>JALMQS010000120.1:1627855-1867325 GCA_024734495.1 Forficula auricularia | reverse complement strand
ATCATTAATTTTCTTTAGTTCGTTTATTAAATCATCCATAGTCTTAATTTTCTCCCTTTCCAATTTATTTTGTATTTCAGCCGGTAAATTAAACACAATTTGATAAATCCTAAATAATTCTGGTATATTTTTATCCGCTTCCAGTAATAATCGTTCTTTCTCTAATTACGTATTCGATTAATGATCCAGAAATATATTTAAATCCAAATGCTGCGCAGATGGGAGCCCAATTTCTTTTTTCATAAGTCAGCAAAAAATTTTTTTCCAACCATCCCAATCAGAAGCTGATAATTTCATTAAATTGGCACTATACCACTCTTTTTATATTGCCCTCAACGAAGATTTTTAATATTTCTATTTTTGTGTTATTATTACTAATTTCACACCTAAGGCACTCCTTTTCGAATGACTCCATCCAAACTGTTGCCTCTTGCCTTCCATTAAATTCTTACAATTAAAAATTTTTTTCTATCTCGTTTAAATTTACTTGAGTATGCGATTTTAATTTAGTTTTTAGGTCATTGATTTGCTCTAATAGAAAATGTTCATTGGATGTTAACTCACCCTTTTTTCCTGTTGTACAATCAGTTTCCTGATATTCCTCCAAAACATAATCCTTCACGCAAAAATTTTCTTCTTCATCCAGATAAATTTTTTTAATTCTGGTTTAAATGTTACACCTATTTTCCTGTATCCTCCGTTCTTTGTAATAGATTGCAGAGTATTACTAACCGTCCTCAAAGATAGCAGTTCGGGATGGTTTTCAACCTTCTTCAATTCTTCTGGAATTCGATACCATACCCTCTTGTCCAAAGATATTCCGATCAAGATGTTCTCCCTTTCATTCATCTTCATCAGATGTAAATGCAGTTTTGGTTGAGTCATTATTGTATCTTCTTATAATCTTTTTGTAATCTTTAAATCGATTAGGTTATAAATGATTCATTAGCTAGAAACTATAAATGGGTTTTATTAACAAATATACAATACAATTTATACAATAAATAATTAGAAGATAATCTTACCTATAAATGAAAAGATTATAAGACCTTTATCACGTATTTAAAGATGTACAATTTATTCTTATTATCTTCTATTTATATTAAATTACAAGTTCATATTATTAACCGAACTGACATGTGCATAGCAAGCCAGAGCTACTACCAACATAATATTTAATAAATCCCTAGAGGTTATAATAAGAGCGCTAAATTAGGAATAAGATATTATTATCTAATTTACACATATATACATAAAAATTAAAAAAATACAAATCTTTTTATAAAAACAATCCAGAACACGTTTGGTTTTTAAATAAACATGTTCTGGATTGTTTTTATAAAAGATTTGAATTTTCTTTTATTTATATAAACAATCAATAAACTTTTTTTTCTTTCATATATATGTTGCAGTAAAACCCGTTTTTAGTAAGAACTAGTTAAAACGCGTTTCGCTGAATACCTTTATGGCAATTAGAGTTTACTGATGTTGGTTGAGTTTGGTTCAAAGGTCTAGAATCTTCATTTTTGACCTTCCGCCTCATTTCGTGTGTTTATTTTCAAAAACTTTTGAAACAAAAATGTCAAAAATTAGAAGAAAAGTTGTACCGGATGTAATTTTTGACATTTTCGTTTAAAATTTTTTGAAAATAAACACACGAAATGAGGCGGAAGGTCAAAGATGAAGATTCTAGACCTTTGATCCAAACTCTAATTGCCAAAAGGTATTCAGCGAAACGCGTTTTAACTAGTAAGAACGCGTTCTTACTAATAAAGGGTTTTTACTGCAACATATACATATATTAGATATTCCGAAAATTTATTATTGGACATCCCTAACAATGATAGATTTCAGCGAACTATTTTATGCCATTGACTTCAATCTTTTCTAGTAATGATTAATAAATAATCAGTCCAGCTAAAATTAGATTTAAGCTTATTAAACCAACACTGATTAAGTTGTTTTTAATAGGTTAATCTTAGAAATAAAAAATAAACACATGTGATAAACCATACAGGATACGAGAAAGATTTCATTCGATTATTTTATTAAAATTCACATCCACTAAAAAAAAAGTAAAAAAATTGAATGAGAAACATTATCGAAAATCCTTAAAAATAGAAACTTGGATTTTTATTATAAGGAACAATTACAAAACATAGAAGACTTGTATGGAGCATTATTCTACTTCAAAGTGAGACTGAAGAAGCAGAGATAAAGGACTAGAAGTCTTTGAAATTAAAGCGATAAATACTATACTAATGAGGTAGTTTCCGATTGAATTACAAATTGTGGAAAATTTTGATTAGAAGAAGAGATCAGAGAAAAGGAAAGCAAATTTTTAGACATTTTATGGAAAGTAGAGAGAAAGGGAAGACCTAGGCTAAAATATTTCCTCCAGATAAAGGACCTAAAACAAGGTTAATGAAAGAAGATTAATCTTTTTATTAGTTCATATAGTCGGGAAAGATTATAAACTCAATCTTTGTTACGATTAAGCGATCAAAGATTGAATCTGTTTGACCTATATTTTTAGACAGAGGTGATATTTAGCAGGTATGCACAGGTACGACCGTACATATATTGTCAAAATGTTTAGTGTTCTGTGCCTGTTGTTAAAACAAACCCCACAAAATAAAAATCAATTATGTAACTTAAAAAAACTATTGTATGTGCCCGAAAAATATTCTAAGCAGTATTTTAACAGCCAAAAGAATTTTAAATGTAATTGCTGTAAGCTCGGCAGAAGCTGAAAGAGGGTTTAGTACAATGACCAATATAAGTGATTTAAAAAGAAACAGATTATTCTTTGTGAACAGTGGACACAACAAATCATTTAATGACAATTAATTTAATGAAAAAGTCTTTGAAGGATTTTGATGCTATGCAACACGTTAAATCCTGGCTCAGACAAGGACATCATTTGGTGGCCAGTGATACACCAAATATGATCTGGAAATTATTAGATTAAGAACAATAAAACTCAAAAATAAGATAATATAGTGAATACAGTGAAACCCCTCAAATCCGAACGCAAAAAAGAGAAATTTATTTAGTCATAAAACAATTATGTATATATTCTACAATATTACCTTATTTTACATAATTAGTTAAAAAATTAACAAAGAATTACAGTTAGCATAACTAACAAAATGTAAATGCGTCTACATTTATTTCATCCAGGATTGAAAAACAGTAAAAGTTAGTTATTGAAATTCTTTAGCTTAATCACATTGCAAAAACAATGAAATAATAATAGAAACACACAAAATATCACTTAATCTTTTACGTGATATCAGTTATCTTCAATTTTCGAAGCTGCTTTCGGCTAATCCGAATAGACTACAGCCCCAATTAGTTCGGATTTGAGGGGTTTTGCTGTATTACTTATTTTCCTTTCCTTTTTTGTTCATAACAGTAGGTACTTGTATTTTTAAATACTTTGAGCTCAGACCAACGTAAGCCAGTCTTTTAACTAAAACAATGATTCACAAAGAAAGCCTATATCCCCAAGGATAGTATTTGTGATGTAAAATAACTAGGGAAATCGTTAAATCAATCTCAGATTGATTAGCTATTACCTTATGATGATGTCAAAACATTATTTTGCATAATTAAATTTATAATTCAGAAAAAGATTATCTAACATAAAAACAGTGAAATATTTGAAAAATTCATGAACCGTTCGTGTAAGAGTTCGCTTAGTACAGGTGACGCGAACATCCCATGAGTTATTCCTTATGTTTTCTGCGTGTTTTCAACTTAATGTTAGGCGCCTACACTTTTTATAGGCAACCATTTTAAGGAAAGACGCAGATAATTATGCCAGAATACATAAAATCAAACGTCATTCTTACTCATAAATTATTTCGATATCATCTGCACATTTAATTGACTTCACAATTTTATATAAAAGGTATGATCAGTTTGAAAGTTTGACCATAACCAAATAAATCTATAAAAAATGAATACGTAAGCAAATATTAAAAGAGAAACAGCTAAACCTTAATATTGGATAAAGGAAAATCCAAGTAAACAACAAATTAATAAATAAAAAATGTGAAACCCATATCTACCTAATAAAATAAATAAATAAATAAACAAAAATTGCCAGATTTCTAAAAATTTGTTGAAACCAAGTTAAAGTGATTTGTGATTTAGGTTTATAAATAAAGAAGAAATCTTATTTATTTTTATTCGAAGAATATTTTCTTTACAAACTTAAGGATGTTCTATCCCTGGAAGGGTCTACTTCCTCTTCTTCATAGAGTATCAATATTTATCGTTTGTTTACCTTAGTCCCATAAACATTCTTTCAATATGAACAGAATTAAGACACATCCTCCTGAAAAATTTCTCCTAAGATAGATGCTCAACCGTTACATTTTGGAAGAAACTAATTCTTCGTATAAAAATAAATGAGCTTTGAAATGAAATTTTTTTTATTCCTAAATAATTCTTAAAATTTCATGTTAATCAAAAATTTCTATTTAGAGCTGGATGTTTTTCGTAATACTCTGTCGTCATTTGCATTTAGATTGTATATCTTGAAAAAGTCACTTGTTAATGATTCCAGTAGGGAGTATCAAAACGCATATTGGCCAGGTTAGGGAACCCAATAGTTGCTGCTTAGTTCGCTGAACGTTACACTTTTGTTAAACGATTGGCTAAAATAATAAGTAAGCTGAAAAATTCCTTGATACCTCTTCTCAAGCTCAAGCTAGACCCATTTTTTATCAAACATATATATTTATTATAGAATATTGAGAATATGCAGAATATTTTTTGCATATTAGTATATCCTTTTTTACTTCCTTAGATAGGTAACTACCATTTGTTTCCCAAACTACAACTTCTACTTTGAAGACTCAGAACTAATCATACTTTTTTAGATTATGTTGTTAGAGTTTGTGGCTGTTCGTGTATTAGATGAAGGAGGAAGTATCAGCCAAAGTTGGATGTTCTTGGTTCAATAAAACACCATGAATAAATTGTTTAGGCCTGAATTTATTTGGCCATCCTCAGTTAATTGGGCTACAAAATTTACAAATAGATGTCAACATTGAAATATTTTATCCTTTTATCATAATATTACAAGTTGACCAAGTTGGTTGTTTAAACTTACACTTATACACAAAATGCAGTACACATATGTGATCGAACCAATCCTTGTCAAAAATAAAAATTGCTTCATGTATATATGATTATGCCTATATACATATACTAATCATAACCGTTCAGCAAGCATACATCAATTGCATTTACTCACAGATGCTCAGCAGGCGTGTAACTAGATATGGACCCCAATGAACATGGCTTTAGGCTACTTGGAGCCTATCCGAGAAATATCAAAAATTATTCAAACGATATTCAAAATTGGATAAGTTAAATAGAGGATAGTGTCGAGGTCATAAAAGTAGCTACGCCATTATTCATCAATTACGGCTGTTTTTATAAAACCGGCGATAACTGTTAGAACGCTGGATCTAGAATATGTCTTCTTGGGACCAAGATATCTTCTAGATATCTTAAAAACAATAAGAACTTAATAAAATATTTGGGTTGTTATCGTCCATCTTTGAAAATAATTAGGCTGGATATTGGGATCTTTGACTTGAGAAAATAATTAAAAGCTAAATTTCAAAAAGTTGCAACACGTTTCGTCGTATATTTTTCGACTTCTTCAGGCAATTTTTAGGATCAGCTTCCTCGTTGATAGATGTCTGTATTTATCTATCAACAAGGAAGCTGATCCTAAAATTCCCTGATGAAGTCGAAAAATATACGACGAAACGTGTTGCAACTTTTTGAAATTTAGCTTTTAATTGTTTTCTCAAGTCCAAGATTCCAATATTCAGCCTAATTATTAATAAAATATCTTCTAGACCGATCTAGGAACTATCAACAGTTGGGTTAGCTAAACGCGCCCATGATTTCATTCAAAAAAATAAAAATGTAATGAAATCCTTTTTTTATAACATAGATGTAATTTATTTTAGTTTTTAATCATTAGAATTATTTTACTTTCTTCCGGAAATTCTGTAAAAAAGTACCTATTAATTTTAGATGGTACTTAACAAGTGATTGGTGATTGGTTCTAGGCGGAACATTATATCAATTTAAAATGAAGGATTCAAGGTGTAACTTTATCAAAATATTAATTATTTACCGACAATTTGAACTTATAAATAAAGGTTCACCAGAAAGTTTCCATTTACAAAAAAAAATCAAAGAGGTGATTTATAGTAATATGTTAAACTCGAATAAGCAACTCGTTGATTTCCTTTGAATTTTCTCTCACAAATCCTTCTCTCTTGAAAGTTTTTGTTTTTATCAAGTTCTTACTCGAACAGAGATTGTTTAAGAAAGAACCACACTGTTCGTTCTTTCCCTGTTCTAATGCAACATTTCTGCCCGGCTTGGTTTATGTCAGAGCTTATGAAACGGGAATCCGAATCTCAATTGATAGTTGGTTGATGTTGAATCGAGAAGAGGGAAGGAATTCAGGGCCATTTATTCCCTTGGAGTCCCAGCTCTTCTTCACTCTTCTGCACCCCGCCTGTTCGCATCAATCAACCGTAGATCTAGAGCATAAATAGATGTATTGAGAAGAAGCGGCTGGCTGGCTCAATTTGCGACTTCTTGAGGGCGATTTACATTTGCTATTTGTTTAATTAAAGAGATTCAAAGCCACAATACAAGAAAAACATTAGAAACGACATGGAGTATTTCCGTTTGTCTCACTGATAAAAAATGCGCCTACACATTTACTACTTCCATTTCCCTTCAACACATCGACTTAATTATTTTTGCATTTGCATTCTATGCGTTTTAGTAATTCCTTTGAAAGAACATTCTTATGAAATGGCTTTTAATTGAAAAAAATTATGTTCACCTTCATTTTGAACTACCATCTTCATTAATCTTAATAAAATTGTAATTTAAAACATTTATATATATATATATATATATATATATATATATATATATATATATATATATATATATATATATATATATATATATAGCTACAAATGAAGTTGATTCAGTTTTCTAATGAAGAAAAATAATCCTATAAGGGGGAAAAAAAGTAGAATATTATTCGAAATAACAAATTATAGAGATTTAAATCAATGAAAAAAGATGTTTTCTATTCCAGAGGTAAAAAAATGAATGATTATTATTTTTTCGTGTTATTCTCTAGTTAAAAAAAATATACAAGAATCAGCTTTTTATCATGATTAAAAAAAATTGATTTCTGTTGATACACTTTACATATATATTTCAAACACACACTAACACAGACTATAAAATATAACCTAGGAGGCTTTTGTTCCAGTATGTTTGCCATTTTTCATCTTACTCTCAATTATGATAAATAGAGAACTAGTTATTTTTTAGTCTTTTTTAAAACACAATAGAGTGTATAATTCGGATGCAAAATTGTATCTTTTTCCCCAATGACCACACTGTTATTCACTGTAATCAGTTAGTGCTCTATCCTAATGGTGGTCCCCGAGTTAGGTTTGTCAACTCTTCTAGCTTGTTTAAATAACGTCTAATATAGTTGCATATTTCACTGTAATCAGTTAGTAATGCTCTATCCTATACCGATCTGAATACCGCAACGGTGCGGTGGTCACTATGTTAGGTTGGTCAACTCTTCTAGCTTTGAACGGCTAATATAGTTGTATATTGACTGTAATCAGTTAGTAATGCTCTATCCTATACCGATCTGAATACCGCAACGGTGGTCCTTTTGTTAACTGTTGGTCAACTCTTCTAGCTTTGAACGACTAATATAGTTGTATATTCACTGTAATCAGTTAGTAATTCTCTATCCTATACCGATCTGAATACCGCAACGGTGCGGTCGTCCTTTTGTTAGGCTGGTCAACTTTTCTAGCATAAAGATAAGAGTAAATAGATATTTTATTTAATATGGATTTACTATGAGTTAAGGATACTGGGTCACTTCTCACCTCATAGTAAATCCATATTAAATAAAATATCTATTTACTCTTATCTTTATTAAAGATGTTTCACCTTGCACCAACACCACAATCTCTACTGATTAACTTTTCTAGCTTTGAACGGTTAATATAGTTCTATATTGACTGTAATGCTCTATCCTATACCGATCTGAATACCGCAACGGTGGTCCTTTTGTTAGGCTGGTCAACTCTTCTAGCTTTGAACGGCTAATATAGTTGTATATTCACTGTAATCAATTAGTAATGCTCTAACATATACCGATCTGAATACTGCAACGGTGATCCCTGTGTTAGGTTGATCAACTCTTCTAACTTTGAACGGCCAATATAGTTGAACTAAAGGCTTACCTTTTTATAAAAATCTCAACGTAATATAATAATCAATGAATTCATTATTTTCTATCTATCATTCTATAAATAATACTAGTTTCCATACTGGGATTATTCTAATCTATATTATATAATAAAAACAATACTACATTCGAATATAGAGTGATGATTGCAGAATGCATCTGACTAATATTCGCAACCCAAGTTCACTTTTAAATTAGATGGAAGCGTTTGTATAAATAGAATATGGAATACTCCAAGAGTGAAAATACTTTTTAATTGATTCTTCATTTACATTTGAGGTCTCTCTCACTGTTTCTCTCACTTCAATTTTCTACATTACAAGTTGAAATCCATTTTGCAATTTACCAATGGAGTTCATTCACTCACTCAACTCCTCAACTCTCAATCCTTTCCCTTTTCTTTCAAAAGTTGCATTGTCTCGAATCCCACCAGCCTTGAGAGAGATGAAAATGAAGCCAGTGAGTGAGAGAGATGAAAATGAATATTAAATTGAAATTATTTTGTAATTTCTAAAGAAAAAAAAATTTAAATGAAAGATCTCAAAATATTTTCAAATTAATCTAGAATCATTTCCATTTGAAATAAGAATAAATATCAAGTCTTAATTGGACTTTAATTAAGTCTCCGAACAAGTGGCGGTTTTCTTCTTATCAACTATGTATAAATTTATAATTCTGCTTTTTATTAAATCCAACTGGAAATCTGGAATTGAAATGGAAAATTTATAATTTTAATAATGCATAAAATTACTTTTTTTTATATTGAGATGCCTTTTCTAATTAAGCATTAAAAACTATCATAGATGAAGGCAACGGAAAATTATTACAGTGAACAATTTCCTAGGACTCTAGAAGCCTAGTGAATAACAGACTGGAAGACCCGGGTTCGCATTGCAGACTCCCCAATGAACTGGGCTCAGGAGGCAAGAAGATAGAATATTAATAGTTAATAGATCGGGTTCGAATCCCACTTTAGACAACTATCTTTGGTGACAATGCTTAGCAAATTAATGTCTTAGGGTAAGGTAATGGGAAAGTAAGCAATTTTCTAGAAGCCTAGTGGATAACAAACTATTAGACTCCGATTTTGGTCCCTAGAAAACAGGATAGTGTGATTGAAAACAACTCACAATGGACGATTTCTCAGGACTTTGAAGACTGGTGCATATAAGAGCTAGATTATTAAACTAATAGTAACAGGTTTGTATTCTGGCTTAGTCCTTTGAGACTTAGACATTACTTTTCAAGTGCCTCATCAAAAACAGAAAATAATTTCAGTAAACAATTTCCTATTAAACTGAAAGCCCTAATGATGATAACAATAAGCTACTTGATTTGGGTTTAAATCCCAATCCATTTAGCAATTTTTGACGACTACTTTGCAGACGTCTCATACAAAGCACCTCGAAAAAACCCCTCAGAACCCTATGTGATAACAAGCTAGAGTACTTAGCTCATAAACTCGGGTTCAAGTCCCGCTCCATCAAGAAATTCTTTGACAGAGGACAGAGGTGTAAACCTCATCTAAAATAGGGTAAGGTAACGGAAAAAACCACCCCATTGTACGGTTCCCTTAGAATCTAGACGCCTAGGGGATAACAATCTAGTCTTCACAGCTCATAGATTCGGGTATACGTTCCATTCTAATCAGCAATTTTCAACATTACAGCTCATCCAAAATAGGGGAAAATAAAAACCACCTCCCTGGATTGCCTAAGACGCTGGAAGCCTAATAGTTAACAAGCTAGCAGGCCCGAGTTCTCTACACTCACCAATTTTTGACCTTGTTCCTAAAAATAAAATTTTTTTAGTTCCCTCTATTTTATATCTATGCCTTAAAAACCTATTAATATTTGAAATTTGAAAATATTTTCTTCCTGAGAGTATCAGATGAGTTGTTGATATTTAAGAGGTAATTCAATATGAAGGTTGTATTTTCACCCTCACTGATTTCCTTTTGAAAATATTAATATTTTAATAAAAAAAAAACTTTTTGCTTGAAATGGCAGTGATCATGACGTTTCAGTTTCTTTTTCTTCCAACTGTTATCATTCACAAAAAAAAAACTTTCCTGTTATTGATTATATTTAAAGTATACTAGCGCCTGCGTGGTGTTGAGAAAAACGAACTGAAACGTCACCATTTTACTAACAATTTATATTCAATTAAAATATATTAATTATGAATTTAATTTGATGAAATTTTCCTGTATTAAATTAAAATATGATAAATTAATTCATCAACATACTATTTTTGTATAACGATTAAGTCAAATTTTAAAACCAATTACAAATATAATAAAAGAAATGATTATACTTCTTAACCAGAAGGTTAACAAATAAAACCTGTTTCTAAATGGTGCATTTAAAACTAAAACCTTATGAAGGGCCCTATTTCGTTGTTTTTTCGAATTGATTTCATGTAATACTTTTTCCGTAGCTATCTCACCTAGCCCATCAAAACGTCCTAAGAGGTCTTTTAATAGTTCTCTTTATCAGTTTTAACGGTCAAAGTATCAGGCTCAGGTTTGCTAAATAAACAATTCCACTTATTGATTTACATATCCTATCTGTTGACCTCTCTCTCAGTTCAGTGTTTATACTTGCCAGCCTGCCGCTTCCTTATCTCAAAGTTTGAAAATCGGAAACCCAATATATATAATTACTTTATGTCTATCAAATCAGTATACTTCTAACTCTCCTATCACATTAATTAAAATTAATTAAGAATGGGTTTTTATACTTAGTTAATATATTTCCTGTTTTGTTTTAAAGTGTATATAAATTTTTATAACTAAATGAAAAACTAAACCTGCCTACGGAAACTTGGATCCAGATGGTTTTCTCGCCCACCTAAATTTTTATATTATTCAAGGTTCAGATTCCTCTCTGCTTGGAATATGGCTAGCACCTGTATTCTCTAGCCCCTCTGAATATAATTTTAAAATGAGTCAATATTTAATTAAATATTCCCTACTAACTTTTCTGCTCTTTCTCCTTTTACTTTCCCTTACATACGGGAAGTGAAATGATTGGAATAGGAGCCTAAAGTTTGAAATTATAGTTTTCGCCAGGAATTTAAATTTCGGGGTTATCTGAATCCAAGCCATTTTTTTATTATAAAGATGCTATTATTCCAGAAAATAATACACCTATAAGTCAGAATTGATCCTTATATCTATCTTAGAAAGAAGATAGGGAAACTTCAGGGCTCGAACTTACCTGAAAAAATGAAGAATGTTAGACTCAGTATAAATGGAAGCTCGAAGGGGTTCCTTAATGTCATATGAATAAGCCATTTAGCGAATTCCTCAGTTCGATTTAGGTATAAATAATTTGACCTCAAAATGGTTTTATGTAACTAGGTATAATTTAAAAGTTTTTATTTTGTCGAGAGTAGCAAAGTTGTTGAAAGCAAAGAGGTTGTCTGCTTGATGTTTAACTTGCTTGTCTGCTAAGTAAGAATAAAAATTTTCAATATCCACGCGATACTGACAATAATATTTATAATTAAAAAAAGTCTGATGATGAAGCCAAGCCTTCGAAACTATAGTCTCAATCAAAATATATATACCTATACATATATATTTGATATATAGATATGTGTGTATGTTTATTTGCATCAAGCAGAGGACAACCTCTTTGTTTCTCTTTATGATAAACTAGGTGCCTATACTACTCCATCAACGAAAACTTTTAATTTGGGAATTAAAATTGAGTACTTAGCTTAGTAAATAGTTAGCTGATTTATAGGAGATACATATGCAGTAGATTATGTTCCTTGTAGGTACTTATATCCAAAAGAAGACACTTTTTTACTCATTTTGTTAGCATTCAAAATTTAAATTAGTATAAAAATGGAATTCATCAATTGTTTAAACTAGAGATCTCCAAACTTTTTAGAGATAGGGCCTCAAGCTTAGCTGATTTATAGGAGATATACCTATAGTAGATTATGTTCCTTGTATGTACTTATATCCAAAAGAAGCCACACTTTTTTACTCATTTTGCTAGCATCCAAAATTTAAATTAGAGTAAAAATGCAATTCATCAATTGTTTAAACTAGAGGTCTCCAAACTTTTTAGAGATAGGGCCTCAAGTGAACATTGGAAACCATGGTATAACATATTATACGGAAATTATATTAATAATACTCTATTATATAACATTAATATTTAATATAGTGAATATTTGTGAATTAATTCTGTAATAGGTGCGGGTCGGATGGAAAAGTTTCAAGGGCCGTAGTTTGGGGACCCCTGGTTTAAACTCTATAAATTCTAGATCAGGGGTTCCCAACCGGTGGTACGCGTACCACTGGTGGTCTGCAGGAACGGTGGTACGCGTGAGTGATGTGAGCAACATGGCTCTTAATAGCTTCTGTACGCATGAGCAGTGAGCACGCAAACATTACTCATTTTTTTTAATTTAATTTTAATTCAAAATGCCTTTGAACACTTTTAGAAGAGTAAATATTATACGTTTATTAAAATATTTAGGTCTGGTGGTACGCCAAAATTTCTCAAAAAGTCAAGTGGTACGCAGGTGCAAAAAGGTTGGGAACCCCTGTTCTAGATCTTCCTATCTTCGCATAAATCAGGCAACCTTCAATTCTTCATAACTGGACTCCTCAAATACCTTCTCTGATCCAACCCTAAAGCATTTTAAGGTTTATCACCCCCCAGTTTCCTTTTCTAAATACAAGAGTCAATTTTGCAAATTCTTGCATCCATAACATTTGTTATTAAAAAAACAAACAAAAACGAAAATAAAATTCGGATAATTATTGAAGTGAATAGAATGAAGAACTGACCTAGATCAAATCTTTATTTTTTGTCTTTTCCAATTCACTTAAGCAAACAGTAGCCAAGAATTTATTTAAGTAATTACATCGAAATCATCATCACGATTTTTGGATATCTCACCAGACTTTCTGTTTATTTATTTTAAACTTGTTAACACATCATTATATTATACTATTCCAAAAAAGTGTTTATTTGATAATAAAACAGTATTCTCTCTTAGGCTTCCTTGCTAAATGTCCTTGTATTGCATTTTCTATATGGTTCATTACACCGAAGCGGATTATATAACTTGATTTTTCGCAGTTTTTTAAATTTATTTATTTTATCAAGACTTGACCTTAGACACATCCGTACTCCGTTTTATTTAATATTTCAATAATAACTTGAAACATAAACTATTTAAAAGAATGAACATAAATTTTCTACTAGTTATTTTTTTTCTTGAATTATTTTTTTAAAATGACAAATACTTTTGATAGAGATGTAATATAAAATTTCTTTCGACCGTACATATCTTCTTACCAAATTGTAATTGTTCGGTCAATGATCGTGAAAATATTTAAAATGCGATTTTAGAGGGCGTGTTTTTTTTGTTGAACCATCAATATCTCTCTCTAGCTAGGGATATCCATTTACGTTCCCATCTCTTCTCAAATTTCTGAAAATTCTAAAATAACATTGTCCAAAAAAGACAGATAAAATACTTTGGCTGTTGACGAAATTTATTATTGTAATTATATTTTATAGGTATTTATTTTTTGTTTAATTTTATTGTTTTTTGGATTTTTGACTTCGCACTAAAATTACGTACCTATACCTACCTAGAATTCACGCGTATTTTATTTCCTTTTCGAGTTTAGAAATATCTCAAACGTGAAGAAAAATCATTTTCAACTAAACCCTAAAATCCGAACTAATTGGGGTTGTAACCTGTTCAGATTTCAATTTGTTCTGTTTAGCCGAAATCTGGTTCTGTTCGAGTTGCATTGTTATTGTTGAGTTTTTAATCAAGTGAACAGTGTTGATTAATGTTTTGATTTTAAATTATGTCAAGCAAACGAAAACACAGTTCTTGTAACAAAGAACAAAAACTGAAATCTTTCAAGCGTCGGGGGAAAGTTTGACAAAGTTGGCTGGCGAGTTTGGTGTTGGTAAAACAACAATCAGTGACTGGAAAAAAATCGTGTCAAAATTGAACAGTTTTGCAATGTAACAAGTGATAAAATCCTAAATTTGCCAAACAAACTGGTTCGGATTTCCCGGGATTTCGAATTTTCGGGGTTCTGATTTGAGGGGTTTCACTGTATATTATATTTCTGTATGTTTGGATTTCGATAACCCCGATTCCAAACTCGGAAAGCGTACCTAGTCTTGAAAATGCTTTTACTTTTTTCTCCAATTTTTAATTACTTTTTTTGTGTTCTAAGTGTATAAATCAAACTTGATTTTTATGAGAAAAAAATCAACAAAAATTAGATTATATATATGCATGATTTTTCTCTCAGTCTCGTTCTCTAACTTATATATGAATATCTGATAAAAATATTTACTTTTTAACTTGAGAACACAATACAACGTTGATGTAATAATAAATTCTTATCACTCTTTCTATACGTATATAGATCTAAATATAATATATTACGAAATTTTTCAAAAATTCGTGTTATGACACTAAAGTAATTTTAACGATTTTCGAAATTTTATTTTTATTGAACTTGGGAATAAATTTTGAAGGATATAGTAAAAAAATAGAACGTCTTAAAAGTAATTTGTGATATGATTCATAACGCTATGAGTTAAGGAATCGGAGAATTTTTGATGAAGCTATAAAAAATGTCAGTTGACTGATATGATTTAAAAAAACTTGCATAGTTTTTGTTTGAAAAAAATCCTTAAAGTGACCTCTAACTTATCTTATCGTGAACCATTAAGTTAAAACTATTAAACACAGATGTGAATTCAGAAAACAAAGAATTTGTGCGATATCCTCTAAAAAATTTTAAAATGAAATTAATGTATTAGTCATTCAAGAGATAAGTGAAAGTCGGGTGCTATCTAAACCAGAGTATTAAATTCAATGTTAGTTCTTATTTAGTTTTCTAATCATATATTTTTCTTCACATTGTTTCAGTAATAACGTTCCTATCATTTTTCGAAACTAGAATAGAATATGGTTTTAATTTCTGCCTAAATACTGCTTCTTTCTGAGTTCTGGGAGTTTCTCCGTTGTAAAGTGACTCACTTGGTAAACATATTCCAAGTGCAAGGATTGCGAGGGAGCAAGCTAAAGCTGCGCAGCTGAGTTTTGCCTCTCATCCGTGCATCAGGTAAGATTAACATTGAACACCCTTTCGAGGTCAAATTACAGTCAAATAGAACCAACTCTTTCGTCAAGCAGTTCGTCCTTGTGAGTTTTAGAGTTGGAATTCTCTTCCTGCTTCCATCTTCCCCATGCATACAATCCTTTAAGAATCGATTCTACAAAATATCCTAAACTCTGATCCAATAAACCTTTGAATTTTACTTAGGGCAAGTGGTGTAAGTTTTAGGTGAAACATGATATTAATTAATAAAGTAAAGGGAGTGTAGTTTCACATTGAATGAAATAAAACTTAAAGAGGTTTATACAAACTCAATATATTTCGGATTATTAGTCCATCATCAGGAGTTTACAGATTACGTCTGACTAATAATCCCAAATATATTGAGTTTGTATAAACCTCTTTGAGTTTTATTTCATTCACTGTGAAACTACACTCTCTTTACTTTATTAATTAAACCTTTGAATATTTCTAAAATTATCTTACCACTTTTTCTTTTAAGCTATAAAAGTCACAATTCGTCTTGTGCAATTTTCTTATTTTCTTTAGGATTCTTTAACAAAATTGTTAAATGTCCAACTATCCCTCTGTGGACCGAGGATAGAATAGGTTTACAGTATCCCTGCAAGTCCTAGATTGCAACTAAAAGAGTTTGGACGTGAAGCTAAAAAATAATAATACTCCGTAAAAAACTTCTACGGAAGTAATCGTAGTGTCGCCTAAATTACATCCCTGTAGCTTTTAAACTATTATATTAAAGCATGAAACTTGAAATTATCGAGTTTCAATTATATTATACAGTGAAACCCGAATGAAATCCGAACTAATTGGGGCCTGTTCGGATTTCAATTTGTTCGGATTAGCCGAAAGCGGCTTCGACAATTGAAAATAACTGATATCAAGTGATATTTTGTGTGTTTCTATTATTATTTCATTGTTTTTGCAAAGTGATTAAATTAAAGAATTTCAATAACCAACTTTTACCGTTTTTCAATCCTGGATGACATAAGTATGTAGACACATTTACACTTTATTAGGTATGCTAACTTTACTTCTTTGTTAATTTTTTTAAGGTTATAATGTAGAATATATACAGCATTGTTTTATGACTAAATAAATTTCTCTTTTTTGAGTTCGGATTTTCGGGGTTCGGATTTGAGGGGTTTCACTGTAGTACCTACTGAATCTTGATCATTAAAAAAAAAGGAGGCACAAAGTTATAAGTAGAAGGTGCTATTTTAGTAAAAGTTGCTCAATATGTAATGAAGTTTTTAATTCTTTTAAATTTTTGCTTTAATGCAGAATTTGAATAAATATGGTTTTATATGTTAATTCTCTATATGTATCTGTGGGTTCACTCAACATATATATTTGAATTCATCCCTGGTTCTTCTTTAAGACCTCATACCGGAATTCGTATTTTGAATTAATCCCCCTTCAAAGAAGATTAAAAATGTTATCAATGTCTAATCCGTTATGAAGGTAGAACGTTCGCTTCCCTTCTTGCTCAATACTCATTCGACTTTTACAGAACCTATAATGATACATTTATATATTTGCCTGAAAGCGTTCTTTGAGATTATTGCAAAATCCAATTCACATCAACAATCTTCCAACTGGATGCAGAGACAAGAATCGGGCCCTTCGTTTTCATTTGGATCTATTACATACTGATGAGATTGGGTGGATTCAGTTACACCCAGAAGAGTAAAAATAAGTCAAGGAGGGGTGGCTATGCTTTTAAACCCGCAACCCAAATGATTGTACGAATGCTACGACTACAGGACATGACATAATAACAATTCACTCCCATTTTCACTCAACTCTATAGATCGATCCAATGTCATCGGAAAGTCCTTGAAAGTGATTCTGTCCAAAGTCATCCACTTGTGTTTCAATTCCGTCCACTTCACTCTCCAGCTTCATTTATTTATTTGTCTTAGAAATATTTATTTGTCTAAAAATTTATTAAAATTTCTAGCTGATAAATAAATATTCATTCGGATATTAATTAAAACGATAATCATATGATAATAAACAATGCCGTTTTTAATATCAAACCAAATATTTATTGTTGGTTTGTTTATGGAGGCCCTGGTGGGGCCGAGAATCGGATGTGAGACTTGGTGGAGAAAAGATATTATCTTTTTGTATATATTTTTTTAAATAATGGTTGTTTTTGCGGACGTTTCATCACCTATATAGCTGACATCATCAACACTTTGGTTCAATAATAAATATAGAAATTTAGTACGTTTTGTTTAAGGTAGTTGTTTCACCATGTGGGTTTTCTTAGTATTTTTAGATAAATTATTATTTAAATACTTTTGCATCGATTGGTGGCAAAACGAAATTTATGAACAATATAGTTCCGGAGATATTAAATTCCAAAGATAGAGTTTTTCAGACTCTTATACATTACACTATACGGGATATCGGAAAGTTTACATACATACATAATTATAATTAAGAAACTCTTCTTACCATTGTTATAAAAAACCGAGGGGTGAACCGCGGCCTAATATCGTTCACCTACTTCCACTTCCACTTTCATTTCCAAGTAGAAGACAATCGAATACAACAGATTTTCTAATGAATTCCAAAGTAATTAAAAATAATTCCAAAGAAGGTGTACACCTAATTCCAATCGCGGTTCACCCCTCGTAAAAAACTAAACCAACATTAAACAATAACTAATAAAAATTTTAAGAAAGTTTTAATTCATAGTTACAACAGAGTTTCTGAGATAATAATGAACAAATAATTAAAAATTTACACTAAAAACAAGCTGGCAACAAAGCATTTATTTAACCTAAAAAGTGGGTTAACTTTAGTACTTTTTTGATTTTACTTATGGAAAGTGGTGTAGGTTTTAGGTGAAACATGATGTTAGTTAATAGAGTAAAGGGTGTGTAGTTTCACAGTGAATGAAATAAAACTCAAAGAGGTTTATACAAACTCACTTTTTTGATGTTTTTTCGCTTCAGCCATTGTCGCAACAGCTTTCAATCGCTTATTAAGAACTTTTTGATTTATACATCTCCCTTTATAATGTACTTTATTTGAAATTTCTATGATAAAATATATACAAGCTCGGACAGTGTTGCCAAATTTGTCAAACAAGCACGGGATTGGCTAGTAGTGGTACATAAATAACAAAAAGTTTTAGGCCTTTGAATTATGAATACTTATTGTCTGTTCTAAATACTCTAGCATTAATTTTTTGCTAGTATTGTCGCGAAACAACTACCTTAAAGTTTTATAAATCACAATGTATATACTATTTCGCGGTGTTTCATTTGATTAAATTTTAATAGTTTTAAAATTAGAAACAACTTACTAGTAATAATTTTTTAATTTTAAATTGTGAATCGATAAGGTCAAAAAGAATCACCTTTAGAATTGATTAGGATAAAAAAACGAATTGATTTCGAACACTTGTTAATATATATATATTTTATGAAACAAGTTTCTCCTCTTTGATTTTATTGAATTCGCATTCAAACTAGAGATAAATAAACAACTGAACCAATTACAATTAAGAGTGAGAAAACCACAATTCAAAAAGAAGAAATGAAGCTTTTAGAGATTCAGAAATTTTCTTTCAGGCGATATTAAGTTTAACGGTCAAATAATTCACTGTCGTTCCAAAAAGGAATTTTTGAATCTCGAAAATCTTTAAATACAATCTTAAGTGAGTCATTCCTACTAAATCTTTTTTATTTATCCACTGTCCGTCATGAAAAAATTAAACAAAATTCAAGTTCAAGCCCGAGTCGCTGCAATCCCACTTTAAACTGATCCCTACAAAATTGAGAAAAAATTTATTAATATTTAAAGAGATCGTAGGGAGTTGGACTTGACTTTAAATTAAATACATTGTTTTTATTAAAATAGGCCAAACGTTTCGTTGCTGGTTCGCAATTTCTTCAGTGGCTCATTTATTAAACTTATCTGTCTGGGGTTTTGAGAAAGAGAAAAACCAAAGTGGTTTTTCTCTAAGTCAAAACCCCAGACAAATAAGTTTATTAAATGAGCCACTGAAGTTCCGAACCAGCAACGAAACGTTTAATATTTAAATAAAAACTTTGTATTTAATTTAAAGTCAAGTCCAACTCTCTAAATCCCTTTAAATATTAATCATGTACACGAATAATGAAATATTAATTAATATAATAGTAAAAGTCGTAAAATGGCTAATGGTTAATGCCGACAAAGGCAAAATAAATAAATAAATAAATATTCATGCAATTGTATCTAAGTATATGTGAATTAAAGATTCGATGATTGTGTTGTTTAAAATATGAATAATTTCAACTAAAACCTCTAAAATGAGGTCGTTTCGAAAAAAAAGCTCTCATAAGGGCATTAAACTTTAAGATTAAACAAGGAAATTATGAAAACATTAAAAGCAAAAACAGTTTACTTAAATTGCCTGATTTTTTTAAATTTGAACAAAATAATTTTCGCATTATTCTTTTATCTACTATAAATTATTATTAAATTACAGTCTTGGGGCGTTTCGGATTCTCTGGCTAATTAATTTAAATTTTATTCAATTTTAATATGTACATACTAAAAATCAATCATTACGGAGTTTTTTTTTAAAGCAAAAAGTTTTATTTTCGCTCCCAGTTTTGGATCATATTCTTGACGAGGAACTATAATTTATAAAATTATTGGATAAAAAATACTTGGTAGGTTTCACATTAAGATATAAAAAATAAATACTTGGTAGGTTTCACATTAAGATATAAAAAATTAAACGAATTTATTTTTTATATCTTAATGTGAAACCTACCAAGTATTTTTTATCCAATAATTTTATAAAAAAATATTTCACCAAGTACCAACATCAAATTCCATAAAAACTATAATTTATTTTTAATAAATTTAAAATTGGAAAAAACTCGCTAGTATTTTTTTTATTAATATCTGAATCGATAAAGTCAAAAAGAATCAGTTGAGATTAAACGAATGGATTTCAAACAATTTATTGTAAATTTATTGTTTTTTGTTCTAATGAAAAAAGTACTCTCCTTTCTGATTTTATTAAATTGGCATTCAAACTCATATGGGCCGCTCGCAATCAAGAATGAGAAAACCCTAATTCAGAAAACAATGCGACAATTCTCAAAATAATCATTTGATTAAAATAGGTTTTTCCATTTCGAAATAAATGAAAACATATAACTTGAGGCGACTGTAGGTCAGTGGTTAGAGTGTCGGGCTGCTGGCCTGAAATACGCTGGTTCGAGACTGAGTCTCGGCAGATCAGATATTTGCGGTCGCCTCCTCTTGGAAAGCAATGGCAGCCTACCAAGAGTACAATTGCATAGTAACCTCTCCAAACTAGCCGTTCGGAATCGGCGTTAAAAAGTAAGTCCCGTATATCTGTCTAAAAACAGCTAAACACACTCAAGACAGATATATGTGGAGAGGTGCCGAAACGTCAGGGAGACCTGATATGGCAAAAGAAGATATAACTTGTAAGATGGAATTTTATTTAATCTATAGCTACAATGCTCTGATAGACGGACAGAACGACATGCAGACATTGTACTAACACTAAAATACTCAAATTTTATGTTTGTACGCAATCCTAATAATCAGTCATATGATCAGTTCACGATTAAACTGCCTCTTGAATGGAGTCACTGCTTGAAACGAATAAATAAATAATCCCGATTTATTTCAAAATTTAACTGCTATTTTGATCATGGCGCTGCTATCGTTTTTCCCTGATCCAAAAATGTACAAGTATAAGAATCATTCTTTCATCATCTCCTTCTACTATTCTAATGACTGTCAACTAGGGTGTCCTTATTTTGAGTATTTTCGAATTTTTACTCTGACAGTGGCTCATAAGGTTCGAAAAATATAAAAACAAATATTCCCCAAGTTACAACTCTCTATCTCACTTTTAACCAATACAAGTTTCCCATCTAAATAACATGGGGTTTTTGGTATTGAACGATCAATTTTTTATTTCGACCAAAGTAATCGATCAACAAATTTGAAACTCTGTAGACTTTATCCTTATAATAGTAGCTATCCTTTAGAATTTTTACATAATTTTAGCTATTATAATTTTGGAGTTACAGCTAGATAAAATACTGCTATATCTTAGTGTAAGTCATAGACTCCAAAATTATAATAGCTAAAGATCTGTAAAAATTTTAAGGGATCGCGACTATTATAAGGATGAAGTCTACAGAGTTTCAATTTTTTTGAACTATTACTTTGGCCGGAATAAAAAGATCGTTCAATACCAAAAACCCCATGTTTATTTAGATGGGAAACTTGCATAACTGTTCGGCACAGGTTAAAATTGAGATAGAGCCTGGAAACTTGGGGGGGTATTTTTTTTTATTTATTTCGAACCATATGAGCCTCTTTCAGCGTAAAAATTCGAAAATACCCAAAATAAGGACCATCCTAGTGCCAACTTGGGACCTTTTTATATTTTTGAGCTTTAATATTCTTAGAGACGGGTAGACAGACAAATCCATTGTAAACTTGTAATGACACTCATAGGGTTCCATTTTACCTTTCTACAAAACCATAAAAATGATTCCTATGATTTATTTGATCACTTTAGTTTAAGATTAAGCTTGCTGCTTACAACAACCAGAGACAAAGAGGAAATTATTTAGTTCAAAATTTAACTACCCTCTTGATCGGAGCGCTGAAATCGTTTTTCTCTAATCAAAAAAAAGTGAAAGAATCATTATACAGTGAAACCCCTCAAATCCGAACTAATTGGGGCTGTAGCCTGTTCGGATTAGCCGAAAGCTGGTGGTTTGGATATCTTATTGGCCAAAATAGTTCTCTTTCATCCTTGAGAACCTGAAGAAAGTTACAATGAAATACGTTATTTACTGGATTGTAGAATTGTGGAAAATACAGGTGGAACTTACTGCGGAGATCTTGCAAGAAGCTTTGACCTAGCCTCGAGTTTGAGAAAACACCTACCCAAACTTGAATTTGTCAAAAAAAACTCGTTCGAATTTCCCGGAATTTCGGATTTCTGGGGTTCGGATTTTTTGATTTCACTGTAGTTTTAAATTTATTGACTCTCATCATGTGCCCTTGGTATATTTTTATTACTTAATCATTTTACTAAGCCTGTTTCATGTACATATATCTGATCATATTTGGTAATTTTGATCACAGTAGGGAGGATATAGATGAGCCGATTTGGAGAGTTTGTTCACTTCAGTGAGCTATTAACCATGAGTCATTTTGACCATGCCTAATTCAACTTGTGCCGCTTGACAACCCCATGAGCCTTGCATCTTAGGCAACCCTCCGATACAATAGAAAGAAAAACTCTTAATCTTCTAAATGATAGACAAAATTCTTGATCACTTAATTAACAACTTTAATAATAGTATATTCAAAATATAATACGAAAATAAACTCCAAAAACTGTCACTGCTTGTTTGTCCTTCTGAGCCTTTATGTATAGAAAATGAATGAAATACGTTTTCTTTATGAAAAACATGATAGAGACGTCTATTAATTAAAGTTTTACAAACATAGTCCATCATCTCCCTTCTCTTTTTTTTTTATTCTTAAATAAAAGAAGAAACGATTTATAAATATTTTTTGAATTAATTTCCTAAAGTCATTTCTCTGTAATAAATAAAAAACGGATGAATATTTGTCACAGCAAATATGAACCATTGATCGTTAGTTTATGTGATTAAAAATCCATTAAGCGTTTTCCAAAGATGCTAAGCAAATAGACTTCGTTCAAATAAAAAATTAAAAAAAAAAACTATAAGTATATTGACTTCTTTGTGATTTATTTTCCATTTCCCTGAAAAGTTAAGAGATATCTCGGGGTTCTCTTTTTATAGAAATGTCGAATATAGAATTTTTGTTATCAGCTAGGTGGAATCTAAAAACAATTTTGAAATTCACTTTCTCATGTGATTGAACAAAAGGTCTTTAGCAACTGAAAATAAATAAGGGATGTATATAAATTTAACTTCTTACCCACTATTGTTTTAGGATTTTCTTATTCCATCCTTTGTTTTATCCTGCTTATTAAGTACTGGATATCCTAGATGTTTTAGTTGTTACACTATTTCTAAATGTTCAGGTTTCTAATTGCATTCCTTAAGGTCAACTGAAAATAAATAAGGGATGTATATAAATTTAAGTTCTTATCCCCTATTGTCTTAGGATTTTCTTATCCCATCCTTTGTTTTATACTACTTATTAAGTATTGGATATCCTAGATGTTTTAGTTGTTACACTATTCCTAAATGTTCAGGTTTCTAATTGCATTCCTTAAGGTAGTTGTATCGCGACAGTAGTAGCAGAAAGTTAATGCTAGAAGTATCTACAGACAATTAGGATTCATAATTCATAAGCCCAAAACTATTTGTTGTTTATGTATCATTACTAGATAATCCCGTACAACTAACTGCTTGTTTAGAAAATCTGGCAACACTATCCGAGCTTGTATATATTTTATCATAGAAATGTCAGATAAAGTAGATTGAAGCGAAAAAACGTCAAAAAAGTGTACTAAAGTGGGTTAAATTATATATGTATGTTAACTTTCCGGCATCTCGTATACTGCAATGTATAAGAGTCTGAAAAACTCTATCTTTGGAATTTAATATCTCCGGTTCATAAATTTCGTTTTGCAACTATTTTTATGTTATTCCCAGATGTTTAGTTTTGGCTATCCTAAGATACCTTTTTGACCTGCTGGTTTCTGCTTCATATAGTAGCTTGGCTCTTATTGTGTTTATCATTTTATTGCGTCAGATCGGGATCTCATCCCTCAGTGAACAGGTGATCACTGAAGCTTTATGTGTTTGGTTTAAGGCCCCTCGTGATATGTTGCTATAACTGGAAATTCCGACCCCTCTTTGAATGACATGAGAGGGCAAGTCTTGAATACGTCAATTCAGATAATAGCATTGATGTTAAGGATCATCAACTTGGTATTTATTCGAG
Organism: Forficula auricularia; assembly: GCA_024734495.1. Classification (NCBI taxonomy): domain Eukaryota; kingdom Metazoa; phylum Arthropoda; class Insecta; order Dermaptera; family Forficulidae; genus Forficula; species Forficula auricularia. The sequence continues at coordinate 1,842,873 of JALMQS010000120.1, read as the reverse complement.
TAGGGAGTTTTAGAACACTGCTAGTATGTTCAATCCATTCCGTCATGTTGCTTGCATTCGATTGGATAGACCCTTAAAAAGGTTTAGAAACTTTTATACATGGGGCTGGATTGTATACTTTTGATCAAGCTACTGGATATCTTTAATTAGCAGCTAAATCAGCTATATGTGCAACCACCTAAAGTTAGAAACAAATATCCCATTATTTTGACAACTATTTGATATAGGTTTAACAAACTAGGCCTTACACAATTTATTGTATCCTCCAGACCTAAGAAAGGGTCTCAAAAATAAATCAAAATATTATTTTGCCAAGCTTTTTTATGACCTCGGCCGGAATTTATGTGATTTTTTTATATTGTATGTGTCTATGTGTTTTAATATTAATATAGAAGTCAAAAATAGAGATTTCATTTTATGAGGAAAAAATTAAAGAATTTTTTCTACTGATTAATATATACTATACTTCTACGATCGTATATAGTATATTCATAATTTCAAAGATTTTGCATTCATGTTAGATCATTCGTATCCATAGTAAATTTATAACAGGAATAGTAGAAAATTAGATAAAATTAAAAACACATTTTTATAAAATGGACCAGACGTTTCGTCAATTTATTTTGACTTCCTCAATGGCTTATTTATCACCCTTTGTCAAAAAACAATTTCACTATAAGACAAAACATCATTAATCTTTCTGTTTTGTCTTATACTGAAATTGTTTTTTGACAAAGGTGATAAATGAGCCACTGAGGAGGTCAAAATAAATTGAGGAAACGTTTGGGCCATTTAATCAAAACTGTGTTTTTAATTATTTTATCCAAATTCTTACTGTTCCTGTTATAAATTTTGCATTCATTTTCAGTCTAATATATAAGTATTCTTAATGTATAATACTAGTTCTATTCTTAGTCAATTCAATTGTGGTTACAATTCTATTTAACACCCATGTGAAATATTAAGCAAAGGACACCATTTTTCTTTTTTTTGTTGTGTGATTGAATCTTTCTGTGAGGAAAAAGTATTATCTCGATAAACAGGGAAATTATTCACTGTCGTGGTTTCCCGTTATCAAAGTACTCTTTAACCATTACTCTGCACACCCCAAAGATCCTGAATTTATTCTTAATAAAAATTAATTCCAATAACTAGGCTTATTTTTGGTTTATTTTTACTTTATCCATAACGTAGAATGGGAAAAGTATTGTATTGCGGCAAGCGCGACTTCAAAGGGTAAAGACTACGGAACCCATGGCATCAACCTAAGTCAAAAATTGTAGTATTTATTTAGGTTGAATTTTAGCACGTGACGGGTTTGCCAAAAAGTACATGGGGTGTAGTCCAGAGGCCAAAAATTGCGATTTTACTTTATCATACATGGTATGGTCAAGTATTGTAATCGTGCATGAAAAAAGTGGTTTTTTCCTTATTTTTTTCGAAATATCTCAAAAACAGCTGAAACTATTTTGATTAAAAAAATTTAGCGAAACCATGGCATTTCGCTCTACAAAAAAGCTTTAATAAGTGAACATCGAAAAAATTATATTTTTCGAGATAATAATTGTTTTGTCAAAATGTCTGTTAGTCTGGTTGTCTGTGCGTTGCCAAATTTTTGTGGACGAGCTAGCTCAAAAACTAGTTTGAATATCGAAACCAAATTTCACACGTAATTTTGGTCCATTGAGATTAAGAGCTGATTAGATTTTGGTGCATATCGATCCAAAATTAAAGAGGGTGGAGGGGGTGTTAAAAATTAAAAATCTAGGCCATTTGAGCAAACTCAACCAAATTTTGAATACATAATCAGTGGACCCCCAGAAGTCTAAAAATGCAAAAAGTAACCGCCCAAAATGGGGGGTGTGGGTGGTGTAGGGTCAAAAAATGAAAATCTTAGCCATTTACCAAATTTTGTATGCATAATCAGTAGGACCCCAGAAGTATAAAAATTCAAAAACTAACCCCCCCTACATGATTATAAATAATTTTAGGGGCCAGGTTGTATGGTAAAGTCAAGTGGTCACATCAGAACACGTCAGCTTATTTTCATTGTGTGCGTGGGATGTATGTATGTATGTCCACGATTTTTTCCACACCGTTGAACCGATTGAAATGAAATTGAAAACCTAACATTATTTTAACAAAATGAAGCGCTGATTAATTTTTGGTACATATTGATCCACAAACATTAATACTTTATTTCAATACTTTTTTTAGTTTTTTCTAAATATCTTGAAAATGACTTTTGTAAACCTAATTTTTTAAAATCATTTTATCATAAATATTTTCCTTTGATAATAATTATAACATCCATTTATAATTTAATCTTCTAAATACACGAAAATATATCTTTTCAATTACCCCCAGCTAACGATGGATTATATTATTTTCATGTCAATAATAATTACTAGAAAATTATCAATTTCAAATTATCCTGTAACTAATATTCCATGATGAAAGAGATAGAGGGAGGAAAAGGGGGATGGGATCCGTATATTATAACTAAAAACCGCCAGAAGGGTTTCAAAACCGGTTTCATCATTAAAACAGATGAAACATTTTCAAATTAACGTTACAAACATTACCAAGTATTTTTCATATCAATTTTATTTTTTTATTCTTATATAAAAATATATAATAATTAAAATCTACTTAAAAATGTTCGTTTCTCGTTGGATCGTTTTTATTTTAAAATAATTAGCATTTTTTTGACTTTTTTGTTTTGTTTTCATTTGGGATATTATTTATTATATTATCCGCTAGTGCTAGATGAGGACAACTGTTTTTGTAATGACACCACGAAATTTGTATGTGGGGTCACGCACTAGAGCTACTCCCAACACAGTTGAATGCAACTCTGCTGGGAAAACTTTTCTAGGCCCTGGCCACTTAGCTATGCTCATTTTTTGCAACTTATTTTTGTGTTCACCGATTCAAAAATCCTCTCCGATTGAAATTGAACCTATCTCTATTATTTCATCTCAAGCACACATACACAAACACCCTCATATATTCCCTGGGATTTGGTTTATTGTGAACATATTACATATTAGTGGTTTGAGATATTTTTTGGTAAATATAGTTTTCAGCTTGTATTTCCGGACACGTTATCATAGATAAAAACATCTGCTTTATTATTAAAAAAAAAAATTTATTATAAAGCGATATGTATATTTATTTTGGGATTTCAAGCGGGACAAAATATTTTGTTCATGATTATTTTGATATAAGTATAAGAAAAGTTTCTGTAGTGTTAGGAAAAAATTTAATATTTTATATGAAATCAATCAAACAATGTGTCTTCTGTTTGATGTATTTGTTACAGTAAAAACCCGTTTTTACTAAGAATGGGTTCTTACTAGTTTAAACGCATTTCACTCAATACCTCCGTAATTAGTAGAGATTGTGGTGTTGGTGCAAGGTGAAACATCTTTAATAAAGATAAGAGTAAATAAATATTATATATAATATTGATTTACTATGAGTTAAGGATACTAGGTCACTTATTTCACATTAAAATTAAAAAAAAATTATATCTTTTAATTTTGAGTTAAGGATACTAGGTCACTTATTTCACATTAAAATTAAAAAAAAAATTTATATCTTTTAATTTTTTAATTTTAATGTGAAATAAGTGACCTAGTATCCTAACTCATAGTAAATCAATATTAAATATAATATTTATTTACTCTTATCTTCAATACCTTTGTGGCAAATTATTCATTTTATTGATATTTCATATGGAATTTGATCTTTTATTAAAACTTTATTTAAAATTAAAGTAAAGTATGATAATTTGTTTTTAATTTAATTTTACTTATTTATTTTTTTTTATAAAATTCAAAAATTATCAACAATATTTATTGAATATGTTAGTTTAATAGTTAATGGAACAAATTATATAAATATTTGTAAAAATTTTAAAAATAATTTGCTATTTAATAGTTTTTATTAGTGGGTCGATTTTTAGCATCGTAATGTAGAATTTACTGATGTTGGTTGAGTTTGGTTCAAAGATCTAGAGTCTTCATTTATGCCTCATTGTGGTGGTTTATTTAAAAAATTTAAAGTAAGATGTCAAAAATAGTAATTTTTTATGAAAGAATAGCAATTTTTGACATTTTCGTTTAAAAACTTTTGAAAATAAACACCCAAAATGAGGCGAAACGTTCTAGACCTTTGGATCAAACTCAACTAACTTCAGTAAATTCTAGTTGCCACAAAGGTATTCAGTGAAACACGTCTTAATTAGTACGAACCCATTCTTACTAAAAAACGGGTTTTTATTGCAACATATATATCGCATCTTTAGAACAAGACTGTACCAACTCAAAAATTGTAATTTTACTGAAATAATATTTTAAAATTTTAACTTTAATAAATAAAATTTAAAATAATTTACTAATTTGCGCCGTCGTGGGAAATACTGATTGGCGTCTTGATATGGGCTGAGTCACTCTCGTCATTTGCTAGCCACATCTCGTATTTGGGAGCCCCTGCTAGTTAGACAACTAAATTGGCAGATTAGTTAAGGGTATATCTAACCTGTTAAAAAAGGCACAAGTCACTTCCCCATTTTTAATATACTTTATCCAATGCGAAGCACAGTATTCTTCACATGTATAAAATAAACTATACATGAACTGAAGCAAGAATTAAAACCCTTTGTACTAAAATGAATATTCGAACATTTAAGTATTTTATATTATTATTTTTTTGTAACCTGAAGGGGCGAACCCCTCTGACATATTATATACATAATTATCTACTAAGATCTAAGATTTAAATTGGCCTTATAACTTCTACTTATTTGTTTAAAATGAATAGATATGCCTAATTTATTTAGTAAGCAAAAAAATAAATAAATTGCAGTTTTTCAAAACTTCAACCTCAATGCGGCACGGATTACCATTATCCAATTAAGATGAAACTTTGTTTGAATTGTAGCAAATTTAATCTAGTTTAAAAATGTATAGAGTAGTCTTTGTCGAAAACGTGCTCCTTCATGGTTAAAATGGGAAAATATCGAAAAAAGTGCAAGTTTTTGGGTGATCCGGTGGGGTTGCCGACGCAGAAAACTTGGATTTTGTGCTTGAACGGTTGGTCGGAGAAAAAAACCTAAATGATAAAATTTGTAGTAAATTTTAAAAACTTTAATTTTGAACAGGAACGTTATTTATGAAAAGTTGATAGTTTTCGAGTTATAAGCGAAAAATGAAAATTTTCACCTTTTTTTGCATTTTCTACAATGTTGCGTCATGAAATTTTGGTGGAAGATCTCAGATTTGGATTCAGAGCCCCAAAAAACTTATATATTCAAAGAATTAGAACTATCTCAAAACTTTCCTGATAAAAACATAATTTGACTGGACTTAATATTACTTATTACGAGGAGATTAAGTTTAAGGTAGTTGTTTCGCGACAATACTAGCAAAAAGTTAATGCTAGAGTATATAGAACAGACAATAAGGATTCGTAATTCATAAGCCCAAAACTTTTTGCTGTTTATGTACCACTACTAGCCAATCCCGTGCTCGTTTGACAAATCTGGCAACACTGTACGAGCTTGTATATATTTTATCATAGAAATTTCAGATAAAGTACACTATAAAGGGAGATTTATAAGACACAAAGTTCTTAATAAGCGATTGAAAGCTGTTGCTACAATGGCTTAAGCGAAAAAACGTCAAAAAATTAGTAAAGTTAACCCACTTTTTAGATTAAATAAATGCGCTGTTGCCAGCTTGATTTTAGTGTAAATTTTTCATTATACATTTTTAATTATTTATTCATTATTATCTCAGAAACTGTGTTGTATCTATGAATTAAAATTTTCTTAAAAAATGTATTAGTTATTGTATAATGTTGGTTTAGTTTTTTATAACAATAGTAAGAAGAGTTTCTTAATTATAATTAAATATGTATGTAAACTTTCCGATATCCCATATAATGCAATTTATAGGAGTCTGAAAAAACTCTATCTTTGGAACTTAATATCTCCGGAACTATATTGTTCATAAATTTCATTTTGGCACCAATCGATTCAGAAGTATTTAAATAATAATCTGTCTAAATTTCAAAAAAATCCTAAGAATACCCAAATGTTGAAACAACTACCTTAAAAATTGCCTGAAGAAGCAGAAAAATATACTGCGAAACGTAGCAACATTTAGAAAATTTAACTTCTAATTTTATTTCAAGTTCAAATACCTAATAACCAGTAATACAAAAATTAATTGGTATCCCTATACATATGGAGTATAATGTGACTCGATATATGCTATCAACCACCTTCCCTATAATATATTAAATTCTTTCTCTAAACGAGTTTTATTTTTTCGATTAAAAACTGTATTTATACTCTACTAGCTGGACCCGATTTTAAGTTTCTTTTCATTATCTTTTTTGAAGACAAAATGTTAGAATTATCATTTTCTTCGAACAACCGATAAATAAAGACCTCAAGGATTCTTTTTAATTTCATTTTAGTATAGAGTGAGCCTTCTCCAGTGAAAGTTCGTTCGATTCTCTTGTTTTTGTTTTATTTATTATTCAAATAAGAATAATCAAAATGCACCTGCATCTCTCAACTAGAGAGTAAGTAAACGCTTTTTAATTAAGTCTTTACTCTCCTCTTTTATTATAATAATATTAATTACTTTAATTAATATTTAAATTAGCTACCAAAGTAAAAGCTTTTTACTATTTATTCTTTAAGTATTTAAATTACAAATTTTCTCGAGACTAATTACATAAAATAATTAAGAATAAAAAGGCAAAGGCCCGTTTTTTTAACCGACTTCAAAAAAGGAAGATGTTCTCACTTCGACTGAATTTTTTAAATATTTTATTTATTATTTCGTTTTTAACATTTCTTTGTGTCTTCATCAGATCTATAGAGTAGAAAAATAATTCAATGATATTACAAATTTTATTTTCATTTTACATCACCATATTAAATTTCATATAAGGAATCGCAGGGAATTGGATAAATTAAAACACAGAATTTGTATTAAGGGAGTTCGAGACAGCCCATTTTATATACTTCAACCTGAGGGGTGAACCGCGACCTAATATCTTGTACACCTACTTCCACTTTCATTTCCAAGTAGAAAACTATAGATGAAGGGTCATTATCTAATGAATTCCAAAATAATTCCACATAATTCCAAAGACGTGTACACCTAATTCCAATCGCCGTTCACCCCTTTTTTTTTTTTAATGCAATCGAATGCAAGAAGGGGTGCACCAGTAAAGATGTAGCCCCTATGGATCTCGAAAGACCCTTGCATTACCGAAGAGAAGGGAAAGTTGTTTAAGTGAGAGGGTGTAGACGTAGGTGTCTATGCACCCTGGTTTTGAAGGTTTGAAGATCATAGGTGCTGGGAAAGATAGAGGCTGGGAGAGAGTTCCAGTTCCTTGAAGTCATGGGGGATATATGAATTCGCGAATGAAGTGGTCCGGCACTTTTCTAATTTGACCGCGAAAGAGTGTTGGGAGTCGGCAAAACGTGTGCTGCGTGCAAAGCACCCCTCGCTTCAACCCCTATAACTGAACCCCATTTAAAGAATTATTTTGATTTGCAATTGTTTATTTAAGGGAGTTCGGGATGGCTTATCTATCTTGTAGATCTACGAAAAATCTTTTGTATTTCTGCAGAGTGACAACTTCTGCCTACTAAATGTTTTAATAAAAAAATTGTTAATAATGAGGTTAATTTCGAATAAAAATCTTTGTTTTGATAATATTAATAAAACGAATATTGAGATAATTTTTTTCTCATTACAAAAACAATTTCAAGAAATACAGTTGAAATTATACACTAGTGCTTTTGTTATATTCTGTTGGCTGGAAATAACTTTTAATTTTTTTACATTTATGAATAATTTATTAACTCGACTGTCAAATCTTTTGAAAAATGTATCATTCGATTCATAAAAATTGAATTATTGATCTGTATAAATTTGATGAAAATTATTTAATTTGTATAGAAGTTATAGCCCTTTTAAAAGCTCGGTCCATTTACTTCCATGTTAAAAGGACAATTTTTAATAATTTATTTCTCGGTAATGGGACAGACGATCAACCTCAAATTTCGGGAATAAATATTTAATACATCAATGATTTGATGGTAAAAATTTGAGAATTTCCTTACAAAAATGATAAACAGTCCCGAACCCCCTTAAACAACTATAATTTGTCGTCTTTTCATATACCAATGAGGAAGTCAAAATAAATTGACGAAACGTCTGGCTCACTTAATAAAAACTCTGTGTTTTAATTTATCCAATTCCCTGCGATTCCTTATATTTATTTTCATTTTTTATAAGTAATTAATTACTAATAGGTTTGTTAAGAAGTAAATTATGTTATTTGCATTCGAGGAGAAATTTTATGTATATTAATTAATCAGTACGCTGAACAAACTTCGCTTGCTGGGCCGACATATATTTTAATTTCACTTGAAAATTTTCACTTCTTTTTTGTTTAAAAATGTCTGAAACGTGAAGAATAATCATTTTTTTTCTGTGTGTGTTTCTGTATTCTGAAGAAAGTAGAAAGTTCTTTCTGGTGTTATATATGGTTGTATTTCCAAAGTAGAGAAAATGTTCGATTACAAGCATTCTAGCTTAAAACTTTAGGTTAACAAATTCAGAAAATCAAAAAAAAAAAAAAAAAAAAAAAAGAAAGAATTGTTAATTCCATCTACTATTGAATGATTATGGCTACTAAGCTGACATATTTAGAAACATTTTCAAATTCAGCTCCATGTCACAAGTCAAAATTTCGTTTCTAATGACTTTTTAAACTTTTCTCAAAGGGATCTCGTGCTTTCAAACAACTTTGTTTAGACAGTGAAATTTGGCACACAAATTTGTATCAATAAACCACACATCTTTGTAATACTCCCTTTAAAATTTCGGAAAGCGTACCGAATTCTGAAAAAGTTTTCACTTTTTTTTCTTCTATAATAATTTCGTTTAATGGATGAATCCTTTTTTCTGCTTTATTATAGGCCTGATGAAAGCGGAAATTAGATATAAGAATTAAAATAACTTGAAAATTTATAAATTAAAATGTTAAGGGAGAATGGTGTTTTGGTGAAATATTTTAAATTTAAAGTAAAGAAAATTTTGAATTTTTTTTTAGAAACTTTTGAAAATTTAAAATATAAAATAAATATATGACTATTTTTTAAACATTTTAGTTTATAAATAATTAAATATACTCAATTGTAATCAAGTACTAGATTAGGTACTAATCTAAATACTCTTTATCTATTTAGATATTTATCAATTCTATTTTATATAATTAATTTAATAATATTATAATTTCAAGTATATGTTTTTCCTTTTTGAATGGTTCATCTGTTGTTTCTTAAGATAGCCTATCTGAGCTTAAGGTCAGCGAACTACCAATGGATTTAATTAAAATTCATTACTTTCTATATATATAAATGTTGAAACTTGTGAATTGACCGGAAATATTTTTAATTGATGGAATATATCTGTTTTTTGGGGGGGAAAAACTCAAAAACAGATTAACTATTTTTTTTATTCTTTATTTATTCTTTATTCGATATGCGAAACCTGCCTCCCGGGTGGCCTTAGTATTGAATATACTCACCAAATTTTTTAGAATGAAATTTTAGATTTAAGTTTGGGCTATATGTCCTACTATATGTTTTACTAAATATTGATTCAATGAAACTACCCCTTTACTCCTTTTTGGTTTCCGGTAGATCAATTTGAAAGGGGAAAATTGGGATGATTTCTTCCAATAAGGTGAGGTTATATCAAAGTCAAATGCGTATGACATATGTTTATATAAAAAAAAAATACTAAATAATACTTAAATAATCTGCCACGAGGAAACTTTTCCTCTTATTCCGGTCCAACTTCTTACCCTATACATGTTCCAAAATGATTCTCTTTCTATCTTTGAGAAGCTGAAGAAAGCTACAATAAATGACATTATTTACTGGGTTGCAGAATCGTGGCAAAATTCAAGTGTGAACTTACTGCAGAGATCTTGGAAGAAGCTTTGGCATAGCCTCGAGTTCGAGAAAACACTGACCCAAACTTAATTTGTCAAAAAACTCGTTCGGATTTCCCGGGATTTCGGATTTCCGGGGTTCGGATTTGAGGGGTTTCACTGTATATATATTTCGGTTTACGAGTCCATCATCAGTAGTTAACATATAAAATTGGTTACAAAATTAGAAACATATGTTTTATTTTCCGTTTGGGCTATATGTCCTACAGTAAAGTTTTACTAAATATTGATTCAGTGAAACTACCCCTTTACTCCTTTTTGGTTTCCCGTAGATCAATTTGAAAGGGGAAAATTGGGATGATTTCTTCAAATAAGGGGATATTATATCCAAGTCACATGCGTATGACACGCACCCCATATGTTTATAATATACTAAATAATACTTAACTAATCGCCACGAGGAAAGTTTTCCTCTTATTCAGGTCCAACTTCCCTATGTTCCAAAATCACTCCTGTCCCCAATATTTAGGTTATTATTTGTTTCCCCTATATATTTCGGATTACGAGCCCATCATCAGGAATTAACATAGAAAACTGAATACAAAATTAGAAATATATGTTTTATTTTGTGAAACCTACCTTGAAATTTTACTTACTTTTTATTGAAAATGATTCACCTTGAACCGACACCTAACTCTTTAAAAATTAAATATATATAACTTTACTAAAGAGTGCATTATTTGCTATTCCTACTTAAGTAGGTATGTGCTGGTTTCACTTCGAATATGCACCTTTAGAATATTAAATTATTAAATTCCGAAGCTCAATTTTACATTCGTTCCTGTTCTCCTTTACTTTTCAATCAATGAACTAGATTTAATAATTGTTTTGATAAAAATATATATGTTTTTGCCGAGAGTAGCAGAATATTTATATATTGAAGGAGACAAGAAAAGAGTTCTGCTGGAATTATAAATTTTAAATTTATTTATAACGAGAGTATAGTTTCGAGAGATTTGCCCTCTTCATCAGTCTATTACAATTGATTCACTGGAATTAATGTATGAATGGTAAGTGAGATTTACATGTGGTCTGGGCAAATTATGATTCACCGTTTATACTTGTTTCATTTTTTGGGTGTAGGTGGTAGTTTTGGGGTTTTTATTTGCACTGTTATTTTTGAGATACGGCTTTACGAAATTTCAATTTTCCGATTTAAAAATTGTATACAATAAAATCATACAATAATTCACCAGAAAATTCTTAAATCTGAAAATCGAACTTTCGGAAAGTTGTATCTTAAAAATAGCCGCGCTAATAAAAACCCCAATACCGCCACCTACAGACAAAAAATGAAACAAGTATAAACGGTGAATCATAATTTGCCCAGGCCATAGAGTATATAGAGTGGAAGGCTACCGTATATAGAAAAATCGCTCTCTAGCGACTGCACTTAGCAAACTCTTAGTTCTTAAGAGCTATCCAAAGATCATAGAACATTCAAATCCTTTGTCATAGATAAAAGATACATACCCTTTATGTTATATATATATATAAGAGAACTGTTGATAATGTCACCAAAATTTGCCCCGAAGAGAGCGGTTTCCGCCATTTCATTGCCCAATGGTTTTGCCCTTGTTTCGCCAGAGAGCTCTGTAACTCGTAATACATTGGCTCCTTATGGAGCCTTCCACTCTATATTACTCTATGGCCTAGACCACATGTAAATATCACTTACCATTCATAACATAATTCCTGTGAATCAATTGTAATAGACTGATGAAGAGGGCAAAGCTCTCGAAACTATAAATAAAATAGTTATAAATAAATTAAAAATTTACAATTCCAGCAGAAGACACTCTTTTATTGTCTCCTTCAATATATATGTTTTAACTGAAATAATGATAAAAATGAAATTGACCAAAGAAAATGTCTGCAATTTAGAATATTCTCTCAAATTTCGATTAATTTCTAATAATAACTTAAGTTAACCACCGGGAACATGCACCCAAACAAGAGGATTATTACCTATGCAAGTTAATGCAATGTTTTTGCACTGTTTCCGTGTGGGATAATGATAATAAACGAATCCCCAGGAGGCTCAATTATCTCATCGTTCGTTCAAATTATATTAGATCATTTCCCTCTGAAGTTATTAAATCTAGACTATTCTGTCTGAAGATCTTTCTATCTTCCTCTCTTCCATTTCATTAAAACATATATTTTTCTCGTATGCCATCTTTTTCTTCTTCTGGACGTGAATAGTTGAGTTCATCTAGCGACTTTTTTTTATTTTATGAATGCTTTTTCAAATGCCTAAGGACCTATGATCTCTCTCTTAGACAGATGCATCCAGAAATAGGATGAAAAGCAATTTTAAATTCAAAACCACCATGATGGATCGATAGACATTCTTATTAAATGCCTCTGGAAACGTTTCTTAGAAAATTTTCTGATCTCTCATCCTTTTATGAAGTTAGTAGGTACAAGTATATAAATTGAGTTTGACATGTTGAAAACACCCGAGCCTACTTTAATAAAATTAAAATAAAATTTTGCCTAAAGTGGCAGAATTTTTAATTTCTAAAGAATAAATTAAAAATAATGGCTTCAGGTTAATACGGGGGTAGGCATAAATATCTAATGCTTCTCAAAATAATAAAATAAACCTTCATTTTTGTTCCAAAATATTTTTTATCGATATAGTTAATACATAATATGGTAATAGCATGTAGAGTCTAAAAATCACATTAGAGTGGAGAAGACTGAACTTTGAATAATTTCAAATTAAAAATCATCATCATCATTACTATATATAAAGCGCTTAAAAATCCGTGTGTTACTAGGTGGAGTTAGCAACGATTAGACAAATGGGTATAAAATCAAAACTTTTATTTTTTTTTAAATATTTTCATAGATAAATTTTAAATAAAATATAATTAAAATAAAATTAATTAAAAATATTGAATATTTAAATTGATGTCTATTATTTTTCCTTAAAAAACTAAAATGTAAAATATATTATACTATTTTATGATTGTGAAGCTAGCCACACAATGGTGCATTGTGACAGTTAACCATTAATTTAAATATCTACTCTTATTAAAACGAGAAAAATTGTTTCTTTATATATATATTTATATGTATAAGTATATATATATTTTTAATATATTTTTTCTATTTTGAAAACGGCTCGTACGATTTTGATGAAATTCACACACGGGTTAGGAAGTCTTTGGGTTGACAATTCGATCTGTCACGGTCTCATCTTCGGCTTAGTTATTTAAAATTTTAAGAAAATCGGTTGAGCTGAAATGGTTCGAAAATGATGACTAACCTGCCAGGGCAAATTCAAAAAATTCGCAAAATGTGAAAAGACAATTTTCTGGATATTTAAATGTTTTTTTTATTCAAACAACCACCTGTGAATAATTATTTCAATTAACAAAAAACACATCAAAAACAACTTAGCCGAAGATGAGACCGTGGAAATTGTCAACCCAAAAACCCCCTAAAATGTGAATTTTATCCAAACCGTTAGAATCGTTTTCGAGAAACCGATTCTCTATATATTGGTGCCGCTCAAAGCAACTGGGAATATTAATTTAAATATGTTTTCACATTAATAATAATTTGATTCGTTCATTTTTGTGTTTAAAAATATTTGAAACAGAGAAAAAAAATCATTTATTTTTTAAATCTCACAATACTACAATAACAATTTTTTTATTTATTTTATTGAAATTTTAAGGGCATATTGACATATAATTACATATGTCTTCTAAGAGCGTGCCCAGTCTTGAAAATTTTTTCACATTTTCCTCCATTATTGACTTAAGTATACTCATTTACTCAAGCACACACTAGATTGAATTATTTTTATTTATTTTAAGAAAGGCCACAAAATCTAGACTTGAAATTGAAAGGAATTTTCATTAATTCAAAAATTGATCGATTGGTCCAATCATGACAAAATTAGTAAACTTTTACAAAATAATTTCAATTAGAAAATTTTTATCAATTAATAATTTCCCCATGGTTTGTCTGATCTGAAACATCATCCAGATACGAAACTGACTATCTAAGCATCAACAAGAAAATTCAAAAATTGTTTTAAAAATTCTTAATTTATTCTTTGATTCTTTATATATATATATGTTTATGGCTATCTTAAACATTTAAAGACATTACTCTTGGCGTATTGCAACTGACTGTGTATAACTTGCATCCTACTGAAATTAATAGAACATCCCGAAATGGAGTTACTGAGAGTTTAGACCCTTTATTTTTCACTAAAATCCCAATAGCATTTCTAGTTCATGCATAAACTGGTCATTAAATAATTAAACATTACTTCCTCTCCCCAAGAATAGTCAATATAAAAACTGCAGGGAAATCATTCAGGATCGTAAAAACTCAAGCACATATGCTCTGTTTCAATGCAGATGGATTTTTTCCACAGCTCCCAGGACCATTTATTATTCTGGCCCACATGAACGAACAAGGAACAACTGCCTATTTTGTTCATATTTAAATCATATAAAATCCAATTAATAATAGACCTCTTAACTTGGAGCAAGCCCACACAATCTCACTCGGAAAACCTAAAAGGTCATTTATTAAGAGGTTTCATTGCATGTATCTGGTGTGTTTGTTTCTTCTTCTTTATCATATAATTCTCGAGATCATGAGTCATTTATTTCAACAACTCTTTATTTTTGACGTTTTCTATCCTATTAATTAATTCATGAGTACATTTTCGAGACTTCGAAAAAAAAACCTTTAGTACGTAATTTCACTTCTGTACATATTATATACGGGTGGCACCCAAAATTCCGACAGCCAAAATCCAGATACCCAAAATCCCGACAGCCAAAATACTGACAAGCCAAAATCCCAACATTTGAAAGTTCAGACATATTTTAATATTATATTAACCTGTTTAATTTTAGAAAATGTTCCTGTATACAGTGAGTCAATTTGAAAACTAGCCACCCCTAGTATCGCTAAACTGGCAAATTATTTCAAAAATCGCTGAGACACGTCAATGTTGTATTGTCGAGTGAGACATAATTTTGAAGGGCTTTTATTCTCTACATTTCGGTGTTCCATTTTTTAAATTTGTGTGCTGCGTTGCCAAGTTAGGCGACTTTGAATATTGCAAAATTGAATTTTTGTAATTATTTGTGTGATTCATTAAACTTATAAAATCCAGACACCCCAAAATTCCGACAGCCAAAATCCCGATACCCAAAATCCCGACAGCCAAAATACTGACAAGCCAAAATCCCAACATTTGAAAGTTCAGACATATTTTAATATTATATTAACCTTTTTAATATTTACAAAGATATATATACATCATATACATAACAGAGCTAGTTTGGAGTGATTTGTATTAAGGTATCCCATAGGAACTGAAATTAAATTGCACACCGCATTTCGAAACTGCCAAACCTACAGACATATTTTATAATTATAATCTAGAATTCTAGACAGATATCAAATGAATTATACATGATTGCAGAACGGATTCAAATCATAAAATTTCATTAAAACTGCTAAACCATTAGCATTTTCTTGGGTCTCAAATACCTCCGTTAAGAAGAGTAGTTTTGTATCGGGAAACGTTAGTTCTATTCTTTTTAGTGAACTGGGTTAATTATTGTCGGTGTGACATTAACATAAAAACAAGGTGAGTAGTCGGAGAGTTCACAATCCGGGGTCAAGATTTAAATTGATAATAATACTTTACTTCTTTTCATATAGCAAATTACAAGTGAAATGGTAATATTTCGGTTATTGTTATAATAAAATTGTACGATTTATAACGATTTCCGGAAACGTGTAGGGTTAAATAATTAATTCACCATCTATCTATTTGAAATATTACTGTTGAAGATTTAACTGTTTTGAAATGATGCGTAGTTTAAAATTTCAGTTGCTAGACGCCCTATTTGAGATGCATCTCTTTTTTATAATGTTTAGCATATGGTATCACAATCATTGAAATTATTAAAGAACAGTTGTCTGAAGAGATTTAAAAATAAATGACTTTTTATTACACTGGATTTACAGAACTTTCACATAGGAAGAAAGTCATCTATTAAAAATTTAATAAAATATTTGTCATAAATGCATTACTTTTTTATCCTCCATGAAAGATTACATGACAAACGCTTTTAAATTTTTAAATGATGTAAAAAGTAAATAAAATGATTAACAAAATATTACATCTTATAGCTAATTTGATGTTGACTTTTCGAATTTTCAAAATATATACCTATATGTGTATAGGTATATTCTAAGATAAAAATCCCACGTTCAAATATGATTTCGAAAATGAGAAGCCATTACTATTATTATCATTAATTAAATAAGGACAATCCATCTCAATTTACTTAATATTTCCTCTGGTATTATTTAGACTTATGTGTTCGAATTACTTGGGTGGAAACAACTGTTCAATAACTTTAAAAATTGACCATAATTTATTGATGTAACTATATGCAATTTATTGCAAATAATTGAGATATTAAAATAACGGAGTGTTTGTATTTAATTTGTAACCTGAAATTATTTTCTAATAGGATTTTCCAATTACTATAGTTGAATTTTATGATTAAAGGGTTTATTTTTATATAAGAAGCTAGATAAATTGTAAAATTGCACTGGACAATGAATAGTTGATTAAAAAAATAAGAAGATAATCAACATTATGAGATGAGAATGATAGGTATAGTGATTTCTTTGTTTGAACTACAGTTTTTTGATTGACAAGTTTTTATTTTGCCAAGAGTAGCAGAGTTATTGATTCATAAAAAGAAACAAGGAGGTTGTCCTGCATCAAGCAGAGGACAAACTCCTTGTTCCTCTTTATGAACAGTTTTTTTGAAACCAAGCACAAACTTTTAATTATGATCTATAAGGATTTCCCTATTTTTACAATTCAACTTTAAGAGGTTATTTTGGATTTGTTGAAGTCAATCAAAAATATTGATTAATGTGTATATAATGGTCAAAATAGCCCTTGTATTGTTTGATTTATGGTACTTTATCCTTAGTAGATTAATAATTGCCTCAGAAATGGGCTAAACAATGTTTAAAACTAATAAAGTTTAATTTTTTTGTACTTTGTCCTAAGAGTGAGTATAGTCATTCTAATCTATACCTTTTGACTGTGATTATCTTTGATATGATTTGTCGTCATTGTTCTCTGCCAAAGACAGCCTCTTGAACCGTGTTTTTAGACATGCGCCTTAATTGGTTCACCTTTTCTTTACACTAGCCTTTTGCTTTGCTTTCGATTTTCCAGATCATCCAGCCGCGTCATGCTGGATCCAAACAATGTTATGATATTCAGAAATAAAAAAAATCTTTAATTTTATTTATTGTGTATATCAAGATGAATGTTGTTTGATTTACTCATCAGTAGATTATGGGTTCAAAAATATCATCTGTGAAAGTTTTCTTGTAATGTAGATGTGATTATAGATGATACTACAGCTCTCTGTTACTGGAAGCTTCTTGAACGGTGTTTTTATTCTTGACCCTTTCTTAGCGGGCTAACTAACTTTTCAAAGACCTTTCACAAAGCCTTTTGACCTTGTCTTCGATATCTAGAAATTCCAGATCACCCGACCGCGATTTTCTTGTAACTGAAATATCTGAAAATTCGTTTTGCTGATGTTGTTATATAAATTAATTTTTTGTTTTGTTTGATTGATTGATTTATTTTATTTATTTATCTATCCAGAAAAGACACAACATACAATATGTCTTGTCCTATAGAGTTGACAAGTCAACTGTACATAGGACCGGATTAAAATTAATAATTATTTAATTTTACAAACATTTACAATAGATTACAAACAACTACAATAGATGAAATATGGTGTACATTCCTAACCATTAGTTCACATTACACATTTACATACATATCACAGGGTGAATGACAGCGATCCGATCCATTTAACCAACTTTTTCTTCAATACTTTCTTGTCACATGACAGATTTTTTGTTCATTTGGGAGTTTATTAACATATTTAATTGCCAAAAAACAGGCATTTTTTGGGTAATTGACTTTTTAATCTTTGGCAGGACAATTGATCTATGTCTAGTTCTTACTTATCAACATTAGATAACGTCCCCAAAAATACGTACGAAATGATGATGTATACCAGTATACTTATACCTATCTCTAAGAAAATTTAATTTTTCTGTAGGTATCATAGAAACATCTTTTCCCAAACCATAACAAGTTTCCTGAATTCAGATTTTTTCTTTTGTTTGATTTACTCTAGATAACCTCCCCAAAAATACGTACGAAATGATGTATACCTATCTCTAAGAAAGTTTAATTTTTCTCTAGCTATAATAGAAACATCTTTTTCGAAACCATAACAATTTAGTTGAATTCAGATTTTCGGTGTTTGTTATTTCCCAACTCTCCTCCAAAAAAGCCAAACATTTCCATAAATATAATTAGCCCGTCCACCTATTTATGTTATTTATGGTATTGAGAGGCGTGTCTTATTACCATTGAATGTTTATATATCGTTGACTTTAACATTATTATGATAATCAGAGGAACCACATCGGCGTCATCGGCGTCATTGAGAGGCCAACTTCTCTAGTACTCGAAAAGAAAGAGATGCAAAGAAATACATAGGGCCCGGGGGGACGAGGGGGATCTCGAATGGAGGCCATTGCTCTTTTCCCTCCTCCGACTCCTCACCAATGTTCTTTCCTTCTCCTGCCTGTGTAATTCGGCTTGACAAGAAAGTCCAAGAGAAGAGCAGAGTGTCAGTTGGCGGAATAAACGTAAACGTATAACCAAGATCTGTTATTTTGTGGTTCTACTTATCAGGCTACAACCTCTTCACCTACCAGCCGACATCACACTTCTTTTACGTGATGATCATCATCATAATCATCAGCTACAAGCGTTGGAGAACATTTGAATGCAAACTAGAACATCAACATAACAACCTATTAAATTTGCACAAATGCAAATACTTCCTGAGTGAAGACTTTAAAGGAACCAAATAAGAATAATAATCCCTAAACAAGGGAGGGAGATATGTGGAAAAAGTACTAATTAATATAATTAACACACCACGCTTAGAAATTAAAATTCACTTGAAAAAATATGTATATAGGGAAAATAATTATATACTTGTTGAAAATAATAATTTCACATTTATTTTATATAGATATATATGTTACAGTAAAACCCCGTTTTTAGTAAGAACGCGTTTCACTGAATACTTTTGTGGCAACTAGAGTTTACTAGTTGAGTTTGGTTCAAAGGTCTAGAATCTTCATTTTTGACCTTCCGCCTCATTTCGGCTGTTTATTTTCAAAAGTTTTTAAACGAAAATGTCAAAAATTAGAAGCATAGTAGTTGTAGAAGATGTAATTTTTGACATTTTCGTTTAAAAAACTTTGAAAATAAACAGCCAAAATGAGGCGGAAGGTCAAAAATGAAGATTCAAGACTTTTGGTCCAAACTCAACCAACATCAGTAAACTCTAGTTGCCACAAAGGTATTCAGTGAAACGCGTTTAAACTAGTAAGAACGCGTTCTTAGTAAAAAACGGGTTTTTACTGCAGCATACAATGTTTTAAGTATAATGAAAATTCAAATTTGACAATAATATAATCTTTTTAAAAATTTATGTACGCTATCTGCAAATTTTTGAGCAATTTTTAAGACCATTTTGTTTATCCGAAGAAACTTTATGTTGGCCTCTATAGGGTTCCGTTTAAAAATAAAACATAACCTTTTTTAGTGTCACTACAATGTCTGTCTGTCATTAAATTGTAGATCACAAACTAAACAAGGTAGAAACTTGGAATTTACAATCTTTACCTATTTCAGTTAACCTAAAATCTGGGTGGGTGCTCATACTTGAGAAAGATCATAGAATAAGTCGATCGAAACGTCGTAGTTTTATTGGATTATTTATTATTATAATTAATAATATGGGTTTTTAAATAAAATTTCAACTCTTAATGCCGTTTAGTAATTTATACTTTTTTTTTAATCAAATCTTGAGTTGTTAGCTACAACTGTTCAACAATTTCCCATTTTCTTCGTTTCCAACGGAGATCTTAGATCAAAATTTTTTCGCAGCCTCACTTTTCTACCATTATATAATAACGACTCTCTGAAAAAAAAAAAAAAAAAACCTTAGTAATTTGACAAATGGAAAGGAAGACGTCACTGACCTCGCAAGTCCTGTTCCTTTTTTTTCGCTTTGGACAATATGTCAATCTAGGTTTCATTTGAAAACATGAAATAATATAATAAATAATCTACTGTATATGCATCGTTGGAGTTGCATGCAATAATCAATTGCACTTCTTTGAAAATGTCTATAATTTTAGAAAGAAAAACATGAGAGATATTGTAGAAATACATGTAGCAAGAAGTGTTTTTCGAATTTCTCAATAATTAAACATTCACTTTCTGAAAATGTTATAGCTTTTTTTCTTTCTTAATATTTATACTAGCTGACGACCTGGCGGGGAGCGTCCCGTTCATACCAATTTAATAATTGAAATTTAAAATGATTCTGTAAGTATTGAAAAAATGTGCTGAATGAAATTGATTCAACAATAAGGAAAGATTTATTTAACACATTGGCTAAGCACGATCACTATTTGACCAATCAGAATGGTTATAATAATTTAACGCTTTGCCATTGGCTATGCACTGGCCAATCACATCGTTTGGATCATACAAACATATACACATACTTTTCCACTGCTTTCTGAGATGGAAATTCTTCCCTTAATAGGAACCATTTTATTTATTGTTACTATTAATAATTATACTATAGTCACTGGTAGTTGCAACAATATTTACTCTGTAAGAGTATATGGCATTGCATGTATAGATAGATATATGTAAAGATATAACTGATGTTAAAAAAATACTTATTATATTAATATTTTTTTGTTTCAAATAATTTCATCTAGAAAGAATATTAAAATTTTAAATAGTTAAATTTTGAAGAATCAATCTAAATGAACAAACAACAATAATTATATTCCTCCTCTTCAATGGTAATTAAATTTAATTACTTATTCTTCAGATGACATTCTTTTCTGTAAATGCCCTTGACATTCAATTTTCGTTTTCGTGAAAATTTGAAAGTTTTTTTACCTTTCTAAATATAAGCCTTTACATATGAATAGATGTCATTCACAAACTGTTTATATACTTTTGAGTTCACTATAGAAATTATCTTTGGATGATACAACAATAAACTTCAATGCCAATATTGTTTAATAATAATCTATATCTTAAAATAAACATTTGATAAAAGAAAAGGCGACATTTCTTCTCTCCCGAGACAAAATATCTTATTTATACATATATGTTTATCTATATGTTTATTTTCTTCTTCAAATATTTTTATTAAAATATAATTAGACTAATATCATTGATTTGCAATTCGGTTTCATCTGAATTGCTGATGAAAGAGAGGATGAACAAAAAAAGTATTGGGTAGTAAGGGGAAAACCCGGGTTCGATTCTCCTGCAGACCTGGTCAGAACCATGGTCAGACTGCACAGAATTGAGAACCAAATGTATGTAAATATGTGGCTAAACTTATATTTATATAAATAATGAGAGGCGATAGCATTACTTTAACTTATAATAATGTAAGTGAAAGTAAAAAATAAAAAATGTATAACACTACACAAAGGGCGCTGTTGCCAGTTCATGTGTGTAATTACTTTATTAAATTCGATTAATAGATTTAGTGAAATAAAGAATATATAGTATATATAAACCTGCGGCATATTAATAATGAGAGGCGATAGCAATACTTTAACTTATAATAATATAAGTGAAAGTAAAAATTAATATAAAATTAAAAAATGTAGGTATAACACTACACGAAGGGCGCTGTTGCCAGTTCATGTGTGCCATTACTTTGTTAAATTAGATTAATAGATTTAGTGAAATAAAGAATATATATAAACCTGAGGCATATTAATAATAAGGAGAGGCGATAGCAATACTTTAACTTATAATAAAAATAAAAATGTAGTTTTTAAGGAATTTGGTGTTGGTACTTGGTGAAACATTTTTTTAAAATTATTGGATAAAAATACTTGGTAGGTTTCACATTAAATATATATATCGAGATTAAAGATTCTCTAAAAATAAATTCGTTTTATTTTTGGAAACCTACCAAGTATTTTTATCCAATAATTTTAAAAAATGTAGGTATAACAATACCCGAAGGGCGCTGTTGCCAGTTCATGTGTGCAATTATTATACTTTGTTAAATGAGAGTAATAGATTTAATGAAATAAAGACCCCTGAAAATGATTTATACTGAGAATTTTTGGTTGTAGGTATAGATAAAAGCTTTGATGTCTAAGAATATGGACGAAAAGCCCTACACTTGCGGGAAGATATAGGTTCAACCCCATTAATCTCAAGGCTTTTTTCATATTTAATTATATGGAATCGCATAATTGTGAAATAAAAACTATGGCATCTGTAGAATAGAAACTAAAGTTAGCGTCACAAAATTAGAAGTGTCAACTCGCATTATACGAAGGGTGCTGTTGCCAGTTCATGCGGATAATTACTCTGTTAAATTAATTATCTAATTCTTATTCTGGTCTATTTTATAATTATAATTCTCAAAACATTATAATATGTTAATTTCTAAATTATTATTTATTATATTTTTTATACTTAATGCTACCTAAATTATTATGTGACAGTTGAACGAGAGCGAGTATGGTCAGTTAAGGTCTCTAGCTTTACCCTCATTCATCCTGAAAAAGGCAGCAGCGCGCCTCGTATTGTGTGGGTCCAAATTTTTAATTTCGTATAGTATACATGGAAGTGTTAGTGATTGTCGAGCTCTGGTGACATATGGTAAAGCAACCACATTTTTTCATCTCTCAATAATAAAATATAAGTCGATAGACTGAATTTAATTTTTATATATTATATTTAAAAAATATATATAGGTTTATGCGGCGCCTCCCTAAAATTTCAAACATTAAGAGTATTTTCATAAATATATATACTGTCAACTTCAAAATTTCTGGAGAATCTTTAAATTTTCTAATTATTATCCGTTATTTTTTTAATATTTCTATAAAAAAACATTTTATGTTTTGAAAAGTATATCTCGAAATGAAATAAAATTATTGTTTCAAGGGGAAATTAAAATGAACGATTTTTCCGAAAAAGGCGAGGATAGAAGGTTTGAATTCCTTGCCTGGTATATCACCCAGTTCAAGCATATCAAAGACAAGTTCAGACGAGTTTTAATCGAATAAAAATTGTTCTAGTAATAATACAAAAAAGGAATAAATAAAGATGATTCGAGAATTTTTGGACTAATCCATTTTTAAAAACTCAATATTATAAGATCGGAAATAACTAAGAGTGCTATAGACAAGTCATAGCTTGCTCATAGCAATAGAATTGGGAGAAATTTAAGATTTTCTTTAAAGACAAGCAGATTCATTGTGGAAGATGGCTGATCTCCTTCTCAGGGTCTGTGGAGTTTAAGTCACAAGATTTAATTTCTGACTTCTACCCTCACTCAAATAAATAAAGTCCCAAAATATATTTTTAAAAAATCTAATGTTAAATTTGAAAAATATCAAAAATGATGCTGTATTCGATGAAATTTGTAAAAAAGCGAAGATTAAAATAAAATTTAAAAAAAAGAAAGGTACTTTTTTTAGACAGCATCCCCTGGTTGAAAAGTCACCAACCGCCGCTGGTTTATATATCAAAAATCGAGCCACCTACATACTCCCTTTTTCTAAAACTTGACTTATTTCAGGTTCTAGACATCAGATTGGAATAAAAGAGGTGTCATAAGTTAGGGAATTTATTACAGTTTAATAAGAAATAAATTGTTATATTTTGAACACCCATTTTTTGATATATGGAAAAAAAATAAGAACATAAGCAAACTTTGTAATTTCAAGATATTGGAAATAAACTGTATTTAATCTTTAATTCTAAATTTCTGTATTAAATTAAATTAAATTTTTTGAGAAAAATAAAAACAAAATGTAAGATAAATTTGAAAAATAATGAAATTATTCTTTATCTTAAAATTACAAAGTTTGCTTATGTTCGTATTTTTTTCCATATATCGAAAAATGGGTGTACAAAATGTAACAATTTATTGCTTATTAAACTGTAATAAATTCCCTAACTTATGACACCTTTTTTATTCCAATCCGATGACTAGAACCTGAAATAAGTCAAGTTTTAGAAAAAGAGAATATAGGTGACTCGATTTTTTTTGTCTTCAAGGTATTTAAAAAAAACATTAATGAAGCTGTTGAAGCTTTTATTTTTGTGATTGATTTGATTTAGAGTAGAAATTTTATTAAAATCACACATAATTTAACAACAATTTCTTCAAACCCAGTGACATATTCTAACTATTTATTTTTTGTTTTATTTATTTGATTATTTAATTATTCTTCCCAGTGTATTTATTTATTTATTTTTATTATTTGGACGATATGCGGTATTCCTTTTTTGTTATTATTATTATTTTATTCTTGGTCGAAGCATACTAAGATTTCACACCGTTCTGCTGTGGCCACACCCTGAGCCACTCAACTGGATCCTGAGTGGGAGGATCGGAGGGCTATAAGGGGAGATGTGGATGCCCTTAAAAAAAATAATTAAGTAATTGTAATTATTTATTGAACACGAATAAATAATATAATAAAACTACGACGTTTCGATCGACTTATTCTGCAATCGGAGTAGGTCCTCATACTTGAGAACGATCGCAGAATAAGTCGATCGAAACGTCGTAGTTTTATTGTATTATTTATTCGTGTTCAATAAATAATTATAATTAATTATTTATGATTTTAACAAAATTTCAACTCTAGAAAAAAAAATATTTTTAACTGAAATTTTTGTCCATTTTTGGATTTTAAAATTAATTACATAATACCATATTTTATTCAATAGTTTTTGCTTCCTCCCTTCTTTGTTTTTTGAAAATATGTGATTTATAGTTTAACTATGAAAACACATTGACAAATAGCTTTCTGGGAAAGGAATATATAAGTGACTAGATATATATACTTCTGTAGTTTTTTGACTTCCGTCATTCTGAAATTTATTACTCATATATATTATATAGTTCGTCCAAGTAATGTTTTAAGCGTTGTGGAATACATGCAATGTTTAATCTTATTAGTTCTATTCGTTTAAATCTTCTTGGCTTAAGAAAGAGATAGATGAAGGGAGAGAACTTATCTGGTTGAAAAAAGACTCCTTCCTTATTATACTATATCTTAACGATCATTCTGGCTTCTTACATTCAGTCATGAACAACTTTTATTCGAATTCTATATATTAAATCATTCCATGGTTCTTTAAATACATTGAATCCTAGGGGAACTTCCAAAAGAAGAGAAATTGAAAATTTCATTTCATTAACTTTAAAAATGATGACTCATTTCAAACTATATCACGTTATACCCTTTTAGAGTACCTCTAATGATTTTTATGAAGATTTGCTTTTTTTTATCCTGTATTAATTAAGATTTTTTTTTAATGTCGCCAAACTCGTTTTCATTTTCTTTAGATTGTAGGAAACCCTTGATTGTTCTATTTTTTTAATGATCTTCTCGTCTTCGTAATTATACATCAAAAGATGAATTTATTAGCCGTAGCTGTTTCTTTGAAACATCCTTGGCATCGATTGATAAGCTTAAACTCAAAAGAATTCAAGTATCTTTGTCAAATCTAGAAACTAAAATTCTTACCCTGCTTCCATTTTTCCTGACAGCACACTTTTAAAGAATGCAAAACTATTGAACTATATGTGTGTATTTATATCAAGTCGATGCCACCCTGTTTATTATAATGCAGTATTGCGATCGCCTCCCTGGGTTGCGTCATACCCTTAACAGATCTGCCAATATAGTTGTCTAACTAGCAGGGGCTCCTATTATTCGAGCTGTGTCTATTAAATGATGCTGCTACTGGGAAACATCGAGGGTGCTGCGACAGGTTTGAACATGCTTGTGCGACCTCTAATCACTTCTTTTAAATTCACTCTTCTTACGTTAATACTAAATATCTAAAAAAACGGATAAAACTATTTATTATTCGCCCTATTAGTTCTTTTTGGAAAAAAACTTTGAAACGTGAAAAATATTGTGGCGTAAGTAATTTGGGCTAAGTGCATACAAAGTAATTCGTACGACGGCACAAAAGGGACTTGGCGCGTCCATGTTCCCTCTAATTCTAATATGCAATAGATAATCTTGAATGTTTTGGGATTTTGCTTCCCTTCATACAACATTTTGCATCTCTGACATTAAAAACTTCATAACTCAGCTATACAGATGAAGGTATTTACCTTCGGATCTGAATTTACCAGGGACGGCAGAACCGTGGGGTCAGAGGCGCCAGCTGACCCCTCTGGGAATTTGTCAAGGGGCTCAGCGAACCTCCTAACGAAAGAAATTTTACCGTTACTTTACCAAAAAACAACTTTGTTGCCAAATTGTTGGTTGTAAAATTAATTAAATTGTACCAATTTTCTTCAAAATTTTTTGGGGGATGCCCCACCCCAGACCCCCCTACATCACTTTCCAAGTTTTGACCCTCCTGGCCTAAGATCGTTCCGCCGTGCTTGGAACTTACTCTTGAATATTTAAACTACATATAATAGAATATAGTGGAGCTGAGTGTAAAGAATCAATCAAAGTGGTGAAAACAAACTTGCCCGGAACAACCCTTAACGCGAATCTACATTGCATTTTTGTAAATAAACTGATAATAGAATTCGAGCAAGTTTGTTTTCGCCTCTTCCTCCCGGGGCGATAGTCAATCTTGACTTTTAGTATTGCAGCTTATTGCATCCTTATCGTTAAAAAAATTCTTTCTTCACGAACAACAATAAAGAAACAATTGGTGGAAGCTATAGGGTTCTCCACTTTCCCTTATTTTTATTGTCGACATTTTATATCAATCACTTGAATCGTAATTTTTATTGAACTTTTATGTTGTTAATTAATTCCTAAACTTTAATTTTTTTCTTCCTTTATAGAACTGATTTTTTTCTCGATTTATGTCACAACCATTAAATTTTAAATTAATCCTTTAATGATAAAACTTCCAAATACGTAGCTCTTTTATGGATTATTTTTATTTAAAAAATTTTTTTTCTTCATTTATTGAGAAGGGTAAAAAAACGATAGATATATGCTGCTAGCTCGTAAATCTGTGCAAAGATAGCTTATTTCTTTCTCTCACAAATGAAATTCTCCCACTCCATTCTTTCGTATCGATAATATTGATTTATTATTTGAATTTATGTATTTACATGGTGTATAGATAAGATAAATTTTCGAAAACGGGTCATTAGGTCCTCTCTTTCTGGGATTTATATGAGAATATATTTTCTTTTCAATCTAGGATATAAAGAAAATTAATAATGGTGTTTTTTCAAAATACACTCAATTTTTTATTTTCAATCAAATAATATTAGGGTTTATTAGACCTATATCTTATAATATATTCTTTATAGAGAATGCCAAAAGTTCTAAAAAAACAATCGAAAAAGATATATTCTACACAATATATGTTTATTGCATATACTTGGTAAGAGTTATCCTTAGATAAGTTCTTTAAAGATAGGCAACTGAATATATTCACTCTAATTTCAATAAAGTAATTCTTTCATATAGAAAAATTCATTTTATAGCCTATCAAATATATCATTTCAACCTGAAAGTGTAGTTTAGGGTGCGCGTTATGATAAATTTATATTTTAGTTGTATTCAATCAAGTTTAAAATAACAAATAACTGGATAATTTTGAAGACATTATTGGCAAACTTATTTACAAGGATTAAAGAAATGAAAACTTTGAACAAGTATTTGTGGAAGAGAAAGACACACTTTGAAACATGGGGTTATTTCATATAACTATAGGTGGGAAGAAGAAGACCAAAATTATGATATTTTTGATGGAAGATATGGTATGTGGTATTTCAGAAGATGGTTTAAAGTTAAATGAAGGTGAATAATTGCATCAAATCAGTTTTAGGACTGATTATTATCTGCAGATAAATGTTATTTTGTTTTTCAAACGGACCCCGAAGTTAAGTGAAATGTAGGGTGGCTAGTTTTTAGAAGAGTGACTTATTAAATACTCTATCCTCTTGGTAATTCCAGTTGTGTTGCAAACATCGCACTAGCTTGACTGTAGACGTTTTAGATTAGAAATTCAACATTTATGTATGGTATTTCTGACTAAAAAACAGTACAGGAGTCGTTCAAAATATCTTCACTGGTCAAAGTTAAATGAAGGTGAATAATTGCATCAAATCAGTTTTAGTACTGATTATTAACTGAAGATAAATATTATTTTGTTTTTCAAACGGTTCTCAAGTGACCCCGAAGTTAAGTGAAATGTAGGGTGGCTAGTTTTTAGATGAGTGACTTATTAAATACCTATCTATCCTCTTGGTAATTCCAGTTGTATTTCAAACATCCGACTAGGTTGACTGTAGACGTTTTAGATTAGAAATGCAACATTTATGTATTTCTACTCTAAACCAGTATAGGAGTCGACCAAAATATTTCACTGGTCAAAGTGATATAGAAAACAACTGTTTTTTGTTAGTCTATTGAATTAATTCTCATTTTATTGAATATCCATGTTTAAAAATTCATATTGAAAGAAATTAGAAGAATAAAACAAGAAGATCTTCGTTATGTGTTTTCTTGGATGGACTTTTGAACAGCATCTAGGCCTTGGGGCAAATTTCGTTCTCTAAACTATTTTGAGCAATGTATTTTTTTATCTAAATTATATTTCTCTTTTGTCTATGATGACTTTGATTTATGTTCGTTTTAAAATAATTTGCAATTAATATTATTGTCAATGTAAATCTCATCACAAGTCTGATCTGTTGGACATAGTTCAATAGTGTTTAATTCATGATTAGAAAAAAACAACAAACAGTTAAAATATGTTTAATAGGATATGTTCTAATCTAATCATCTTGCTTAATTGATAGCTGCAATACTAAGAGTAATGACAAATCTAATTCCTAGTCCAGTTCATTTCATACTTTCAAAAGTCCTTGCCAAGCCCTTCCTATCAGCTGACAATAGATTAATGAATAACATCCCATTAGAAAACTACTTCTTTATTCGATTCATTAGTTCGCAAATTCATCAACTTGATGGCTCCAATATAAAATTAGAAATTAATATTTTTTATATAGCTATCTGATGAAAATTGACTGGAACAAAGTCAGCATCGACGAAGAGATTTATTTGCTGAATCTGCAGTTGTTAGCCCATCCTTAAGTTGTCAAGTCTCATTGCAAAAATTAATATGGTTATATTAACTCTATTAATGAAAAAATAAATAGCACATTGGTGACAATCATAGAAGTTTGTGCTTTTGGTTTATTACATCTTCCCAATTCAAGTCATGATATTTGAATGGCACTGGAATTGATTGATGTTTGTAGAATGTGTGTTGTATCAAAATAATATGATCATTAAACACTCAAATTGGACTGTAAACGCACGTGTATTATATTATATAATACATATTTTAATTGATTCATTGTTTGAATACATTTATATCAGTATTCTATTTTGCACTATATCTGAACCTTATTTGTACTTTGTCATCATCATTGAGTAGACAGTCCTAAGAGTGGTTTGACACAACCACCCGTCTCCACTCGGTTCTGTCCCATGTCAGCTCTTTGACCTCCTAAATGTCCAAATTGGACTGTAAAGGCACGTGTATTATATTATATAATACACATTTTAAATGGTTCATTGTTTTAATACATTTATTATGTTTACATTTATATCAGTATTATATTTTGCACTATATCTGAACCTTATTTGTACTTTGCCATCATCATTGAGTTCACATTCCTAAGACTGGTTTGACACAACCACCAGTAACCACTCGGTTCTGTCCCATGTCAGCTCTTTGATCTTCTAAATGTTTCACATTGTACTTTAGAATTTAGAAATTTGCCTATTGAAAATAATACCATATTGAATTTAATGCCCACTGGTTTAGCTCGCGTTCTCTCGATGTAAATTAAGTTTAAATGGATTACTTCTTATAAGTAGGTATACACTTCCAAAGAAGGGGATTTTATGAAACTTTTGAAAGGGCCAAGTGAACCCTATAAAAAGGAGAACGAAAATGAAATAAAAACAAAATTGTAGGGAAAATTCAAGATTTTGTAAGTTTTTGTCACATTGGATATTTGACAATTTTTTGGTAGCGACTGTTTGAGTTACAAATCTAAAAAAATGGAAAAAATGTACAGTTTATTAATACAATCATGCGTGACGAATTTCAGCTCATTAGGCAGATCGTTTGATAGCTATCCATATGACAATTCGACGTTTTTTTTGACATTGTTAATTTTTAAATTTAAAGAATGTTCAAATTCTGATAAGAAAATGGTTGTCACAATCTGAGGTAGGCCTATGGTCAATTTTTTTTACTAATTACCTAGTCAAGTTAAAATCAAAAACTATCTGATATTGTAACAGGAATAGCAGGAAATTGGACACAAATTAAAAACACAGAGTTTTTCTTAAATGGGTCCGACGTTTCGTCACTGAGGAAGTGAAAAATAAATTGACGAAACGTTTGGCCCATTTAATAAAAACTTTGTGTTTTGAATTTTTGTCCAATCCCCTGCTATTCCTGTTACAAATTTATTATGGATGCAAATGATACAACACTATCTGATAATTATTTTGATTTTCCAATTTTCAATTTCAAATATTATGCTTTCGTCTTGATATTAATTTATTAACTTTTGATACTCTATTTTTATTCAATTGATCTTTGGACGAATAACTGTGGACTGACCTAAACATAATTTAATCCTATTTGGCTTAAAAAAGTAAAAATATCCATTTGCAACGTTCTGGACTTTGAGAGGTACCTCCATATATATAAAAAATAAATATCACAACGTAAGAATTTTTTAAAATATCATTCATTGTTTCCGGGATATATTAGTACATATATGAATCATCTTCATGTGCAATGTTTTTATTAAGAAATAAAATCGGTCACAAGATCATATAATTTCACAATCTATATTGACTAGGATTTCGTTGTTTTCTTTCTTTTTTTTGCTTTACCATACATAGCATGGGGAATTATTGTAATCATCCTATTCACCATCTAAATTAATTATTTTTATAAATCACTAGCTGAAGACTGGGTCTTCGGCCCTGCGTCACCAAGCCCTTGGCGGGGAGCGTCTCGTTCATACCACTTTAATAATTGAAATTTAAAATGATTGTATGTATTGAAAAAATATACTGAATGAAATTGATTCAACAATAAGGAATGATTTATTTAACACATTGGCTAAGCATGATCTCTATCTGACTAATCAGAATCGTTCTAATAATTTAACGCTTTGTCATTGGCTATGCACTGTCCAATCAGATCGTTTGGATCATACAAACAGATATACATACTTTTCCATTTTATATATATTAAATAATGTTTCCTCTTGCACTGACAGCATGTTTCTTAACAATTATTATTTAAATATATCTCTATAGAGAGATCTATAAAAATTCAAAAATGAAAAATCATATTTTTAAAATATTATTTTTTTCCTTTTTTTTATTATTTTTCAAAATGTTTGGTCCTTTCTTGCGTTTGGAAATGCGTTTGGAAATGGTCAAGCCAATAGCCTCATAAGTTATATTAGTTGTTTTAAGGAGGTTCGGGACAGCAGCTATCTCTGTTTGATCTACGAAAAAATCTTTTGTATTTCTGCAGAGTGACAACTTAAGCTTACTAAATTTTTTAATAAAAAAATTGCTAATAATGAGGTTAATTTCGAATACAAATCTTTATTTTGATAATATTAATAAAAAGAATATTGAGATAAATTTTTTCTCATTATAAAAACATTTATTTAACACAAAATATACAAAAAATGTTAAACACTCCCGAAACCCGTAAAATTAAGATTAAGTTCTGATTAGATTTTGGTTAACATCTTAGACCCCTACTATTACTCTTCACATTTTTCTATAAATGGGTAATTAAAATCCATTAAAATATAATTTCTAGTACAACATGAAATGATCTTTTTATGTCTTAATGCCAATGTTACGCTTAAATTTTCTTATTATAGTTTTATTAGGAAATAAATTTTTAAGTGTTTATTGTATTAAATTAATACAGTTCTTTATAAATATCGACTGGAACGTCTTAGTTATATTGTATTATTTATTGTTTGTGTTCATTGAATAAATATAATTAATTATGTGTGATTTAAACAAAATTTCAACCCTTAAAAACTACTAATTTAATATAGTTTTAGTCTTTTTTGAGATTTTACAAAAAACCAAACAAAACTAGTTTTTTACACTATTACAATTATTCATAATTATTTGTTATGTACTAGAAATAAAATTATATAAAGGGGGAGGTAGGATCAGGTATGATAAAGTCACGTGGATTGTTAAACCATCCCAGATTTTTCAAGAATAAATATTATTAAATGAATTTAACTTTAAAGGACATCAGATATTAGAGAATATTTTTACATTGCATAGCAGAATTCGTCCTTAGGAATCGAACCCAAGCGCTAACTAAGCTTGGGTTCGATTCCTAAGGGGACGAACCTCTCTGATATGCAATGTAAAAATATTTCTCTAATATCTATGATGTCCTTTAAAGTTAAATTCATTTAATAATATTATATACTGGGTTGATTTTTGAAATAATTTCCATCTTTTTTCAAAAAAAGACACCCAAAAAGATACTTAATTGTTTTCACAATAAATATTATGTTTCAGTAAAAACCCGTTCTTACTAGTTAAAACGCGTTTCTCTGAATACCTTTATTCCAACTAGAGTTTACTGATGTTGGTTGAGTTTGGTTCAAAGGTCTAGAATCTTCATTTTAGTCCTTCCGCCGCATTTCGTGTTTTTATTTTCAAAATTTTTTAAAGTAAAATGCTAATAATTAATTATAATTATTTATTGAACAAATCGACAGATAATACAATAAAATTACGACATTTTGATTCGGCTTATTCTGCGATCGAAATATTGTACGAGTAATAATATAAAATGTGTATTTTTTGAGACTAATTTTGTATGTATTTTCTTTTTGTTCTAGGTAAGACCTTGTTCAACTAGTCTCTTTTTATTCAAATCAACTAAATTATGTAAGTAAAACTGATAATTCATAATTTTTATAAAAAAAAAATAAAATAAAACCGACTTCAAAATTATATAAACAAAACAAATAAACATAAACAAAGAAATAAACAGGTTCATAAACAAAGAAGTTTTGGGTGAACATACATAACAAAAAAGGTCCAATACCAATGAAATTTAGTTTTTTACCAATCGGAAACTATACTAAACACAATGCAAAAAAAAATCATCAAAATCGGTTCACAATTGGCGAAGAAATCGATTAACATAAACACAAAAAAAAATCAGTCGAATTGAGAACCTCCTCCTTTTTTGAAGTCGGTTAAAAATTAGAAGAAAAGTTGTTGAAGATGTAATTTTTGACATTTTCGTTTAAAATTTTTTAACATAAAACACATAAAATGAGGCAGAAGGTCAAAAATGAAAATTCTAAACCTTTGAACGAAACTCAACCTACATCAGTAAACTCTAGTTGCCATAAAGGTATTCAGCGAAACGCGTTTTAACTAGTAAGAACGCGTTCTTACTAAAAACGGGTTTTTACTCCAACAGTATGTGCCCATAATTATGAAAGTGGTCTAAGTCATTGATTGTTAGTTTCGAGATATTTAAAGTTTTATAAAATAAACAAGATCAGATTCTGTATAATGAGACAGCTAGAAATCCACTTATCAGTTCAATTTTATGCGATTTTTCAAAACCGACATCTTATTATTGTACTTTTTGAATGGATGGAACATAAAATATGAAAAAACTAATTTTTTAATTTTTTGACTTAGTCCACTTTCAAAATTATGGGCACATATGTATATTGTGTATATTGGAAAAAAAAAAAATATTGATTGTTTTAAATAACTTTTAAGGAGTTAGGTGTTGGTTCTAGGTGAAACTTTTTAATATAATATAAAAATAAAACTTGAGCAAGATGCGAGGTAGGTTTCACAAAGGAGAAATAAAACAAAATTGAGTTTTGAATTCGATATATTTTGGGGATGAGCCCATCAGGAGTCAGAGAAACTGATTATACATTGGAAAAATAATGAAATATTGTGCTATATGTTATACTGCTAAACACTGTGCTATTATGTTGGAAATTATCTATTATTTCCAAAAAAAATCTCATTTTTGCAGATAATAAAGGATTGCTACAAAAAATTGTCAATTTAATTCTAAGTTTTAAATTCCCTCCAAAACACCCCCCGGGATCTGGCAACTGCTGTGACGTCACACATGTTATTTGTTCTACACAAGAAAAAAAATGCGAAATAAGTGGCTTAATCTTGCAATTTATTTATTTATTACTTCTTGTTTAATGAAAGAAACTCAGCATCAATAAATCAATTCAAGGCAAATTGGAACTATTGGCTCCATGGCTACGTTTCTTGGTTATGTTTTGACAACTAAAATTCGGCAAATGTTCTCGTAGCTGATATTTCGTCTGCTCGTGACGTCAGTCCCGACATATTTTTCCAATTCAAAACTCAATTTTGTTTTATTTCTTTTTTGTGAAACCTACCTCGCATCTTGCTAAAGTTTTATTATTAGATTGTTTTAAAATTTAAAAATAAATATCCATCTTTTAAAAAACAATATTCAAACATTTAATAAAATTCAAATATTTCGCGAGAATTTCACCCTTTAACAATGGAATTTAAGATAATCAAAAAAGAAAAAAAACTTTGCTTTTACTAATAATACATTTCTTCCCTTGAGCTTTTTATCTAAATATTTTACGATTGAAAAATTTCGAGCTTGATTTTTTGTGATTAAGGTGGTTGAGAATAGCTGAGCGGGTTGTTGGGATGTGGGCGTGTTTTGTCTGCGTGTTGGTGTATGTCCCTGAAAAATTCATTCTTCATCGGAGCGTTGTTTGGATGGTGTGCTCCTTTGCTCCTATGCTCCTTCCAATAGGGAAGATCCAAGTGGGAGTGTACAGGTCAAAGGCCGGCTCGGTTCTTTGCCCACCTCTTCCTTCACAATCTGACCCATTCCTCGATGCTGTAAATCCTCCTTAATATTTATTATATTCTTCCTGAATCTTTATTTAAGCCAAAACAACACACACAAAAAATATCCAATTTACTACTTAACAAAATACCTAACAAGCTCACATTACGCATGCTCCTAGTTCTTAAAGAATTATACAAGGCCTTTGTTCATTAACTTAAATTTATAAGTTTGTCCAAGAGTTAATATCTAAAGTTTAATACAAATATTTCAAAATATATTATTTTATTATTCAATATAATACAAAAACTAGTTCATACAAACTAACAATCTGCTTAAGTCTGACATAAAAATATTAAAATTATATAAACTAAGTTTCTCTCTTTGGATTTCTCAGAGTTCTGGCTATTCAGCTAACTCAAATGGTTTCTTCCGTTTCAGTCTTCTAGTTAGATTTTGTACATTCAGGAGCCTGGACGCTTCTTCGTTGACATGATGCTGAAGGCGTTTTTTATGCGAGGTAGCATATCTCTTGATGATGGATGCGACTGTTTCTACACCAAGTTCTCGATGGATGTCGCTGTTGCGTGAATACCAAGGTGCATTAACTATGCTTCTTAGTACTCGATTTTGGTAGTTTTGAATCAGCACAATATTTGGTTTTTTAGCACATCCCCATAATTGGATACCATGTGTCCATATTGGTCGCAGTACTTGTTTATATAGTAGTACCTTATTATATACTGACAATTCGGATCGTCTTTCGAGCAGCCAGTACATTTTTCGAAATTTAAATTGCAGTTCCTCTTTTTTCTTCTTGATGTGGGCTTTCCATCGAAGCTTAACATCAAGTGTCATTACTTCGCTGTGTTGGCAGGTTTTATTCTTATGCCATTAAGAAGGATTGGTCTTTCAAAATATATATACTTGGTTTTTATAATCTCATTCAATGTAAAATTCTACAAAATGTTAATGATCTCGGTTCACTGATTAGCTGGATTTTTTACTTATACACCTAGACCACGCTGGTCCGAGCTACTTAATTGGATTGGAAAAAGTAAAAGACAATTATTGGGAAACGAAGTGGAAAAAGGGGATAACACAACAGTCTTAAAAACTTTTTTGTCAGCTACCATCTCTTGAATATTTTCGGGATCTTTATGTTAACGAGAGTTTAAATTGGAATTGATTATACAAATCATATAGATTCAACCATTTTACCATAGACCTATTACCAAAATTTTACCAGTAATTTAAACATTGGCCGTGTAACCTTCCCATGTTCCCTTAGATGAGTTTACCTCAAGGGTTAACTCTAAAGGCCGGTTCTATGTCGCAAAGTAAATGTTTTTTACCACTAACCAAGGGTAGATGGTAAATGGAGGGGCAGGATGGACAATCAGATGACAGGAACTTTCACTGCCTGTCATCTGATTGGCCATCCCAGTCCCTCCATTTACCATCTGCCCTTGGTTAACGGTAAAAAGCATTTACTTTGCGACATACAACCGGCCCTAAGAGGCCCGGGAATCTCAGTGAATTTACTCAAACATCACTTATAATATATTTAAACTATATCTACAATTAAATTCACTAGAACACTAAAACCAGTGCTATTAATTAAAGTAATATGATACCGAAAATGAAAAACAAAACTCAGATATTAAAACTCTACATTCAGATTTCTAATTTTACCCAAGTCAAATTTTTCGGAACATACCGAACTTTGTTCTGAATTTTCAACAAATTCACATCCTAAAATTCTTAGATAAGTTTGCCTTAGAGTTCCGGACGACCTCAAGGGTTTTCTCTTAGGGCCAGTTGTATGTCGGTTGGTAAAGTCTTTGTAAAAGTTGACAAAGGGTAAAACCTATGAATTCACCTTGTGCCCGGCGGGATGACCAATCAGATGAAAGTGCGTATCCTTTTTCAACTTTTACAAAGAATTTACCAACCGACATATAACTGGCCCTTAGAGGTACGGGAATCTCAGATAATTTACTCAAACATCACTTATAATTTATTTAAACTACCTAAATCTACAATTTAATTCACTAGAACACTAAAACCAGTGCTATAATTAAAGTAATATAATACCGAAAAAACTCAGATATCAAAACTCTGCATTCAGAATTCTATTTTACCCAAATCAAATTTTTCGGAAAACTGTTCCATTTGATGTTCCGAAGTTTGTTCTGAATATTCAACAAATTTTACATTCTAAAATTGAGAAAAATTTTCTACATTCTGAAGAATTTTATATTTCTGGACTGAACAAATCTGAACTAAATATACTTGGGTGAAAAATAAACCTCCTCTGCTTGGCTTTTCACTTCTATTCCAAAAGGCCACCTTTGGAAAACTCTTTCTTTTTACACGTCATTACTCGCAATATTTAAAACGTTTTCCCTGCAAATAAATTCAAAATCTTTCTATAAGATAGTAGAAAAAAAGTTTCTCATGACCATAATTCAGTAGCATTTGAAAGCTTTATAATCTATACTTTATCTTTATAAAAAAAAAATTATGTTAAATATTCCGTAATCCTTTAACAATTTTTAATTCAATAAATCTTTTCTTACTCTACTTAAGATTACGTAAATAAATATTTACCGAATTCTTCGATCATTTTTTTTTATTCATAAATAAAACTATTTTATATTTAAAAACCGGATAAAGTTTTTTTTTCAATTTGAATAGAAGAAATAGTTTGGACCATAAAGGTTTTATCTCCCCTACACTAGCCCATTTTTTCTAAATCTTTCTTTATATGACACAGCCTATTGTTATCGAGGGGACTTTGTTAAGCTTAGAAACTATTCCGATACCCCAGAGAGCTTCGAATTTCCGAGATAACAATTGGAACATTCCCTTTGAATTTTTGATGTATTTGACATTTAAATATTTCCAATTGTATTGGAGAACACTAGGAATGAGATTTTTTTTTACTAATTTGCTTGAACCTACCTACATACCACATATTTTCAAAGCAAAAAATTAAAATTCTGAAAATAATTTCAGATGAACGGACTATTTATGGCTTAAGGAGAAAAGTAGATAGATCATACATATTCTACTAACTACTCTAGTATACTGAAACTTTATATTCCCATCGTCTAAATTCTGATTTTTCACAGCCTAAATCACCATCCATGGTGAAATTAAAAAATTTACCAAAAGTACCAAGAATTTTTCACCAGTTGTTCTAAGACTTAAACTATTTCTTAAATAAATGTGTACGCCTTAATAATTAGGTAGATGCAAGTTTTTTCAATAGTCCTTACAGCACTAAATTTGTAAATAGTGACCATTGAACTTTGCATATTTAACACGCGAAGCGACCGAACTGTTTCATTAAATAATAATCATAATTTTCTTGAAATTATTTTGAAAAACTGAGAATAATTAACTTAAGATATAACAAATATTTTTCCTTTAAATTAATTGTAACAAGCGATATTTGTTTTGTCTAAAAAATGTTTAAAGTAAGGTACTTTTCATGGTATTCATTTTTTCTCTCATGGCATGGCAAGTGAGAGATGACGACTTGACAACGTGGCTAGATTTTTCCATATCTAAAAAACTTCTGCAGCTGGTGCATTTGAGATTTTTAGCTAATTCTCTCATCTGTAATTTCGCATTGAGCTGTTTCATGAAGTGTTTTTTTTATTCTTTGTCTTTTAGCGTCAGTAAGAAGAATGCAATGTTGCCAGATCCGAGAAACGACGGAGTGAAAATATTTTTGCCTTTCTGCGCACGTGAGAGTAGGGGAAAGAGTGAACTGCATCTGAGCTATATTAGGGAACGTCCTTAATAAAATTTTAGTCTCTAGGAGAAAAAAAAAATATTTCTGTTCATCACTCTGACCACTAAATCCTTCAAATGATAAATATATAGTATCGTATCGACTCCGAAGCGGTAATCACATGATAAAATGTAGATACGAAATGGGAGGCGTTAGCCCTTGGTTAATTTAATTCAATAGCATGTTAACATTGAACTACGCCTTCTAAGCCAGAACCCAAAACACACTCTAATTAGTAGGGAATTTAAATAATTTTCTGAAAACGTGATTTCAACCACAATAAAGATCCAAACTATGTGGTTAAGGCATGAGAACAACAATAAGAATATTTATATATTTCAGAAGATGTATCGATGAAGCGGCCATAGGCCACTGACCGATATGTTTAGACTATTAAAAAAACTCACATTCCTTTTAAAAATACAATGCAATGAAGGAAATATGATAAGGAGAGAAAAAAAAGTAGATGACGAAGAAATTTCGAAAGTGGACTGTATTCTTCATTGTCTAAAATAAAGACAAGAATATTTTGATATTTCCCAATCGATTCTTTACCTTTACACTATCAGCTATTTATCTTATATGTATAATTTTCAAATTTTTAGAAAGATTATAAAATGTCAATAAAAGGATTATATTTATTTTTGGATAAGTAAAATATGGGGCATTTCACGTGAAGCGGACAACGAAAAAAATGTGAGGTTTTGAAATTCGTTCATATTTGGCCTAATTGTACTTCTAGAAGGTATGAATATGAACACATAATTTTCTGGGGGTTTAGTTGTCAAGTTATGGACTACTAAAGATTTGACGTAATTGAATTTCAGATTTTATAGAAGCAATTTTTCGAATTAAAGAAATTTACAATTAAATATTAAACATGGTGGTTTATATACGTATAAAGGACACTTGTAAATTTGTGTATTCAAATTTTTAGAAGGATTGAAAGAAAATCGATTTATTAGGGAACGTCCTTAAGTCTTAACCTTCATCTTCACCCTTTTTATCAATTTTATATTTGTTTTCTGTTCTTGAGTAATTTCGAATGAAGTGGTTCATTTTAACATAAATTATAAGACCGTTATTGATTTTCTCTTAAAAATCAACAACTCTGCAACTCTCGGCAAGAAAATCTTTCGAATTAATTTTTTAGAGTGAAATTAGAAATTTAATTACAATTTTCTAATGTTGATCACGATGTTCCTGTTTCTG
Source organism: Forficula auricularia (assembly GCA_024734495.1). NCBI lineage: Eukaryota > Metazoa > Arthropoda > Insecta > Dermaptera > Forficulidae > Forficula > Forficula auricularia. The sequence goes on along the minus strand of JALMQS010000120.1, from coordinate 1,802,671 downwards.
ATTATGAAGTCTTCTTCAGGTGATGATATATATGTATTATAGTTAGATTTAACCGAAGTTTCTTCTAGGATTTCAGTATTTTAGAAATTGGAACTTCTTTCATAGTAGTCTAAGATCCCGACTTAGGACGACCTTCACCTGTCGGGTTTTCTAATGAAATTAATATTTTGATAATATAATGTATTAATAAACAAAACTTGATAGGGTCGACATCCAATTTCCCTGCATAGCTATTTTTAATAAAAAATTAAAGTTGTTAATTTTATTACTTAAATGTAGTTATCGAGTTTCCGGATAAATATATTACCAATCGAGAGTAAAATATGTATATAAAATGGCAAAGCTGGGTCGCCATCTTTTACCCTGCATAAGTCCAGGTAGACAGGGTATCAACTGGTAACTTTGAATTAGTATTTTGTAGTTATATAGTTTCCTTTTTTGTTATATTTGAAAATGTAGATAATTTTATTACGAATTTTATTTTATTTAAAAATAGCTATGCAGGGAAATTGGATGTCGACCCTATCAAGTTTTGTTTCTTAATACATTATATTATCAAAATATTATTTCATCAGGAAACTCGATAGATGAATGTTGACCTAAGTCGGGATTTTGTACTATAGATTCATGAGAAAATTTTAATTAACTTCCATTTCGAAAAAATCTTTCAGATCTTCATTCTGACTATCAAAGCTTCAAAAAGAAAAAAAATGATTTAAAGAAAATATTATTATATTAGTAGCCATAAACAGGTATATTTTTATACCCTTAAGGGCCAATACATTAGAAATTGTAAATGTGTGTCTGGTTGACTATCTTTAAGGGGCTTTTTTAAAGGAGTGCGTAAGCTTGGAAAATATATAATTATTTAGGTCTTTGGATATGAAAACATTCCTTGAGTAAATTTGTATAACTGGTTGGTGTCCATTTAATGCTTATTACAGCCGTTCCAGTTCCACATTATGAAATAAATTGGGAACGAATAAAGGGGTCTACTGGAAATTGCGACCCCCTATCTCAACTAGAGTTACTATCTTTAAAGGCATTTCAAATTGTCAATTTAGGCACAAGTTATGCATAATAATATTTTTTCTTTTTATATTTGGCTTCGAGCCTAAGCCATTTAGTCATGAAAATAATATATAGATACTTAGAATTTTTTCATTAAAATCTCTACAAATAAACATGTATATGTATATAATATAATAGCCTATTAATATTAAATTATATGGATCGCATTATTAAAAGGACTTCTGATTTTTAAAAGGGTAGAATTTTTAAGATGAAAGTGATTTAGCTACTGAGTATTTCGATATTATCGGGTAATGGGGTAATACGTAGATAATTTTCTCAAATAAATAATAACGGAAGTGTCAGTCGTCAGGTTTCCGCTTCGTGGTTGGATTATTCTGTAAAACTAGTACATTTTACCATTGTTGAGTAAGTTTGACTAACCATAAGATCTAAGTATGAATTTTACTTGATTTGATTATTATTTAAGTAAAAGTAAAAAAAAAATAAACTGCAAAGGATCGTTGCTAAACTTTATCCAAATTCATTTGAAATATCAATATGTTTATTCCTTTATTATTAATCAGATATCACTTGAAATTTGCAGTTCATGTTGACTTTAATTCAAAAATAATGATCGATTCTCATTTAATAGTCGAGGAATAACAATTCTACATTGGATTTTTGGCGTTAAGGTTATTATTGTAAGAATTGCTGAAGACCTTGAGGAATCGACTTAAAATCAAAAATAGCCATCGATTCTTAAGTCAGTTTGAAGGAGGGAATAGCCTCCGAAACGTCTGTTTTTGAATAAAAATAAAAAGATAGTATAAATGATCTTCTTTTTTTGGACTGCCTCATCAAAATCAACTTAATTAACTTATCAGTTCGTCTCTAAAAATTACGCCAATCTTAATAATTGGAACCTTTTAGAATCTACTGAAATTAAATTAGCCCTTTCAAAAAATTTAAATATTTTAAATACCCAACTAGAAGTGAATAAAAATACAATTACTGATTATATTTTATAATAAATATTATAACTCAACATTCCTTCTATTGTTCGCACATTGCATATTAATATTAAGATAACAGGACTTTCCATGTACCCAGTATTCAGTTTTCTCTCTCCCTCCCAGTATTCAGTTTTTTCTTCTGTATTCAGTTTTCTCTGACTCCTGATGATGGGGTGACAACCCGAAATATATCGAATTCTAAACTCATTTTTGTTTTATTTCATTTTTTTGTGAAACCTACTTCTCACTTTTACCCAATTTTTTATTATTATTTAAAAATGTTTCACCTAGAACCAACACCTATCTCCTTAAAAGTTATTGGTAAGTGGTTCTTGGCACTACGCAGTCTCGTGGCCAAAAATATAACTAAACTACTCGGGTCAGCTGCACAGCTATCACTCATGCCGAGGATAATTTTTCAAAATTGAGGATATTTAAATAAAGCACTCAATATTGTATAAGATAGTAAACAACAAACTAATAATCTATCTTGTTTGTTTGTTTGTTTTTAATAATTTTCTTTATACAATAAAAATAAATATGACCCGATTGTGTTAGTTTTTATTTTGACCACCAGTCAGCTCTGTTTACCAACGGACAGATACCAATAATAAAATTAATTTCTTATTGAAAGGGACAAACTCACTTGAAAAATGCAAAATAAACTAAATAGGAACTTTCAGAAATAATATTTTCCGATATAGGGACATCAGATTTAATCATCCCAAACTAGCGTTATCTAATATTTTTATTTGAATTTTTCATCCCTTTAGGAATGGTTGTTGACATGTTTTCTCTCCCCAAGTTTTTTTTATCATCTTGTAAAGATGCAATTTAAATTATTTTGTGACGTGAAAAAGAAAAGAGAGAAATAAGCTCCTTTGACAAGAGGTAAGATTTTTTTTTCAAAGACTTAAGGGAAAAATTTAAATCAAAAAAGAATTTATTGAAGAAGCACTTTTGAAATTCTTTCATAAACTTTTTTTAGACGGATAGTATTTTTTTTCTCTAAGTCACGTATTCTTCTCTGACTACCCATGAGGCTTTCGTTAAAAAGATATTTTTTTCTTTTTGGGGGGAGGGATTTTGTGACCTTCATAATTCTTTTCGTAAAAATCTCATTTTCATTAACGCTGGCTTTAGAAGAAAATGTCGCTTATTCAATCATCGTGTTCTGTTGGAATTGCACTCTTGATGAAGAACAAACGTTCTTTTGTTTGACTTGAAATTAAGAATTATAGTCTCTTTCAAAATTTTCCATAAAATAGTTTATTGACCAATTACTAAATCAACATAATTTATCATAAATTCGTAATCGCAAAGATTTATATAAATTTCATTTCTTCCTCAATTAAAGCGAATAAAAGAGAACTACTATTCTTTGTGGATATCTGCTGGGCATATTTCAATTATAATTACTATAATATTTGATTAAAGGAGATAACAAAACAGTGTGTCTTCTGATGGAAAAATAAATTATTAATTTATTTATAAGGAGACTATAGTTTCGAGGGCTTTGCCCTCTTCATCAGTCCATTACAAATGATTCATAGGAATTATTTCAAATAAATTTTATTAAGTACTTATATTTATTCCTAATGAAGCTGTTGAAGCTTTTATTTTTGTGATTAATTTGATTAAAATTTGAATTTTTATTTAAATCACACATAATTAATTATCATTATTTATTGAACACGAACAAATAATACATTATAACTACGACGTTTATCGTTCTCAATTATGAGCACTCACTATAGGTTAACTGAGCCAATCACGTGTCGGTCAAGCTTATATAGACTCCATGTACAGTCCAGTCAAAAAACCAACACACTGACGACCTCAGCGCCCCCTGTCGGACTGAGCATTACATGTTTTTAAAAACAATAAAGCGAAAAATATTGACAAATCAAATGATAATAATAATAACAATTTGTCAATATTTTTCGCTTTATGGTTTTTAAAAACATGTAATGCTTAGTCCGGCTGGGGAAGCGCTAGGTCGTCAGTGTGTTGGTTTTTTGACTGGACTGTACATGAAGTCTATATAAGCCTGACCGGCACGTGATTGGCTCAGTTAACCTATAGTGAGTGCTCATACTTGAGAACGATCGCAGAATTAGTCGATCGAAACGTCGTAGTTATATTGTATTACTTGTTCGTGTTAAATAAATAATTATAATAATTTAAAATAGTTTTTTTGTTTCGGAAATTAACCATTCGTAAAATCCTATGGAATTTTTACACTTCTATATGTACCATATATATGTGTACATAGAGTTCATGTTATACTAAATTGGTGTTAGAGCCAGATTATAAGTTTGTCAAATTTTTGCTCAGACCTTCTGTCCCAGAACACAAAAGTTACCCCCCTTTTTAATAAATAGATTTTTTTATTTATATACTTTTTTGAAATATTTTATATTTTTGAAAATACATTTTTTGAATTGTTTTTAATTTTTAACTAATTTTTTAGATCATTTTATTTTTCAAATATATTTATTGAAGAATTTTTTATTTTAATTTTTTTTCATCATCTATAAATTTTTCCTATTTTAAGAAGTTTGTATGTAATGTAACAAGAGCTATTTTGTCGAGTACTAAATTTCGAATGACCTATGTCTCTTTTGAAAGTTCTATGCAACTATTAACTTTCTTCTTTGTCGGTATCGTCGAATGAATGCATCTATTACAAAATGCACTTTCTTTGGAAGCGTTTCAATCAGTGGTTAACATTTTTTCTGTATATACGGATATTAATATTTTAAAACCACTATAATGCAAATTCAGCCTCTTTCTCACTGTCTTATTTTAGACAAGTGCATAAAAGCAAGAAAGTCGTGTGCATTTTCTTTGAACTATGATTGTTGACTTTCTTTAAATTTAATGTATTTGTACTTGGATTATAAAAAAACAATAAAGGTTACTTTAAAAAGAAATTATGGTTGTGTTTGTCCGCTTGGACTGCTTTATCAAAAGTATTTGAAATTACAAATACATTTTTTAAAAGTATTTTAGTTTTTCATATACTTTATTAAAATCGAGGGGTGAACCGCGATCTAATATACTGTACACCTACTTCCACTTGTACTTCCAAATATTTCCAAGTAATTCCAAATATTTCCAGGTACTTCCAAATATTTCCAAATACTTCCAAAGAGGTTACTTCCAATCGTGGATCACCCCTCGATTAAAATTAATATATGTTTAGGCGGTTATAGGTGTATCTAGGATTATTTAAAATACCTACAAATGAAAAAATAAATAAATAAAGTTTTTACATTAAGGTTCAATTTTTTAAAGTATTTTCTATTCATATTCACTATATCCTTGAATTAATACTATTTTCTATATTAATTTAAATATTTGTCCTTGAATAAAAATTTTTTATTTAAAGATATTGTTTTGCCGAGTGTAGCAGTATTCATGAAAGAAATCAATGAGGTTATCCTCTGCTTGATGCAAATAAATATATACATTTACCATAAATATATAAAAAAATGTTGAACAACTAACTTTGGATTATTTTTAATATAAAAAATGTCTACTATTTTAGCATGGCAAGTTAATAAAAAATGCACCCATTTAGTTAAAATTTCAAAATAGTACAGCACTTTAGAAAAATTCTTTAGAAAAAAAAAATTATAGTAGTTATTTATATAATATATTTAAGTAACTTGAGAACCTCAAAAAAGGTTATATAATGTTGAGTAGATATTTATGAGGCAGTCCAAAAAAAGAAGATAATTTATACTATCTTTTTAATTCATAAACCGACGTTTCGGAGGCTATTCCCTCCTTCTTCAGGGTTTTGAAAAGTCATTGAAGCAAATCCTGACTTTTCAAAACCCCTGAAGAAGGAGGAAATAGCCTCCGAAAGGTCGGTTTATGAATAAAAAGATAGTATACATTATCCTCTTGTTTTGGACTGCCTCATCAATATCCACTCAATTTCACTTATCAGTCCGTCTTTAAAAATTACTCCAATCTTTATTATATAAAGTTTTTAGAAAAATTATATTTTTTAAAGTACTTTATAGTAAGCAAGTACATTACAAAAAGACCACATTATTTTTATCTGATTAATAATACGTAAAGGAATAAACATATTAATATTTCAAATGGCCATAGATAAAGTCTCCGTTGCAGTTTATCATTTGATAGCAAATATGAAAACTTTCTATTGTTAGGTTAATCTAAGTTTTTCAATAATCTATAAAAGAGGAAAAGTTTGTGCAGTATTTAGAGCGAATATTACCTATATATAATAAAAATAATTTTTAAGAAAAAATAAAAATCGACTTCAAAAAATTAAATGCAACAAATAATATACACTAAAAGGTATAAAATAATTATTATCTTTCTTATTTAGTTACAACTAAGCTACGAAATATTAACATGAAATTACTTTTTTAAGTCGGTGCCAAAACAGATACCTTTTATGAATCGCACTCGACGGATCTTACTTAGTACGTTTGATTGGCACGCTCGCTTATAGGTATAGTTTGTTTGGTACCGACTTCAAAAAGTAATTTCATGTTAATATTTCGTAGTTTAGTTGTAACTAAATAAGATAATAATTATTTTATACCTTTTAGTGTATTTTATTTGTTGCATTTAATTTCTTTGAAGTCGGTTTTATTTTTCTCTTTTTAGTGATGTTATTAATAGTGATCATATCATCCAGAATTTGACCAAATTAATATGGTACCATCCCTAATATACCCCCTTTCCAATAAAAAAAGACTCATCGAAATCGGTTCATAAACAAAGAAGTTAGTCCTGAACTAACCAAGCAAAAAAGGTCTAATACCTATATAAAAAAAATGGGACCAATCGGAAGGTAGACTGGACCCAATGCAAATTTTTTTTTCAAAATCGGTTCACAATTGATATATATTGATATGAGGTAACATAGACACAAAAAACAAAAAAAACAAAAAACAAAAAATCAGTCGAATAGAGAACCTCCTCCTTTTTTGAAGTCGGTTAAAAATAGGTAAAAATAAACGTGAAAGAAAAAATAAATAAATTTTTTTATAATTTTTCTAACTGATATGACAAAGAATAATTGACCTATCAATGAGAAGTGTTTTGGGTGATCCATCCGAATGTCTAGCGGGCTACGCAAAATGACGTTGGATTGTAGCTAAATGGATCACATCTTTTTTTCTCTCCTGGTCCAGATTTAAGACTCCACAGACTTTAATAGCATAATCCGCAATAGTCTTGTGATAAAATATCTTTTTCAAATAAAGCGCGGCCAAAACACTTCTCATTGATAGGTCAGTTATTCTTTGTCATATCAGTTAGAAAAATTATAAAAAAATTTTCACTCAATATTTGACAAAAATTCCCTACAGTTGATTCGTGATTGAATCAAATGTAGAAAACATTCGGTTGAAAAAATAAATCTTTCGAAATAATATATTGCAATGTGAAAAACAAAGGTTGTGAAAATGGTAAATGTATTTGAAATGAATGGGGATCATGATCATTATGATAATAACGATGGACTGAGCAGCCAGCCGATCTGTCTGCCCGTTTGTCCCTCCAGGCACTGAGTTTGAAATGTCAAACGCAAGGTCATCCGGCCAACTTCCATTACACATACGCTGAGATGCACAAAGCCAGCCAGCTACACAGAGGAAGAACGCGTGACTCGCCCGGGAAGGTAAAAAAAAAAAAAAAGAAATAAGGCCCTTTCACCAATCAGCTCAAGGCAGAGAACCCTAAAGCGGTCCAATCCGACCAGCATCACCGCCACTTCTTCTTTTCAAAGTAACCTCTCTTTGTTACAATCCAAGTACAATTGCATTAAATTAAAAAGAAGGGCATCAATTTTAGCGTTCAAAGAAGGTGTACAAGACTTTCTTTCTTTCTGAAATGAGACTGTGAAAAACAGGCTGAATTTGCGTTCGAGTTTTTGAAAAATTAATATTTCAGCATATGAACAAAAACATAACTTGAAAATAAATCTATATAATAAAAATGAATTTCTGTTTCTTTGTAAGCGCAGATCTCTCAAATGCCTGGACCGATTTGGCTATTTTTTTTAAATGTTCGTAATAGTCCAATTCAGGTTAATACGTAAAAAAAAAATTGGAAAAGTTGCCCGTAAAATTGGAAAATTCAGGAAAAACTAAAAAAAATTCAGGTTAGCCAATATAGCTTGCCAAACAATAAAAGAACTAAACTAGCAAACTAAGCATGTGTTGGCGGCCCTGTTTGTCAGATTTTTAAGTGTGATTCATTCTTAACAGTTCTAACCACATTATCGTTGAAGAAGAATTTAATAATGCAACAAAGATTTAAAAAACTATCTATTTTTTTTTAAAGAACAAACAAAAACAAAAATTAAAAAAATAAACTGCAACGGATCGTTGCTAAACTTTATCAAAATTCATTTGAAATATTAATATATTTATTTCTTTATTATTAATCAGATATCACTTGTAATTTGCAGTTCATGTTGACTTTAATTCAAAAATAATGATCGATTCTCATTTAACAGTCTAGAAATAACATTCGATTTTTGACGTTTCGGTTTTTATTGGTAGCCTCCTGGCTAGCAAAAAGGCTCCGCCGAAGGCGGCCCTTGAAGCTAGTAAACAATAAAAATAAATTTGAAATAACAAAATAGACAAATTCCTCCTACTGTACGGTAGATAGATAGATTGTACAAAACAGCGCATAAACCGAAACTACTCACTGCGAACTATACTTTTTTTAATTGAAAAGTTTTTGTTTTGCCAAGAGTAGCAGAGTTGTTGATTCACAAAAAGAAACAAAGAGGTTGTCCTCTGCTTGATGCAAATAAACATACACACATATATATCGAAATTATATATCTGTATATTATTTATTTGTATGAGACTCTAGTTTCGAAGACTTGGTCTTCATCATCAGTCTTTTTTAATTATAAATATTATTTATATTTATTAATTATTTTGTGGTCAATACCGTATGGAACGTGAGTGATTGATGGCCATTGCCCAAATACATCAGCTGATATCACAGAACAGCCGATATTTTGTTTCTCACTGTTCAACTCTTTACTTGAATGAATTAAGAGAATATGCCTTCCAAATTTGTCTGCGATTGATAATTTCTGCAATAATATTATTGTCACCCATTTTTGTTTGCATCTGAGCTTAAACTGAAAGATAATAGACCAGCTGTTTGGCTCAAAGCATGCCCGCACAACTAGCCTTACTATCTAGGTTCAAATTGCAAGTAGAGCGAACAAGTTAGGAGCAAGTAGCAGAAAAAGCCTCGTGTGCACCAACCTTTATTGACTTGACAAAAGATTGCACCTTTGAGTTTGATGAGTGAATTGGTTTTGAGAAATTGGGGAATAAGAATTTTGGTTGTTTGTTCTGTAGTTATAGGAGGTCCAAACTTCTCAATGCTAAATTAATAGTTACTCTTCAATCACTCATATGGGCTGGATGGGAGTGGCATTGGTAATGGGAGGCAATGGTACCTGGTGCCTGGTAAAATTTGGTGCAGTATTATCATGCTAAGCAATCCCACTAATATCCAAAACAATTTTAAATTTTAACATATCTCATATTTGTATTAAATATTGGTCAAACAATCTAGCCAAAAATTCATTAAAAAATATTCACAACTATTTTTTGTATGTCTAGGAATCTAACATATCAATCTAAAATACACAATGCTATTTATTTAATCCTGAATCATTTTTTTTTATAAAAATCTAATTTATATATATCTTATCTCTCTTTTTCATTCCAGAATCGATAGTCCAACTTTTTTAGAACTAATTTTAATCAAAAGGAGACAATTTCAAATTTATCGTTTTACGAACAAAACTGATGATTCAAACACTTTGCGAATTTCTTTTTCGCATTTTATTTTTCCACTAAATTACTTTTTATAAAGATCATCCAAATCCATCATCATTTTTGTTACATTGTTGGAAAATCCTCCCCTCTCCTAATAAAAACTTGATTCATTTTAGATATAGGTTTTGATTAAAATTAAATTACACACCTTTGGAGTAAATTATTAATTCATTTATGGGTGTGTAATATAATTTTATTATAAAAAATAAAATTGAGTTAAGTCACCAGATTCCTATTATCTCATTTAGATATACATTATTTTAATTTCATTTTTTTTAAATATTTTTATTGCCATACCAGAGCTACCGATTTCCATTAAAACTTAACCCTCGAGCAATTTTTATTCAAACCTTTTATGAAGCAATTTTTTCATTAAACGTATCTTTTTTCCGTTTATTAAATTATATAGGTATTATATAAAGCAGGTTTTGAAGATAATTTAGATAATAAAAACAGATAAACAAATAAGAGTTGGAAATTATTTGTGTGTATAGAAATGAGTTTGAAAGAAGAGCTGACTAATAATATTTCTACTATCTGGGTCATTCAAGACGTATTGTTTTAATTAAAAAATATAATTACTCATAGCTCGTAACCTTAATTGTACTATTAGCTTGATTGTTTTCTATACATATATAAGTATACCTACCTACATAATAATCTTATGATAAGCAAATTATAAGAACTAGAAAATAAAACTTATTAATGCCATTTTATCTTAAAAAGAGGCGACTTTGGGTCAGTGGCTAGAGTGTCGGGTCGCTGACTCGAAGTACGCTGGTTCGAGCAGATATTTGCAGTCGCCTCCTCTTGGAAAGCAATGGCAACCTACCAAGAGTATAATTGCCCAGTAAACCTCTCCAAACTAGTCGTTCGGAGCAGGCGTTAAAAAGTAGGTCCCGTATATCTGTGTAAAACAACTAAACACACTCAGCCCAGGTATATGTGGAGAGGCGCCGACGCCCGTTTCTGGGTATGGCACTCTAAGAAGAAGATCTTAAAAAGTTTTCTTATGACGGCGGTTTTTATGGCTATAGGCACTCAACGACCTTATAATGTTCAAGGCACTGATTGCCAAAGGATGACCGAATTTATTTGAAGTAATATGTAGGGCTGTTGATTCTGGAACAGATAATTAGACAGAATTTCAGACAATGTATATATTTTCATGTTTATAGTTTTCTCTGTAATGTTTGATAAAATCTTAAGAAAGATACTTGGAGTTGATGCAAGTTTCCATCTAAATAACATGGTGTTTTTAACATTGAACGATCAAATTTTTATTCCCGCCAAAGTAATGGTTCAAAAATTTGAAACTCTGTATACTTTATCCTTATAATAGTAGGTATCCTTCATAATTTTTACATATTTTTAGCTATTACAATTTTGGAGTTACACCTAGATAAAATACTTCTTTATCCTAGTATTAGTAAGTAATAGACTCCAAAACTACAATAGCTAAAAATCATTAAAAATTCTGGTTCAGGATAGCTATTATTATAAGAATAAAATCTACAGAGGTTCAAATTTTTTGAACCATTACTTTGGCCGGAATAAAAAATTGATCGTTCAGTGCCAAAGGCCCCATGTTGTTTAGATGGGAAACTTGTATCTCCGATTAAAATTGAGATAGAGACTCGAAACTTGGGGGGTATTATTTTTTATTCATTTCGAACCATATGAGCCTCTGTCAGCGTAAAAATTCGAAAATACCCAAAATAAGGTCCACCCAAATATGTCTGTATGTTTATTTGCATCAAGGAGAGAACAACCTCTTTGTTTCTCTTTATAAGGATATTGCCTGTAGAGGCAGAAAGAAGCTGGCCAATATTACTAGATGGTTATAAGTATTTTTTATACATTAAAGGGCCAATTTATAAGATTTAGAGAATATGTACTTACGGTTGACTATCTTTAAGGGGCTTTTTTCAATGCTGAAGAAAAAACAACCTTAAAATTGAAAATACACATTTGTACTGCTATTAGTTCTTAGATAGGTGACTATCTGTGTACTTACACATATTTACAACCGTACCAAACACAGTTATGTTGCGAACAATGATCAGATTGTGGAGGTTTGAGAGATGCAATCTACTTGAAAAGCACCCTTAAATGTGGATAGGGGCCGTCAATGGGTGAACCGCGACCTAAAATCGTGTACACCTACTTCCACTTTCATTCCCAGATAGAAGACAATAGATGACAATAGATTATCTAATGAATTCCAAAGTAATTCCAAATAATTCCAAAGAAGGTGTACACCTAATTCCATTCGCGGTCTACCCCTCGGGGGCCGTTCATAAATTACGTCACACGAATTTCAAGATTTTTAGACCCCTCTCTCTGTGTCACATTCTGTCACATTTTCATTGAGCCCCCTGTATTGTGACGTCACAATACCCTATAAATCAATAATTATAGACATTTTTTGACTTTTGTGACGTCACAATTTTTTAGATACCTTGGCCCTCCTATCACATTATGTCACAAATCTGAGATGCCCTCTTCCTCCTTACTGTGTGACGTAATTTAAGGACGGCCCCTTATTACAAAAAGAAACAGAAACTGTCAATAAAATTAATAATAATAATAAATAATGAAGTCAAAAACATTGAAGTATCAAACTTATCAGAAAGAACAATGATAATGATCAGATTCTGGATGTTTGAGAGATGCAATCTACTTGAAAAGTACCCTTAAATGTGGTTAGGGGCCGTCGATATATTACGTCACACGAATTTCAAGATTTTCGGACCCCCTACCCCTGTGTCACATTCTGTCACATTTTCATTGAGCTGCCCTGTATTGTGACGCCACAATACCCTATAATTCAATAATTATAGACATTTTTTGACTTTTGTGACGTCACAATTTTTTAGATACCTGGGCCCTCCTGTCACATTTTGTCACAAATCTGAGATGCCCTCTTCCCCCTTACTGTGTGACGTAATTTAAGGACGGACCCTTATTTCAAAAAGAAACAGAAACTGTCAATAAAATTAATAATAATAATAAATAATGAAGTCAAAAACATAGAAGTATCAAACTTATCAGAAAGAACAATGATCAGATTGTGGATGTTTGAGAGATGCAATCTACTTGAAAAGTACCCTTAAATGTGGTTAGGGGCCGTCGATATATTACGTCACACGAATTTCAAGATTTTCGGACCCCCTACCCATGTGTCACATTCTGTCACATTTTCATTGAGCTCCCCCGTATTGTGACGTCACAATACCCTATAATTTAATAATTATAGACATTTTTTTCTTTTGTGACGTCACAATTTTTTAAATACCCGGCCCACCCTGTCACATTTTGTCACAAATCTGAGATGCCCTCTTCCCTCTTACTGTGTGGCGTAATTTATGGACGTCGCCTTATTACAAAAAGAAACAGAAACTGTCAATAATATTAATAGTATCCAACTTATCATAAAGAATTGATCATTAAAATTTTATTATTTAAATATAAATTAAAAGTTTATGCGATGGAAGTTGATGTGATAACGGGATCCAAAGAAATGATGATTTGCATTATGTTTTTTTTTTTTACATACATACGACATTTTTCAAGTTCTATATGCTTAAAGCGTTATCAAGAACCAGCACAGCAGACACAACAACAACAAAAAATACTTACGATGTTCCATTTATTAAACGAGGCAGAAATTTTGAAAAATCGTATTTTTACTACATGATCGTCGTCAACAGCCTCGTCAAAGGTTAACGTAAACTTACCAATTGGCCATCGAAACATAAAGCGAGGACTGTTAAAGAAAAGAGCTATTTTGGTTTGTCAAAAAAACACCCAAGATTCAAAACACCTGTCGTGAAAAGAAAATAAAGTCTCCCCCCCCACGGAGAACGATTACGACAATAGGATTATGGATATTTTATCACCCAACGTATTGGCATATTAGTAATAAAAAAAGGAAATAAAACTTTTGAATAAATAATTTTTTAATTCATTACTTTTTTTTCAATTTTTCACCGGGCTATCTATTTTATCATAATGATAATAAAAATATATATATTCAATGACACGACATCGTCTTATTGAAATAGAGCCCTAGTGTCTGCCAAGTGTGGAAATTATTCTATTATCTTATCTAATCTTTATTATGATTCGATTATCTCAGGTATGAAAAATTTCACTGTCATTTATTTTTATATAATTTCACAATTCCTTTATTCTACTATTTTTTTTCTTTTGGATGATGAACGCAATTTTTATTTTAAAAAAACTACAAATAAAAATGTGGTTATAATCATAATTATCTTTGAATTTTATCAACCTAATAATTTCTTCCTTTTAGTTTTTTCCCTTAGGTAAAAATAAAATAAAATTGAAATAAAAAAATTATGTTTGAATTGTGTACACCTCTTGTATGTGTATTTTTATAATTACATTTTCATTATCGTACAATAAATAGACCCAGGCTTTTAGGGGATGGACCTTTTTGGTGTAACTCCTTCTCTCATCATTTTAATAAAAAAAAAACCGAAGATTAATATAAAATTTCAAAAAATGAAGGATACTTTTTTGGACAGCATCCCTGGTTGAAAAGTATCCTTCATTTTTTGAAATTTTATTTTATCTTCGGTTTTTTTGATTAAAATGATGAGAGATGGAGTTACACCAAAAAGGTGCATCCCCTAAAAGCCTGGGTTGGCTCCTCCATCTTGAAAAGAAGAAGGGTTTTTATGGGCTGAGTAGGGGTCGAAGGTCCCTGTGGATAATGAGTGAGGGGGTGTAAGTTATTGGATAGAATAGAAATAAGGATAGAAATCGGTATCACAAGTCTGGTCTCAGAAGTTAGATAAAATACAATATACAATTTACTGAGTTTAGGACTTGAGCAGTGGTAAATTCTCCGTTCGATAATTAGGTTAAAATTATATCCCACTTAATTTTTTAAGTTGTATCTGTGGGGGAAATAAATGGTATATTATTTAATTAAATTACTAGTCTTAAAAATAACAAAAACAGAACAACAAAACAAAATTATATTGAAATTCAAATCTTATTGCTTGTGAGATAAGACAGTTAGAAGCTAAAAATATAGTATACTGAATCGGCCTCCGAAAGATAATTTAATGATATTTAGAGCATATGTAGGTACTAATAAAATAATAAGATCCTGATAGTTTCAGATCCTTAACTCAATTGGTTTTTGAGAAAATGCAAAATATGTAAAAAACAGAAAAAAAAATTTTTCTCAGGATTGACTAAACAACTTGAAATAACATACAATATAAAATAAATTTAATATTTGATTATACCTATCTAATTTGTCTTTTTTTTTTGTTTCAGGTAATTGTTTTCTACTTCTTCTACTACTATATCTGCTCATGGTTCGTAACACTATTTCAGGGGTTCCAGCCCCTTTTTTGTCCTAAATCGACCCGCTAATAAATTTAATTTAAATAGTTTTCATACATTTTACATTTTTGTATTTTATTTAAAATCAAAAATTTTTAATATTAGAGTCAAAATCAGTTATAGTGTTAAAGTAAATAAAAATTACAAGAAATTTAAGCTTAAAACTAAAACTCGTCAGGACTTGTCTTTGACATGCTTGAACTGGAAGTTATACAAGGCAGGGACTACAAACCTTCTATCCGCACCCTTTTCGGAAAAATCATTCATTTTAATTGCTCCTTGAAACTATTCAACAATTTTATTTCATTTCTAGAACCAATATACTTTTCTAAACCTTTAAAGACAAAAGAGCTGATTAAGACATCTTCTAGAGCGAGTCTGGGAAAAAATATATTTATTCTGATTTTTTTTACTTGTACTAATTTGAAATTTTGAATATAGAGATTTTGACTAAATATGGATTCTCTAGATTTAATATATTATCTAATCTCGTGTAATTTTTTAGTTTATTTAAAATTACTCAGTAATTTCACCCTACACAACCATAAAGCCATTAAAATAAGAAGAAAAAACTCTGCATTTAAAATGTACAGTTCGTAAAATAATTTGCATTTTTTTTGCATTTTACATTAATTTTCCAAAAAATGTATTAACAAAAAAAAATTTTAAGTAAAAAGACATTTCTTATAACAAAAAAAAACAAACACACAAAAAAAAGGATTAATAATTATAAATTCTAATGGTCTATTTTATTTCCAATATGGTTTCAATCATTTAAACAAAATTTGTTATTTGTTTAATGGCTTTTTTTAAATTAGTAACAGTTTAAATTTTATTTATATATTTTTTTCGTAAAACAAATAAAATTTTAATGGCTTTTTTGAATTTGTTTATTTATTGATTAGAGTCCCCCCTCCATGACCTCTATCCCTTGAGCTTAAAAAAGAGATATCCAAAAATAATCCCCTTATTATAAATAGTACAAGACCTTAGCCATATAACCAAATGGATCATTTTTTCATATTTTTGAATTCTTTAAAATACGTTTAAGAAGAAAATTACTTATGTAATATTGGAGAAATTTAAAAAAAATCCACCAAAATGTATTTTTAGAATAATTAACAAAATATTTGTAATAATATTTTTATTAATAAGACCTTATCAATGCAGCTGTTCTATGTTTTATGCGAGGGGTGAACCGCGACCTAATATGCTGTACACCTACTTCCACTTGTACTTCCAAATATTTCCAAGTACTTCCAAAATACTTCCAAAGAGGTGTACACCTACTTCTAATCGCGGATCACCCCTCGCTTTTATGCTTGATGCACATATGTTTTTCCACAAGGTTCTATTTATCATAAATTATTTTCAAAACTTCCTCATTTTTAATTCTAATTCTATAAACCCATTAATCTTCAAAATTCTTTTGTAGTACAATATTTCAAAGACCTGCAGTCCCTTTCGAACTGCCTCTTCAATCATAAAGGGTGATGTTCCATATATTTTCTTAACCAACTGATGAGGATAATAGTTTTTATTTTGAATTAAACCCCCTTATTACCAGAAACTATATTATTCTTTCTTTATTCACTCGGTCATTAGTTATCCCAAAATACTTAAGAAATAAAATATAGAATATCTATAAATCTAAGAGTTTTATCAAAAAATTGTTCCATATAAACTTTTAAGTAAATAAAATTTTCTAGAGAAAGAGATAGAAATCAAGTTTCTCGAATGAGTGGTTTTCATTTTATGAAGGAAAAACTGCGAATTTTTGAAACAATGGATCATTTCATGTCATGGAAAATGCTGGATATCTATAAATCTAAGAATTTTAACAAAAAAACTGGTCCAACTAAACGTTTAAGTCAATAAAATTTCCTAGACAATGAGATAGGAATCAAGTTTCTAGGATGAATGATTTTCATTTTATGAAGGAAAAACTGCGATTCCTTGCAGTTTATCAAAACTTTAACCTCATTGCGGCACGGGTTACCATTATCCAATTAAGATGAAACTTTGTTAAAATCGTAGCAAATTTAATCTAGTTTAAAAATGTATAGAGTCTTCTTTGTCGAAAACGTGCTCCTTAATGGTCAAAATGGGAAAACATCGAAAAAAGTATGAGTTTTAGGGATATTCAAAAGTGATCCCGGGGGCTGTGTTTTGACATGCGCTAGTACCGATTCTTCTGAACCTAAATAGATGAAATTGTTATCATTTTACGCGTAATTTAAAGAGCTTTAATTTATTCAATATATATCTTTTTGATTTGAGAAGTCGTTTTAGAGTTATTCAAGAAAAACTGAAAAAACTTCGAAATTTTCTCATTTTGAGGCGCGTAGAAAAATTTCTACAACACAGATTTGGTTGAAAACTTAGGGTAGTAATATTGGAGTACTAATAAATGTATTCCAACAATAAAATTTTTACCGGAAATTATTTCCTGTTAAAATTGTAATTTGACTTAATATCGAATTTTGAATTTATTTAATTACACGGCTAGAAACTTCTCTCTGTTAATATTTTTTTATACATTAAATAATATATAGCGAAACCGATAAGCATCAACTGTCAAGCCTATTAGTTCATCTAATTATGAATCATGTCTCATATAATTATTTTCTAGAATGAATGAACTTGTCCATTATTTGGTATTCCAAACAGATAAGCTTGAAATCATCCAAATATTTATCTGATTACATACGAATATGGATATATTTTTTTATTTTTTCTTGAATATGCATATAGAAGGGCTAAAGAGAGACGTATGGATTTATTCATTCAGTGAATGAATGATTTCCCCTTCTAGAGATCCATCAACCCCATCAAACAATCATTTATCTTCATGACAGTTATCAGCAAATGGTTAAACAAATTATTTAGAAATCTAAATAATCAATTTGTGTACTCTAGGTATTACTAGCAAGTCTAGTTTTTTCTTTTTGCTAATCAGGATAAATCTCAATTAACATAATTGGAGGGAAAAGTATTTTTCACAACATTATCCTCAAATTTTAAGGATTTGGTAATTTTTCGTCAGCGAACGGTTTGAACTAGAAAGCTGAAGCTTTGTATTCAATACATACTCGTGCCGAATTTTATTTTCTACAACTGTACAATAGTTCTCGATAAGTTAATTTTATTTGTTCTAATTTTCCGAATTTTTCAGTTTTTGAAGGTATAAAACTCAAAATCTAATACAAATACTACCATGATCAAAAAATTCCCGGTCAATGTTAATATTTCAAAAACAAAAACCTTATTCATCTTATTTTTAATCGTCGCCTTCGAAGTACTCCCCATTGACACCAATGCACTTATGCCAGCGTTTAATCCAGTTTTCGAATGCCCTATGGAATTCAATTTTTGTAATAGTCAACAGTGCCTCCTTCGATTTTTCTTTTATTGCTTCAGTGATATCAAAACGCGTTTCTCTAAGTGGTTTTTTAAGTCGATTGAACAGGAAAAAGTCACAGACAGCCAAATCAGGAGAATTTGGGGTTCGTTGCATGTGTTTCTATTATTTTTGGCCAAAAATTGACGAATAATCAATGCATTGTGAACTGGTTCATTATCGTGGTGCAATATCCATGAATTGTTTCCCCTCAAATCTGATCTTTTCACGCAAAAGTCTTATCCCTAAATAATACTCTTTGTTGACTGTTTGACCTCCCGAAAGAAATTCATTATTTTTTCGATGTTGATGGTCTTCCAGGGCGGGGGTCATCTTTAAAAGAGCGAACTTTTAATTTTTGAAGCATAGTAGTGCAATCATTTAGACAATTTCAAAATACATGAACTTTAGTTAGAAGTTCATGTCTAGACTTACTATTTTAATATAAAAGTCTACTTGAGGATTTAAGGAAACTTTTACAAGTGAATATAGTCGTTAATAATTTGTGACTTTTAAGTTTCTCACTTCAGGTTGTTCCAATCCAATGAGAATGAAAGCAGTACTAGAGAAATTGGGACAACTGTATGTAGTTATAGAAAGATGTTGAATGCACAGACACTTGTAGGTTCATATATTTGAACCTTTGAATGTTTTATCACCAAAGGACTTAACTCAGTATGTGAGGAAACTTTTGCAAGTGATGATAGTTTTTAATAATTTGTGACTCTTAAGTTTCTCACTTCAGGTTGTACCAATCCAATGGAATGAAAGCAGTACTAGAGAAATTGGGACAACTGTATGTAGTTATAGAAAGATGTTGAATGCACAGACACTTGTAGGTTCTTATATTTGAACCTTTGAATGTTTTATCACCAAAGGACTTATCTCAGTATGTGAGGAAACTTATGCAAAGGTTAATATATCCCTTATGATTAGAGTAAAGTTTGGTCGAGCGTTTTTCTAACTGAAAGAGTCACTAGATTGTAATAAACTGAATAACTCTTAAGTACTAAGGTATTTTTTAATATTTCTCTCTCGAAGAAGCTTATGCGAATTGCGCTGAGAATTTTGCAAAGGATAATATACTTTTTAAGAGTAGTTAAAAAAAGTTAAGTACGTGAGTGCAAAGCCAAATCACTTTACGTTATGCTACTTTACTCACACTCTACGATGAAAATAGTATATTTATTAAAAGAATGTTTTTAATATGTACTTCAAAAATTGTAAAAGAAGGAAAATCCTCTTTAATATCCATTTATATATTAGAGCATTTTATAGTTCACTGGTTACCATATAAAGAGAAAAATTGAATATTTCCATGATCAATAATTTTTAAATCTATTCTTACATTTTGGCTTTTCGGAATTTCATGATTAACAAACATATATTGGCTTTAATTTATAATAATTGAAACTTTTATATTAATTCCTCTCCGTGTATATATACATATAATATATGTCGGTTTATATATGTAGGTATATATAAAGAGAGTGAGATAGAAAATTTATATAATTAAAATGAACTCTAGTTGAAAATATGTGATGGAAGATAAATAGCTGGAATGTTCATTTTAATTTAATAAATTGCCCTCGGAAACTCTCTGGTACGATCATTTTTGTATACTTTTATTTCCATTTGAATTTAACTTTTTAACTAATAAATCAATATTAATATTTTTAATGATCTTCTTTTATGAACTACTTAAAATTGAAAAAAAGAACAAGATGGATATCGGGCGGTGACATTTCAACCAGAGGATGGTTTCCAAAATATACCCCTTCAATTTTTAAAATTTTATTTTATTTTTCTCTGACACATGGGAAAATTTTGAAACGAACTTAAGAGAGGAGAGTTTTAAATTGGTTGAATTAAATAATGATTATTTACAACATAGTATATCTAGTCTTTTGAAAGAAAGCGTAAGTTTCCAGGTCCACTTGATTGCGCCTTGGTGACTTCATGTTCTAAGCTAAACTGGACCACTTGATAGATTGCTCCTTGGTGACTTCATGTTCTAAGCTAAACTGGTCCACTTGATTGCGCCTTGGTGACTTCATGTTTTAAGCTAAACTGGACCACTTGATTGCGCTTTGGGGACTTCATGTTTTAAGCTAAACTGGACCACTTGATTGCACCTTGGTGACTTCATGTTCTAATCTAAGCTAGACCCAAATCCCATTTTAAATATATGGCTCAGATGGCCATCCATCTCTTGAATTGTTCTTTCTTCAAGAAGCTGGTCTTCAGTTTTAAGACGGACGCGAGCGCGAACATGAATATCGACACACGGTTAGACTCACATGTACGTCTGCTGAAAAAAAGAAACCCTATCGAACGATTATTTACAACATAGTGTACTAGTCTTTTGAAAGAAAGCGTAAGTTTCAAGGTCTACGGTATGCTTAAAAAGAAACCCTATCGAACAAATATATGTATAAGCGATTCCCTATCATACAGCTTTCCAAGATTCTCACCCGTATCATCCGACTAGGATCAAAATCATATGACTTATACTATCGGTGTCCACATGAAAGAATTTTGTAATTGTCTTTCGACAAATATAGAAATCACACACACACACACTTTTGTAATTTCGAAAGGAACCAAAGAGAGGAGAGTTTTGAATTGGTTGAATTAAATAACGATTATTTACAACCAAGTATATCTAGTCTTTTGAAAGAAAGCGTAAGTTTCAAGGTCCATGGTATGTCTGCTGAAAAAAAGAAACCCTATCAAACATATATATGTATAAGTGAACACCATATAGCTCTCCGAGATTCTCACCCGTATCATCCGACTAGGATCATAGTCATATGACTTCTAAATATAGAAATCATACACACACACTCAGTTTTGTAATTTTATGAACCCAGGTCATTTGCCCACTTTCTAAGAGTTCTTTACTTACGGAAAACCGAATGAATAGATATCACCCCTACCATAATTTTTGCTAATACGCTATGATGATAATTGAAATTAAAGCTTAATAAATAACTATTTATATTCTTAACGATCTAATTAAAATGAAATAAAAGATGTAATCATATATATTTTTTTAAAAATTTAACATACTATACAGTATACATATATATTATGTATCTTTTAATATAAAATATTTATTATACATTCTCCGTAAATTTTTTCATTTACTTGAATTGCAATTTAGTAGTTAACAAATATTAGCTATATAAAATAAGTAAAAAAAATAACGTCTATATTTTAATGAGATATATATAATTTGTTTACTTAGTTCCAATATTAATATTAATCTCAAGAACCGGCTCTCTTACTTTTTTTTTTTAATAATTTCTTCAGATTTTTTTTACCTTGCGAAATGTTTAAAAAAATAAAGTTTTCAGATGTATCTAATTAAAAATATTTACATTTGCATTAATTATCATTTCCCGCTAAAAGTTTTAATAAAGAGATAAGATCTTTCACATATGGAAATATTAAGCCTACTCTTTATGCCTTAATATGCGAGATAAGATCAGTAATAAGTAAGTGACGGGTTCATCACTTCTCGTTTGCTACTGCGCGTTTTTTTTTACGTCTCCCTCTCGTGATTTATCCCCAACCGGTAATAGATTTCGAATTTCGAAATGAGATTTTTTTTTCTTTAAAGATTTATAACTATTTCGTGGTGATTATGAGAACTTGTTAATCTTACTATCATTAAAATACTATCATTTAATTATTACTTTTCATGTTCTTCTTTTTTTCACGTTTTTGACCCTAAAGATGGCAGTATCTTCTGGAGATAAAAATATCAATAAAGATAAAGTAATAGCCCAATGCTTTTTTATAGTAAATCATTTCTATTTATTATTATTATGATGAGTTTCGGGGAAAACTCGAAAAAGTAATTCATTATAATAATAATTTTTTGCAGATTTTTCATGGAAATAATGCTTTTCTAAACATTTTCTTTTTTTCCATATATGTATTTAAAGTAAAGATAATTTAAAAAATTTAAAAACTTTTAAAAGTATAAAATTTTAGGTAGGTTTCACAAAAAATGTTTGTTAGTATGTCTCTATATATATTTCAGGGTATGCCAATCTTCAGTAGTTCACAGAGAAAACTTTCTAACAAGCATCTTGTCTTTTATTTTTTGTGAAACCTACCTAGATTTTTTTTTTAATTTTTTTAATTTTCTTTACTTTATTTAAATGTTTCATCAAGAACCTACACCATTCTTTCTTAACAAAATTTTCATATATCATTATTTCTAAATTTCTTTTTTTAACTAACAGAAAGCCGATGATATTCCTTGTGAGGAAATCACACAATCCGGAGTCGAAAAAAGAGATTAAATTTGGCGGCAGGCGAGTTTTTTTTTTAATTTGAATTTAACAAGACCCTCCCCTATATATAAACACGTATATTATAGTCTTTACTATAATATACAATCCTATTTATATTCTTTATATTAACTCACTCATCTTACATAGATGTGAACTCTACACATTTCAAACCCCGACCAACCACCCCAACTCGAAACACGACTTATATAGGCCAGGGAGACCCTTCCCTCAAGTGACCGGCCGAATGCCTGCATGATAGCCGAGTCTCTAAGGAGAATAGCTCGGACGGGAATTAAGCCCCGCCCACTCTGTTAATGTTATCTTTTTAATTTTTATCAAAAAACAATATTATTTACAAAATATAACTGCTCTTCTTCAAAATAGTACAATTTAGTTCTCGTTATGAAATAAAAATTTGATTGTAGAGATAATAACGAAAAATTAGAAAATTACAAACTTGTAGAGATTAACGAAGCTAACTTTTGTTTCATTCTTCTAAAAGAATTTTTATAAATCCATGTTCCTTAATTTTTAATTTACTCGATCAATGAACTTGGAATTTTCTATATACATTCTTTTCAATTAAAAAAGAAAATTAAGAAAATTTTTAAAACATTTTCTCCTTTTTTTTGACCAGAGTGTTGAGCCCCATCCCACACTTATCATCCCCTAAAGACCACTTTAAATTAATTAAAAAGAAAACCTTCTTGTTCCATATAATTAAGCTGATTACATGGCAAATAAATTGAATTAAAAAAATAAAAAAAAATAAAAGGGGAACTAGATGAAAATATATGGTTGAAAGCGGCGGAGCTTTTTGTAAACGAACAATGAATAGAGACGGTAAATATTACTCTTCAACATCGTAAAAGAAATTAAAGTGCTAAAAAACAATATTCTCGTGATCGTATGAAGAAAATATTACGAGATCACATGAGACGAAAAGACATGGTGGGTAAAAAAATTTAATCCAATTTCCTTTCAAATCTGACTTTCCAAGCTTTTTTTCTATTTTTTTTTTAACTTAGAAGACCACCCCTGGAGCTATTATTGTATTATATGAAAATAGAAAAAATATATACAAATATGCTGCGTTCATCATTTGGAATATCTTTAATTCTAATAATACAAAAGAACCATGGAAAAGTAATTTTGTTAATTTTCTTCAAATATACTCGTTATATAGTTTCTAGAGCACACAATAGTCCTAAAAACCATTAGTCTATTGTAATTGAAATTTAAACTAATTATTTATCGCCTCTAGATATCACAGGAATATTTTGAGTCAAATCACATAATAAGTAAATTCAAGCGTTATTCACTTTAATAGTATTTTATTTAATCAATTTAGATAAGACATATTTTGTGTGGAAATTACACAATCCTAGTATAGAATGAACAGGATTATATTGCAACAACCACAACCTTTATTTATATATATGAGTATATGAACCGCGACGTCATAAGCAAACATGGCCGTCACGCAACGCCTGTGCTTAAGAATACAAACGGTTGTATAAGCACTAGGCGCAAACTTTAAAATGGTTAAAATTACATGTAAATTATAAAAAAAATTATATAACTGAGTATACTTTATTCTTTTGTCACCAGTACCAAAAGTGTATGAGAGATCGGTTGCATGTAACTGTTTTAAACGGTTTATAAACTCAATTTCATATTAACATTAATAACTAAAGATTTTTTAAATCAAACCATAATACCTACACTTGACGTTTTAAAATTTTAGGGATGCGCAGCATCCACAGCATTCATGGAGCGTACGCCACTGGTATAGTTATATTCGAGGGGTGAACCGCGACCTAATATTGTGTACACCAACTTCCACTTCCATTTTCATTTCTAAGTAGGGGGATTATCTAACGAATTCCAAAATAATTCCACATAATTCCAAAGACGTGTACACCTAATTTCAATCTCTGTTCACCCCTCGGTTATATTTTAATAAACAGAATTAGTTATACTTTTTGTTAAAAAAATGTCAATTCTATCAGTCTCTTTCTTAATATATTATTTACATGTAAGGTGAAATACCAGCATCCATTTTAAGGTACAATGCTCACGAGTTCGATTCCCTCTTGCATAATATAATTTCATGATATAGGAAGAATGTGTTTTGTAAAAAAAAAATATAATTGGAAATTTGAATGGACTTTCATTGAACTACCGGATTTTTTCGAGGGGCAATTACGATCCGATGTTCAATAAAGACAGTAGGGAAAATTTTATATAACAAAAAAAAAGAGTTTCTATCGATCGACACCTAAAAATGGTTTAATTTGAAAATGGCAGTGAATGGAGTCCATTTATCTTTTATGTCATGACGAAAGGCGACGGACTCTTTTTCAGAGGAAACATGGCCATTACTTTGTCATAGTTCGATTGTATTCGTATTGAAGATATTCCATTTCCAATGATGGACACAACAGATTTGTCTATATTTGTTCTATTTCTATTTTCATATAATACAATAATAGCTTCAAGGGTGGTCCCCTAAGTTAGAAAATCGAAAAAAAGGGCTTGGAAAGTCAGAAGGAAATTGGATTGAATTTTTTTTGCTCACCCCAACTTATCGTCTCATGTGATGTCATAATATTTTCTTCATTCATATCAAATCAACATACTACCATCAGTTTACATCACACGGACCCTTATTAAATAGTGCACACCAAATTTAATACACCATCGTTTACACTAAGTACATTTCGATAATTTAAATTACTCATAATGTTCAATTATAGTACAGTAGTCTTATACTCAGTCTTATATACATATAGAGCAGTGTTTCCCAACCTTTTGTAGAGCGAGGAACCCTAGAGCACTTATATTTATTTCTGAGGAACCCCCTAGCACTAAAATATGAAATATTTAATTTTTTGTCAACATCATGCTACTTTTATATCTTCCAAATATAACATACCTCCGCCGATGACAGAGTTGCCACATTTTAAAAATTTGCTAGATTTTGAGGAAATTGGATACAAAAAACGTGCATTTTAGATTACAATACCTAACATTTTTATTTTCATGAATAATATTATTACTAAATTTTTTTGGGTATGTCCCCCGATACCCGTTTTGAGTTTTGAAAAAGTTTTTACTTTTCCCTCCAATCCAATTATTGTAAATGAGACTTTGCAGGTATATTGTTAAAGTTATACCCAATATTTTATTTATTTATTTATTTTTTCGCTTACACATGGAGAATTTCTAAACGAACCAAAGAGAGGAGAGTTTTGAATTGGTTGAATTAAATAACGATTATTTACAAGTAACTTATGAGGAGAATTTTCCAGGTTAGGTTTCACAAAAAGGAAATATTAAAACAAATATATGTTTATTTGAGTTTGATTCACTCGATATATATTTCGGGTTATTAGCCCATCTTCAGGAGTTCAAATAAAAACAGAACCTAGAACCGACACCTAAATCCTTAAAGATTATTTACAACATAGTATACCTAGTCTTTTGAAAGAAATCGTGTGTTTCAAGGTCCACGGTATGTCTGCTGAAAAAAGAAACCCTATCGAGCATATATATGTATAAGCGATCCCCTACCATACAGCTTTCCAAGATTTTCACCCGTATCATCCGACTAGGATAATAGTCATATGACTTGTACTATCGGTTTCCAAATGAAAGACTTTTGTAATTGTCTTTCGGCAAATATAGAAATCACACACACACACACTCGGTTATTTTATGAACCCAGGTCATTTGCCCACTTTTGAAGAGTTCTTTATATAGGGAAAACCGAATAAATTCATTTTAGAGAAAAATATTCAATTGGACTTCACTAAAATTCAGACACAAAATTTAAACAAAGAATTACTTGCTAAGGCATAACTGACAAACGAACTGAGTTTTGAAAAAGTTTTTACTTTTTCCTCCATTACAATTATTGCAAATGAGACTTTGAAGGTAGATTGCTAAAGTTATATCCAATATTTTATTTATTTATTTATTTTTTTTGCTTACGCATGGGGAATTTCTAAACGATCTAAAGAGAGGAGAGTTTTGAATTGGTTGAAATAAATAACAATTATTTAAAACATAGTATACGTAGTCTTTTGAAATACAGAGTAAGTTTCATGGTCCACGGTAGGTCTGCTGAAAAAAAGAAACCCTATCGAACCTACATAAGCGAATCCTAACATTTTTTCAAGATTCTCACCCGTATCATCCGACTAGGATCATAGTCATATGACTTGTACTATCGGTTTCCAAATGAAAGACTTTTGTAATTGTCTTTCGACAAATATGGAAATCACTTACAACATAGTATACCTAGTCTTTTGAAATACAGTGTAAGTTTCGAGGTCCATGGTATGTCTGCTGAAAAAAAGAAACCCTATCGATAATACTTAAGCGAACCTCTACCATACAGCTTTCCAAGATTCTCACCCGTATCATCCGGCTAGGATCATAATCATATGACTTGTACTATCGGTTTCCAAATGAAAGACTTTTGTAATTATCTTCCGACAAATATAGAAATCATACACACACACACACACACACTCAATTATGTTATTTTATGAACCCAGGTCATTTGCCCGCTTTTTAACAGTTCTTTACATACTGAAAACCAAATGAATTCGTAGTAGAGATAGAAAATATTGGACTTCACTAAAATTCAGACATAAAAACAAGGAATTATTTCCTGAGGCATAACTGTCAAATGTACCAATTTTTCTAATTTTAATAATTGATTTATTGTTGGTTTTAGACCCCTTCAAGTGTTCATACTCATCAAAATATCTGAAATTCATGAAATTAGAAAATGATTTTGAAATTATATGAATCATATTTGGAAACCCATAATATACATACTAAATCAACTGGTGTGTTCATCACATGACTTTCACATTTTCATTTATTTGAAGTCATCGCGATACTACTAATTTATACCCTGTTCCTTTATTTCGTTTATTTTTATTTTCTCAAAAAGGGCTCCAACGATTTTTGACAAATCAAAAAATCTTTCATGTAAATTTTCACTTCCGGTCTTCCGATTTTAACCAAAAGCTTGATGTACTCCTTCTAGCCTATATCAAGCTTAAGTTTCGAATTTCGTATCTCTGAGACTTATGGTTGCGAAACGCAGTGGGGTACATACATACGAACATAAGTACATACGCACTGACCAATGGATTTTGGACCCCTTTTTGGCCTCTGGGGACCAAATTTCCGGTTTTATGTCCTAAATCCGGTTTTTAACTATTAAGGGCAACGATTCCTTCCACCTAGAAGTTACAAAATTAAATTCATTTCCGAGAGTCAGGACCCAGACAGGCCATTGCAATACTCTCCCATTATATTCCACAGAATATAAATGTGAAATTAAAAATATTTTTAATCACAATACCAATTTGTAGAGTTCTTTGTTACTGGTGATACAATCGAAGGTTGATTCATAAAAATATGTATAACATTTCAAAGCTATGTGGAATTATTTTAAAAGTATTTTTTTTAATGATAAGAATCCATTAAAATTAAAAACATCTTGAGCAACTTGTAAATGAAGACTACAGAATCATATTGATTAGACATTGATGAGAATATTTCATCAAAAATACTTGATTTTGATGATCTTATTATATATTCGGTAAAAAAAAACTTTCTAGATTATTTTTTGCTTTGCTTAATAGTTAATACTTACTTTTCTATTTTTAATTTTCCTGATTATCAATCATTTGCTATCAATCCTCTTAAGGGAAAGATATCTATGGATATTATTTTTTTTCTCATTTTCGTTATTTCGCAAATTACACAGATCAACAAAAAATTTTCTCCTTAAACCTAACAATGGATTCCAGTAGAGTTTTATACCCTGATTATCATGCAATTTCCAGATTTTTTACAACACGTCAGAGTTTTGAGATATTATTGTTCAAAACGACGAAAAATGCGATTTGGACCTATTTTCTAGTCCCCTTAGATACTAAACAGCAATATTTGAAATCAAAATATTTTATTAGTTGAATAAAAGATTTCACTGTCGATGGTAACAGAATTGTTTTTATTTTTAACCTAAAATCAAAATATTTTGTTGACGTAATAGAAAACAGCTCCCTCTTTGATTTTCAAATTACCACTTATTTTCAGCTCAATTAGAACTCGAGTTATAGCTAAATAATTTTTATAAAAAAAATAAAACCGACTTCAAAAAAATTAAATGCAACAAATAACATAATAATAACTTAAAAATCAAATAAAATACACTAAAAGGTATAAAATAATTATCTTATTTAGTTACAACTAAGCGACGACATATTCACATGAAATCACTTTTTGAAGTCGGCGCCAAACAAACTATATAAACGAGCGTACCCGCCAAACGTACTAAGTAAGATCCGTCGAGTGCGATTCATAAAATGTATATCTTTGGCACCGACTTCAAAAAAGGATTTCATGTTAATATTTCGTCGTTTAGTTGTAACTAAATAAGATAATTATTTTATACCTTTTAGTGTATTTTATTTTATTTTTAAGTTATTATTATGTTATATGTTGCATTTAAATTTTTTGAAGTCGGTTTTTTATTTTTTTATAAAAATTATTTTTATTTTTCTATTTTTAGTGATGTTATTAATAGCGACTTAATATAATACCTTGCATGCATTTCGTAAGAGAAAGCGTCGGGCGAATGAATCAGAAAATGATAATAAAATTCAATTCATAAATATAGAAATTCTCTCGAAACGTTTGCGGGTTTTAAATGAATGTTTTAAGATTTTTTTTATAAAAGATTTTATTTATTATAATTTCTATTAATTGGTCATAAGAATTAGAGATTTACGTTATTTCGTCATTTATCATATCGTCAGAACTTGACTAAATTAATATTAAACTACCCCTAAGGTACCCTCTTTCCAATAGTAAAAGAATAATTAAAATCGCTTATGCCTGAACAAACATATCAAAAAAGGTCCAATCCCAATGAAAAAAAAACGGAACCAATCGGAAACTAGACTGAACCCAATGCAAAAAAAATCATCAAAATCGGTTCACAATTGGCGAAGATATGAGGTAACATAGACACAAAAAAAAATCAGTCGAATTGAGAACCTCCTCCTTTTTTGAAGTCGGTTAAAAACTAAAACTGCGTGATTATAAAGGATAAAAAACATAGATAAAAACATATGGTCTTAGTATTTTGGCTATAATTCGAGTTCCAATTGAGCTGAATTCAAGTGGTAATTTGAAAATCAAAGAGGAAGCTGTTTTCTATTAAGTCAACAAAATATTTTGATTTCTAAAACTGCTGTTTTATATTTAATGGGACTCGAAAATAAGGTCAAAATCGCCTTTTTCGTCATTTTTATCCATAATATCTCAAAACTCTGACGTGTTGTAAAAAATCAGTAAACTGCATGATAATCAGCGTAAAAATTCTTCTGGAATCCATTGTTAGGTTTACGGGGAGAAATTTTTGTTTAAATTTTGTCGAACAGTATTAACTAATTCTTCATTTTAATCTTCCTGTTTCATCCTTGTTATAAATATTAACCATTCTACTCTACAATTATCAAATAATTTACATTCAAATTAGTTCAAAAATAGAGTATTCTTTTAACGAAACATCAAACATATTCACGTTAAAATTCGCCTATCCCATTTTGATTAATAATTCGTTTATCCCTTTAGGATATTCCATTCCTGTTATCTCATTTGAGTTCTGGTGGCCAATTTACAATAGAAGTGGATATTTAGATTTTCGATTAAATTCCAAACGTTGTCAGTTTCATATTGGCCAAATCAATTTTAATGCTTGGTGTATCATACTATTGGAATTATCCCGAGGTTCAACTGTTTTCAAACAAACCTTTTTAGTCGAAATCTGAACGTTTCTAATCGCAAGTAGATCACCTGGAAATTGCCAATTGTATCCAGGCGAAAGTTCGTGTTTTATCTCGAGGATTAAAGATCATCCGATATTGATAATTGTTTTAAAATTAGGATATTTTATAAATAAACTAATCAAGCGATTTTCTTAATGATAATAATATGCACCTACTTTAAAGGACCAGAAAATATTGATCTAGTTTAATCTACCATAAATGGGTTGTTACTTAAATATATAATATGGGTGTCATGAATTTATTTAGGTGTTGCAGTAAAAACCCGTTTTTTAGTAAGAACGGGTTCTTACTAGTTAAAACGCGTTTCCCTAAATACCTTTGTAGAATTTCTGATGTTGGTTGAGTTTGGTTTAAGGGTCTAGAAGGGTCTTTGTAGAATTTTCTGATGTTGGTTGAGTTTGGTTCAACGGTCTAGAAGGGTCTTTGTAGAATTTTCTGATGTTGGTTGAGTTTGGTTCAAGGATCTAGAAGGGTCTTTCTAGAATTTTCTGATGTTGGTTGAGTTTGGTTCAAGGGTCTAGAAGGGTCTTTGTATATTTTCTGATGTTGGATGAGTTTGGTTCAAGGGTCTAGAATCTTCATTTTTAACATTCCACCCAAAAGGTGTTTATTTTCAAAAAATTTTAAACGAAAATATCAAAAATTACATCCTCTACAACTTTGCTTCTAATATTGCATCCTCTACAACTTTGCTTCTAATATTTGACATTTTCGTTTAAAATTTTTTGAAAATAAATACCCAAAATGAGGCGGGAGGCTAAAAATGAAGATTCTAGACACTTGGACCAAACTCAACCAACATCAATCAATAAATTCTAGTTGCCACAAAGGTATTCAGTGAAACGCGTTTTAACTAGTAACGACCCATTCTTACTAAAAACGGGTTTTTATTCCAACATAGGCATGAATTGGTTTATCAACACTTTTACCATGTTGAAAGTGTCGGTTTCTATTTAAACTCCAAAGTAATATAGGGGTAAGTTCTTAAATGGGTGACCGTCTCACTCTTGACAAATTTATAGTATTCCTTATCTCTGTTGGATGCATTCCACTGGTATGAGAACTCCTAAAATATTGGAATATACCTATTAAGGGAACTAAATATTCAAGATTAGTTTGATGAGGAAATATAGAAAGCAATCATGGTGTGCCTGCTGAAAAAAGGAAACCCTATCGGTGATAGCCCTATAACACAATATTTTTTGTATTCAGCTCAAAAGAACTGTAGCGTTCAAAAGTAAAATTGAATCCTATATTATTATTGGTACAATATCTGTGTATCTGTTCGTCTGTCAGGGCAATGTAGCTCGTACAAATCGTCTAGTACTTATATTGATAGTTCTATTTTTTAATCCCCCCTACATAATTTTGCCTTCCATATAAATAACAAAAAAATGATGTCTTTTATAAAAAAATTTATATAGGGAGCATAAGATTTTTAGAAAGGCTTAGATGGGGATTGGCACACTGAACTAAATTATTGTTATATTGAAGGAGACAATAAAAGAGTGTGTCTTCTGCTGGAAGTATAAATCTTATTTATTTATAACCATCGTTATAACGATCGTTATAAATAAATAAAATTTATACTTCCAGCAGAAGACACACTCTTTATTGTCTCCTTCAATATATAAAAATTCTGCTACTCTCGGCAAAAACTTTCATTTTAAATTGTTATAGATATTTTTTTTACTTACGTCGCTTGTGTTTTAGGTGAAACATGATATTAATTAATAAAGTAAAGGGAGTGTAGTTTCACAATGAATAAAATAAGAGATTTATACAGACTCAATATATTTCCGGTTATTACTCCATCGTCATTAGTTTACAGATTAAAAACAGTTTTTAATCTGTAAACTCCTGATGACGGACTAATAACCCGAAATATATTGAGTCTGTATAAACCTCTTTGATTTTTATTTCATTCATTGTGAAACTACAGTCTTTAATCTGTAAACTCCTGATGATGGACTAATAACCCGAAATATATTGAGTCTGTATAAACCTCTTTGATTTTTTATTTCATTCATTGTGAAACTACCGTTTTTAATCTGTAAACTCCTGATGACGGACTAATAACCCGAAATATATTGAGTCTGTATAAACCTCTTTGAGTTTTATTTCATTCATTGTGAAACTAGACTCCCTTTACTTTATTAATTGTTATAGATAATTTTACTTATATGGCTCAGAAGTTGATACCCCTCGGTAATCAAACCCAAGGGCCATAAAGCTATCCGGGCAATAACAACTAGCTTTTTGGAACTTATGTTTGATTCCAATCCAAGAGGACGTTACCCCTTCTATCATGCAAACAATCTACTATCAATTCCAGTAGGATGCAAACAACTGTAAATGAGATGACTATAAATATGTCAAGAACAAAGGGTGTCTTAGAACTTAGAGGACTCTATCTAAGCAATAACCGCGCCACATGCTGCTAACTTCCCAGATCTAATGTGTTCAAGCTTCAGGGGCTTTCAAAATGATAAGGCCGTTGGCTACCATTTAAATACTTATATGAAATCAAATGATTTTAGAGTAATTAAACATAACTATGTACGTGTAATGATATTAATTTTTTCTTTTCTTGTTTCAGGTGAGTGTCTTCATTACGGTTCTTATTACTTCTTTATGCTGTACTGGTATGAATACATTTTCAATTCATTTTTTTATATTAAATGAAAAAAAAACCCGGACATAATTTGAGCAAGTTTAATTTTCATTTCAAATGTTAAATGATTTGGTGAACATATATTGATAAACTAATAGCAAAAGCAGCTGCAAACAAATCGATCTATTTCTAGTTGTTTCTCTTCAATCAAAAATTATGTATCTAGTATTTAGTGTATACAAAATATTTTTTAATTATAACCTTTTAATCTGGCGAAATATACATTACAATCCTGTAATAGGGTTGTATTATATATATATTATACAATTTTTTTTCTGTGAGTAGTCAAGCGAGTTCACCTATCCGACTAGATAGATCTATCTTGTTTATTCTAGGATTTCTAAGGCGTTGAGAACAACTGTTCAGTAAAAACTAGTAGGCAGCTGTCACGGCTATCACCACCCTCTATTAAATTTTCATAATCTGAAAAATAAACAAATCGAATCAATTGTCAGTCATATTTAGGTAGCATTTCCACCAAAAATAACAAAGTTGGCTTGTTGATTGGTCACATAACTCTGCGGACCAGTGCATGATTTACGTATAAGCTACACAGCTTAAGCTTAGGGCCCCACTTTCTACCCAAAAAAATTGTCCGAGTGAGCAATTGTCATATATACTTAAATATAGTGCACCATTATTTGTTCCAATGCCGATAACCGGTATTACCGTTAATTATGGCTACCGAAATTACTGATATTATATTAGGTTGGAGTTGGTGGTGTTTCACAAGGAGTAAACCACCAACTATATAATTTTAATAATGTTTCACTATAAACCAACACCGCGTTCCCTAAATTCGAAATTACTGATAAATTCTGAGAGCAAATGTCGGTAATTTCGGTAATTTTTAAAATTAAAAACTTATTTCTTTTTACTAGAGTTTGCTTATTTAACACAAAAACGATTTCAAGTTGGAATTCTACACTAGTGCTTTTGTTATATTCTGTTGGCTGCAAATAACTTTTTATTTTTTACATTTATGAATAACTAATTAACTAGACTGTCAAATCTATTGAAAAATGTATCATTCGATTCATAAAAGTTGAATTATTGATCTGTGTAAATTTGTTGAAAATGGTACAATTTGTATAGATGTTATAGCCCTTTTAAAAGCTCGGTCCATTTACTTCCATGTTAAAAGGACAATTTTCAATAATTTATTTCTCGGTAATGAAACAGACAATCAAGTTAAATTTCAGGAATAAATATTTAATATGTACATCAATGATTCGATGGTAAAAATTTGAGAATTTTCTTATAAAAATGATAAACAGTCCCGAATTTCCTTAAATTGGAACAACATTAAACTACGATGGGATACATTTGTGGTCCGCGGGGTTCACATAGACCATGGATAAATTTTTCGTACTGGGAACTAGAAATGTTAAAATTTACTTGATTTTTTTGATAAAAAATAAATATCTTCTAAAAATATCCAAAGCATACCTAAGTACGAGGGGTGATCCGCGATGGGAAGTAGGTGTACACTTCTTTGGAAGTATTTTGGAAGTAGGTACTTGGAAATATTTGGAAGTACTTGGAAATATTTGGAAGTACTTGGAAATATTTGGAAGTACTTGGAAATATTTGAAAGTACTTGGAAATATTTGGAATTACTTAGAAATATTTGGAATTACTTGGAAATTTTAATTGAAAGTAATGGAAGGCAGCCCAGAGGTAGTGAGGAAAGAAAAAATTAACATATAAAATAAGGTGTAATTTATTGGAATCCTTCCTCCTTTCCTTTCAAACCGACGTTTCGGAGGATTTTTCCCTCCTTCTTCAGGGTTTCAAAGGTTCAATGAATGAAACAAATAAAATGTTTCCTTCTTCTCTCCACAGTAGTGTTCTCTGGGCTGCCTTCCATTACTTTCAATTAAAATTTCTACCAGTCCGTCTCTCTCCAGAAAAAATTTCGTTACTTGGAAATATTTGGAATACTTGGAAATATTTGGAAGTACTTGGAAATATTTGGAAGTACAAGTAGAAGTACGTGTACAGAATATTAGGTCGCGGTTCACCCCTCGCCTACGTATATATAATTTTTTTTTTAATGTACTATCTTAAACTAATTTTACATTTAATATATATATGATAAAAACGCTTATGCGATCAAAGAATTCGTTGATTTATTAAGAATAGAAAGTAAAATATTTATATTGAGGACACCATAATATCAATATCAATATGATAAGAAAATCTATATAAATCATATCTAAACATTAACCTTGCCTATATAAACTATTTTAGCGAAATAGTGCATGGACTAGAATACTAAATATATAAATTCAATAAGAAAATTAACAGGGATTTCTGTTCAGTGTACATTGAATAAAAAAATGCAAAAAGTCAATAAAAGTTATATGTTTTTCAAAAACATCAATTTAATAAATAATAAAAAATAAGTAATTGGATTCATATAATTAAAAAAAATTATTTAAAAAATGATTAATACTTATTCGGATATTTATTATTTATTAAATCATTTAATCTGAATCATGTTATTTTTCTTAAACAAATAATAATCTAAATTGCTCTAAATATTATGTTTATTCATTGATTGGTATATTATGCTGATTGGCAATGAATGATTTTTATTACGTAAATATATTTTCAATAATATTGATAATAATTTGAAAATATCGACATAATTTAAACTTTTTGCAAAATTTCGATACCTATTATAAAAAAAAATTAACCCTTGCAATAAATATTCACTAAGGGCCAGTTATATGTCGGTTGGTAAAGTCGTTGTAAAAGTTGACAAAGGGTAAAACCTTAGAATTCACATTGTGCCAGGCCGGATGGCCAATCAGATGAAAGTGCGTGTCATCTGATTGCCCATAAAGTCGTTGTAAAAGTTGACAAAGGGTAAAACCTCAGAATTCACATTGTGCACGGCCGGGTGGCCAATTAGATGACACGCACTTTCAACTGATTGGCCATAAAGTCGTTGTAAAAGTTGACAAAGTGTAAAACCTTAGAATTCACCTTGTGTCCTCCCGGATGGCCAATCAGATAACACGCACTTTCATCTGATTGGCCATATAAAGTCTTTGTAAAAGTTGACAAAGGGTAAAACGGTAGAATCCACATTGTGACCGGCCGGATGGCCAATCAGATAACTAGACCTTTCATCTGATTAGCCATCCCGCCGGGCACAAGGTGAATTCTACGGTTTTACCCTTTATCAACTTTTACAAAGACTTTTCCAACTGACATACAACTGGCCCTAAGTATTTTAGAATTTTGTTTAGTGACCCGATTGTGATTTAGAAATTTTTTTTGTGAATCGGTGACGGACCTATGAGGTAAAAAAAAATTATACAAATTTTTTTCTTATAAATATAACTTTTAATTAGTTCCTTCCTCTCAGGCTCTTGATAGATCTGGTCAGTGATATCAGCCTAAAAATGTTTCACCTCAATTGACAATTTTAACCATCTTTTTAATTTTAAAATTTGATAGGAAAATCTTAAGAACGTATATTTGAACAGTTTTTGTTGGGGGGTTGGAAAACCAAGGGTTCTCAAATGTTCGTCATCCAAGTCACCAATAAATTCTCTCTCGAATGACCCTATTTTGCACAGATTCATTTTTTTAACTAAACTGTTTAAGCTGAACTTGAAGGCCACAACAAGAAATATTTTTTACTACTGGGATATAGTCTACGGTCAGTGACGCCAGGTGCGGTTCAGTTCTATCTAGATATAGTTTTTTTTTTTTTTGTTAAGGGAGAATGGTATAGGTTTTTGGTGAAACATATTTAAATAAAGTAAATAAAATTTTAAAAATTAAAAAAAAAAAATTTAAAAATTAAAATTCTAGGTAGGTTTCACAAAACAAGCATCTTGTCTAATAATAAACATTGCGTAAAATTGCAAGGTAGGTTTCAATTTTAAGTAAT
Organism: Forficula auricularia; assembly: GCA_024734495.1. Taxonomy (NCBI): domain Eukaryota; kingdom Metazoa; phylum Arthropoda; class Insecta; order Dermaptera; family Forficulidae; genus Forficula; species Forficula auricularia. Next base: position 1,765,217 of record JALMQS010000120.1, on the reverse strand, counting down.
TTTTTTTATTATATAAACATGTTTTACCTAGAACCAACACCTATCTCCTTAAAACTTAACCATCTTGTCTTTTATTTTTTGAAACCTACCTAGAATTTTATATTTTAAAATTTTTTTAAATTTTCTTTACTTTATATAGATTTAGAGGTTTGATTAGATAAAAAAATTGATTCTTTTTCAATATGTGACGTCACTGACCTTAGCCTACATTTTTACCTTTTTATATTTTTCATAAGAAATCAAGCACAAGAAAATATCACTGAAATAATTAAATAATTTTTGGCGTTATAATCATAAATATACTAACTTTTGTTTAGTCTTATGGTATTTTTATTTCTTTTAATACATTTTTTTAATTTTTATATTTGTTGTTTGAGAGTACAGTGAAACCCTGGAAATCTGAAATCCCGGGAAATCCGAATGAGTTTTTTTTGACAAATTTAAGTTGGGTAGGTGTTGAGCCTAGCCCAAAGCTTCTTCTAAGAACTCTGCAGCAAGATGCCACGATTCTGCAACCCAGTAAATAACGTCTTTTATTGTAACTTTCTTCAGCTTCTCAAGGATAGAAAGAGAACAATTTTCTTCAATAAGATATTCAAACCACCAGCTTTCGGCTAATCCGAACAAATTGAAACCAGAACAGGCTACAGCCCCAATTAGTTCGAATTTGAGGGGTTTCACTGTATTTATTATCTGAGATAGACTAAAATGGTGGTGAGTAGTTGTTTCAAACTAGTTTTGGAAGTGATCACTATATGATGATGATGAATATATATCCTGAGAAATATGAGTATGTTGGTGTAGCCTAAACGGCATGCAATCGGATCGGATTAGCCGAAAGCTGGTGGTTTGGATATCTTATTGAAGAAAATGGTTCTCTTTCTATCCTTGAGAAGCTGAAGAAAGTTACAATAAAAGACGTTATTTGCTGGGTTGCAGAATCGTGGCAACTTGCTGCGGAGATTTTGGAAGAAGCTTTGACCTATCATCAAGCTCGTGAAAACACCTACCCAAACTTAAATTTGTCAAAAAAAAAACTCTTTCGGATTTCCCGGGATTTCAGATTTGTGCATTTTATGCTGAAATGAAGTTCTCGTAAAATTATCTAGCCTAAATATTGTTGATGAAAAATTAGACAACTCGACCCTCCACTCTGAAAATCATTATCAAGTGTATGTGAAGTAATTTTTTTGACAGCTTTAAAAACAACACGCATAATTAGAGGATGGCATGTTTATTAACAATATTTTAATCAAGGTGGTTTTGGCCTAAATTCATCTTCACCTTACAAACATCACCACCACAGAAGCTTAACTGATCTATCTATAGAATTAATTAATTACTCTGAAGGGTACGTAGTTTTCAATAAATGTCTCCCCTAAAGATATTCCAACTGTGTCACGATGATAGGATTATTCTTGGGTCCGTCTGAAGATACTTATTATTGATTTATTTAAATCAAAACCAGTATTATAGTTGCTTTGAATCCTATTGAAATAGACAGCTTAAATTTGAAAGAATATTGTCCACCCTATAGGGGTGCAGTATATTTATATAGTCTGGAAGATTTTATCGACAACTAGTTTCTGTTGAAGCAGTGAATTGAAAAAAACTAGCAGAACTTGTGCACACCACCTAATTTTATCATATTCTATCATACTCTTCATGTATTTACATAATTTTCTTACAATCCAACATATAGAAATGGGATTTTTTCTGTGAAATAATTTCTTACCAAAATTTTTTAAATCCTATATAGATCGTTGTGCGAATAATTCATGAATAAACTGTAAGTATAAATATTTTGAATAAAAATTTTATTTTTGTTTTTCTATACATTAATTAATTAATATATATAATTTGTAAGCGCCTAAAGGGTAGGCTTTGCTTTGATCTAAGCAAGATAATTAGTTGCATACTTTTCAGGCTACACCGGATATTAATTCAATAGTATTATACAGAAATATTCATGAATTACGTAAATATAATCAACAACACTAGGATAAAAATGATTTAATTATTTTACTGACAGTAGTATTCCACTTTCAATGAGTATGAATGAATGAATAAACATCATAAGTATAACTATCATAATTAGTAGATTGGTTGATTTTATTAATTAGATAAATTGTGATATTTATTCATTCATCACTAAATATTTCCAAAGTTTCATGAAGAATTGAAATATTCGAGAATTTTATTTATTACTTATTTTTTGAAGTTGAGAACTATTAAACCCATTTTTTTGATTTCTTTCTAATTAACACTATCGTATACGTTCACATAAAATTAAAAAAAATTTATAGAAATTTAATCTATAATTGTTTTAACAACTCAGTATGTAAAATCCAAAGTATAATAAACCACTAACATCTATAATAATAAAACTTGAGTAAGATACGAGGTAGGTTTCACAAAAAAGAAATAAAACAAAATTGAGTTTTGAATTCGATATATTTCGGGGGTTAGCCCATCATCAGGAGTCTAAGAAAACTGATGGGCTAACCCCCGAAATATATCGAATTCAAAACTCAATTTTGTTTTATTTCTTTTTTGTGAAACCTACCTCGTATCTTACTCAAGTTTTATTATTATATTAAAATGTTTCACCTAGAACCAACACCGAACTCCTTAAAAGTTATCACTAACATCTACTTACATACAATGTATAATAACAAAGTCAAAAGTACCATTGGTACTACTGTATGCAGGCACTTTATTTGCCTTAGACCCAAATCCTACATTCAATTATAAATTCATAAAGCTCACATGCTTAGAAATTATCGTCATCGTAGAATTAAAATATAATTTTATTCACAAAGAGAAACAAAGAGGTTGTCATCTGCTTGATGCAAATAAACCTACACACATATATATCGAAATTATATATCTGTATATATATTATTTATTTGTTTGAGACGATAGTTTCGAAGACTTGGTCTTCATCATCAGTCTTTTTTAATTATAAATATTATTTTTCATGGGGTCAATACCGTATGGATATTGAAAATTTACGAGGGGTGAACCGTGTACACCTACTTCCACTTCCATTTCCAAGTAGAAGACAATAGATTATCCAATGAATTCCAAAGACGATGTACACCTAATTCTAATCGCGGTTAACCCCTCGAAAATTTCCGATCTTTACTTAGCTGGGAGCCAGTTAAAATTAATCTTCACCTTACAAACATCACTACCACTAAGTTTAATTTTAACTGGCTCCCAGCTAAGTAAAGATCGGGAATTTTCAATATCCATACGGTATTGACCCCATGAAAAATAATATTTATAATTAAAAAAGACTGATGGTATAAACCAAGTCTTCGCAACTATAGTCTCAAACAAATAAATAATTTTTATATATATATATATATATATATATATATATATATATAGATATAGATATATAATTTCGATATATATGTGTGTATGTTTATTTGCATCAAGCAGAGACAACCTCTTTGTTTCTCTTTGTGAATCAACAACTCTGCTACTCTCGGCAAAACAAAAACTTTTCAATTATAATTTTATTTACCAATTAGTACGGTCAGCGAGCTCAGCTCGCTAATCAACGCAGCTATTAAATACATCCACCATTTTTTGCCTATTCCTATTTAGAAATATATGAATATGGTGGAAAAATGATTTTTAAATGTGATTTTTTCTGATTGTATCGCTATATATCCGTCTGTTTGGATTCTGACACTGACAATAACTCATAGAAATCTCGTTCTGGTGCCAAAAAAATTGTATTTCCTCTACGAAGAACTCATTAATTTTTAACTTTCTTGCTTTAAACTTTCGAATGAAAATCAGAAAAAGTCAAATTGACCTATAACATAATTTTTTAACTATTGTAGCTTAAGAGCTTAACTTCCTTTCGAATGTTTAGTTCAATTAGCTGCAATTTCGTTCAATTTTTAGGCTGACAAAAAATTGCTAATCATTAAATTGAAAGACTTAATTATTTCATTCAATCTATTGACTTCTCAAATCTTTATTAAGACATAAGATTAATTTTTATTAATTTATCCCTATCAAAAAAATCACAAATTTTTATCTACTAGTAATATTTGTCAAAGAATATTGTTTAAAAAATAAATATACGCACTTTCTACGAAGAAAAACGAAATATCCTTTGCAAATTGATCCAATAGCATTTAGTGTAGCAAATCAAGAATAGGGATTCACCATTACATGTTTAAATTGTGCATAATTTAACAGTTCAATCTTGAATTGTTTCTTTTTTTTATTTCGATTTCAACCATAAACATTCAATCGAAATTCTTCCCCGTACCCATTTCTAAATTCGGCCAATATATATGTTGATTATATGGTTTGGCTCTATTGAATATAAATATATATTTGAATTGTTTGAATTTGTGGATCGACTGTAAAAGTTATGAAGTTGTTGAGGGAGTATCAAACTTTCGGTCAGGTAATTGTTTATTTCTGAGATTTCGATCTTTTGTTTGATCATCTTCAGGGCTTAAACTATTAGGGCAGTGTTTTACAATTTCTCCTATGTATACATGCATATATAAATCTCACTATTAATAGTTCTTATGAGTAGTGGTAAAACTTTAGTTAATCAATTAATTAACCAGTTACTTTGACAATTTTTGGAGAAATATTAATTAGTTAATTAACTCAAGTATGATCACTTCTCATAGCAACTACTGAAATTTGTATATTTGTATATATGTATATATTTATATAGGGGGAATTGTAAAACACTGCTCTTATAATTTATTGAACTGAAGATGACCATATAAAAGATAGAAAGCTCGAAATATACAATTAAGGTGCTATTTTTGGCCGAAAATCTTATACTTCGATAGGCCAGACAAAACTTGTATAGAATTAATAATGACATGTAAAATTTGGCGAATCCCCTTCTCCTGATATCTATTGACAGAAAGCTATAGAGAAAACCAAATCTTTTCTCACATAAGAAAGTTTTACTTCTCTGTTTGGTAGTGTAATTAGCGGTTGCTAATTTTTCCCAAAAATACAAGATATGTTATCGGAAATTTGAATTTTTTTTGTATATTTATAGAAAAATTTTTATTGAATTTTTAAATATTAAAAAATATAAATCTTATATAAATTAATCTTGAAAACCGACCTCACAGTCGTTTTATATATCTTCATTTTGGATTCTATTGTCATGAATGAATTTTTCCAGACCACATCTCGAAGATATCCAGATATTTTTGAACGCTTTATAGTTTGATCTTTCACTTCACTGTATAAATTTCAGATCTTAATGTTTTCATTTCTGTTGTTCTCATCAACTGTTTAGTTCTTTCGGTTTCAGCTCGAGTTTCAGCAGCATAAGTTGTAATAGGCCTCACAGTCGTTTTGGATTCTATGATCATCAATGGATTTCTCCAGACCACATGTTGAAGATATCCAGATATTTTTGAACCGTTTATAGTTTTATCTTTCACTTCACTGTATAAATTTCAGATCTTAATGTTTTCATTTCTGTTGTTCTCATCAACTGTTTAGTTCTTTCGGTTTCAGCTCGAGTTTCAGCAGCATAAGTTGTAATAGGCCTCACAGTCGTTTTGTATATCTTCATTTTGGATTCTATGATCATGAATGGATTTCTCCAGACCACATCTTGAAGATATCCAGATATTTTTGAACCGTTTATAGTTTGATCTTTCACTTCACAGTATAAATTTCAGATCTTAATGTTTTCATTTCTGTTGTTCTCATCAACTGTTTAGTTCTTTCGGTTTCCGCTCGAGTTTCAGCCGCATAAGTTGTAATAAGCCTCACAGTCGTTTTGTATATCTTTATTTTGGATTCTATGATCATGAATGGATTTCTCCAGACCACATCACGAAGATATCCAGATATTTTTGAACCCTTTATAGTTTGATCTAAATTTCGGTTGCTGGTGATTGACATCCGAGGTATTTAAATGACATCACTTGTTCAATGATGTTTCTTTTAAATTCTAGTTTACATCGAATCGGTTCTCTTGAAACAAATGATTCGATTTTCTCGACTAAAATTGCCATATTAAATTTCTTAGCCGTAATGTTGAACCTATGGAGTAATCTTTGCATGTTATCTTCCGAGTACAGCATCGTCAGCATAGCAGATGATGTTAATTTTATTATCTCCCAACTCATAGCCGTCCATGACCTTTACTTTTGTTATAATCTCGTCCATTATTAAATTGAAAAGATAATTCCCCTGTCTTACCCCAACGGAAGTCTTGATCTGGTGATTATGAATTCAACAAATTGAAAACTTTAGGAAGAATTTATCCAATTTAGTGAAGCAAATCAAAAATAAAGATTCTCCATTCGATGTAATAATTATGCATAATTTAACAATTCAATCTTGAATGGTTTTTATTATTATTATTTTATTTTCATTTCGATTCCACCCATAAACATTCAATCGAAATTGTTCCCCGTACGCATTTGTAAATTCGGACAATATATTTGTTGATTATAGATGGGTTGCCTCTATTGAATATAAAATCACTAGTCATTTTTCGCATCTGGTTTGTGGTTTCATATCAGAAATTATCTCTCTCTCTCGACGAATATGTAAATTTTATCTAAACAGCTCTTCTCTGCTGCGCTATCGAACCAAGCCTTGATTAGTAGCTCTGCCTCGTCAATTCTATTTCTTTAACCTCAAAAAGGAGCCCCCTCTCGAATCGTTTTTGGACAGAGCACATTTTTATACTTAATTTACATGTATGCATATTGTGTGTGGTTGTCTTGGTGTTTGGTTGGTGTCTTGCCTTTTGAACTGATCTAACGGATTCGTAGAAGTGAAGGCACATAAGGTCAAAGACCCTAAGAGACGTTAACAGAAACTCATGTCGCTTCTCCCCCTTGTCTTTTCGATAATTATTTGCACATACTTGTCGAGATATTAATTTTATATCGAAATTTACATAATTATATTTCACCTTAATTTAAAATCTGTTTACGAAGGAGAGAAAAAAATTTATACTTTGACAACTTACCACCGTCGTACGTTGATTGGATATTTAAATAATCATAAAGAATGTATTTATGGAAATATCGATGCAAATAAGGAAATTGACAATCGGAATAAATTTCAATCAATTACACTTCAATAAATTAATTCAATTTTTTTTTGCCTTTTATTTCAAACCTCTCGACTGAAAAAAAGAAAAAATACAGTCCGCAACATAAGGGACGAATTTTTATTACATTGCATTTTCGGCGATTTATTATCTTCTGTAAAATGATATCAAACTTTCTTATGAATAAGCATAAACAACATTTAAGAAAAAAATCAATTTTAACCCCCTATCATCATAAAAATATTTTTTATAAACCTTGTAGCTCTGTAGTGATACACTTTTTTTTTAATGAAAATCGTTAATAGTCTTAAGATCCCGACTTAGATCGACCTTCACCTATCGAGTTTCCTAATTAAATTAATATTTTGATAATATAATGTATTAATAAACAAAACTTGATAGGGTCGACATCCAATTTCCCCGCATAGCTATTTTTAATAAAAAAATTAAAGTTGTTAATTTTATTACATAAATGTAGTTATCGAGTTTCCGGATAAAGATAAATCGAGAGTAAAATTTATATATAAAATGCCAAAGCTGGATCGCCATCTTTTTTCCCGACATAAGTCCAGGTAGACAGGGTATCAACAGGTAACTTCGAATTACTATTTTGTAGTAATAGAGTTTCATTTATTGTTATATATGAAAATGTAGATAACTTTATTTAGAATTAATTAATTAATTTCATTTTTTTTATTTATTTTTATTTTATTTTATTTTTTATCAAAAATAGTTATGCAGGGAAATTGGATGTCGACCCTATCAAGTTTTGTTTATTAATATATTATATTATCAAAATATTAATTTCCTCAGGAGGCTCGATAGGTGAAGGTCCTCCTAAGTCGGGATTTTGTACTATAGGTACATTCATAAGAAAATTTTAATTAACTTCCATTTCGGAAAAATCTTTCAGATCTTCATTCTGACTACCAAAGCTTCAAAAAGAAAAAAAATGATTTATAGAAAATATTATTATATTAGTAGCCATAAAAAGGTATTTTTTATATCCTAAAGGGCCAATATATTAGAAATTGTATATGTGTATCAGGTTGACTATTTTTAAGGGGATTTTTTAAAGGAGTGCTTAAGCTTGGAAAATATTTAATTATTTAGGTCTTTGGATGTTGAAAATATCCCTTGAGCAAATTTGTATAACTGGTTGGTGACCATTTAATGCTTATTACATCCGTTCGATAGGGTTTTCTTTTTTCAGCAGGAACACATTAATTCTTTAATCTTACGTTGCATTTCAAAGATCCGATAGATTATAATGTAACTAATCGTTTTTTCATCGTAATTATAGGTATTTAACCATTCAAACTCTCTTATTTCGATTCGTAATTAGTTGACGCGTTGTAGGTAGGAGGAGAGAATTGGATTCGGCTTTTTTTTGATAAGAAAAATTAAATTCTTATCTGTAATTGGTATGAGTGATGTTTTTTTTCCTTTTTCTCACTGTTTAGATCTTCCTCAATGATATCTCTGACACTCTTGTGTATTCTGATCGGCTTGGTTCAGATGAGAATGTTAGAGAAATCGAATGCCTAATTATGTTTGTCGATAGGGTTTTCTTTTTTCAGCAGCAGGAACACATTAATTATTTAATCTTTCGTTCAAATTTATGGAACGCGGTGTTGGTTTATTGTGAAACATTGTTAAAATTAAATTAGGTTGGAGTTGGTGGTGTTTCACAAGGAGAAAAATTAAAATATAAAGATTTTTTTATTTTACTCTATATATTTCGAGCTCTTAACTCATCGACAGGAGAACATTGACTGAAGATAACATAAAATAATGTACAGAATTTATTTTAATATGATGGACAGTTATTTATGACTTAGTGTAAATATAAAAGAATTATCAGAGGATGGGATGGCCTTAAAGAAGGAGAGCCGAATGAATAGATGGAGCGGGCAGAGGACTGAGCTGTGAATAAAGAAAAGATATTTATACTTGGAAGGTGCCGAAAAATATGTATGTACCATAAAGGGGCCAATAAACAATGGAATGAGATGGGGATGTATAGTGAATTTTTTATTTTTTATTTTTAAAAAATTCAAATTAAATATCATTGATTAAAATGTCAATTATTGGTGAAGTTTTGATGTCTGTTTGATTGTTCAGGATATTTTGATTAAGGTGTATGGCCTTTTTAATTTCAGCTGACTCAAACAAATCCAATTTCCTGCTTTTTGAAATGAAATGTAAAGAGATCTTAGGTTGTATTTCAAAGATCCGATAGATTATAATGTAACTAATCGGTTTTTAAGGTATTTAACTAATTCAAACTCTCCACTTCTTAGCTTGATTCGTAATTAGATGAAGCGTTGTTGAGAAGAGATTTGGATATGGATTTGGATTTTCCTTAGCAGGAACACATTAATTATTTAATCTTTCGTTGTATTTCAAAGATCCGATAGATTATAATGTAACTAATCGGTTTTTAAGGTATTTAACCAATTCAAACTCTCAACTTCTTAGCTTGATTCGTAATTAGATGAAGCGTTGTTGAGAAGAGATTTGGATATGGATTTGGATTTTCCTTAGCAGGAACACATTAATTATTTAATCTTTCGTTGTATTTCAAAGATCCGATAGATTATAATGTAACTAATTGGTTTTTAAGGTAGTTAATCAATTCAAACTCTCAACTTCTTAGCTTGATTCGTAATTAGATGAAGCGTTGTTGAGAAGAGATTTGGATTTGGATTTTTTTTATAAGAAAAATAAAATTCTTATCTGTAATTGATATGAGTGATGTTTTTTCCTTTTTCTCACTACTTTCTTTCTGGGTGGGCGGGTTTACTCGTTTCTATAGAGAAACCCTGGATAAGAATATTCACAGCCATTTTTTAAAAACCACTTTTTGGACTAAGGAGACAATAAAACGTTAGAAATTTATACTTCGGATTTTTTCCTGAAAACAAGATTTTCATTACTTAAACCTCCTGTACCTACTATATTTGTTGTATAAAAGAAATACAATACAGCTAGGCGAATTTCATTTAGACCTTTCCTTTAATAAATAACCCTTTCATAAGACTATAAGAATGCCTATTTTAAGGAGCTTAATTGAGCTTTCGGTCTTTCTCTATTTTCTTTTTATTTCCAAGTTTTTTTCGACTTCTCTCGAATCGCCCGCATGTAACATTAAAAGTTTAGAAATGGTGCAATAAATTTCTATTTAATCCTCATTAAATGAATGAATATTTCACTAAATTAAATTCCATAAAAGCTTATAAAAATAATGAAAAACTGATTTTTTTTTTTCATAATATTTCATATTTTATTTGGAATTCCAGCGAAAGAATCCCAAATATTTCTAAAAATAAATAATATTTAATAAAAAATAATTAAAAAATATATATTTTTTTTGATTAAGTATTATACAAAATTATTATTATTATTATTATTTTCTAAAGTTTATTTAAATCCATACCGTATATTAATTTAGTGATATGACGCTCAGTTATTAAAACATTCTTTTCAAAATTATGATATATTTTTATTAAAATAAAATTTCATGTTCTCCTATTGAATGTTATTTTTTTTATTTCATCATAAATAATTTAAAATCATGAGCGGTAAATCCCATTCAACGGATCAAAACACCTTTATAGTTTTAATTTGGTTATTTACTTATTTTTATATATCTAAGCTTTTTATTTCAATGTATTTCTCGTTTTAGGGAGATATTGATTGAAATACGAGTTAGTTAATTATACCTATAGATATTCGATTACTTAATTATCTTAATCTATTAAATTTTCAAATTTTATCCAAAAACTTGTTTTTCTGCCAATTCTTTTAGCCAAAAATAATTTTCTCTGTTTTTAAAGATGAATTCTTAAATCCTAATCTTAACTTTCAAGAATTTACATACATACTTTTTAACGGTGTTTTATTGTTTGGTTAACCCGAAAAAAATATTACCTTATTAGTAATGATTATCTTCATCGATCTGCAGAAATCCTAATATTTGCCATTTGAGTTTGAATTTATTGGCATTCTGTATACCATATAAGTAAAATAATTTCAAAAATATATATTTTTACAGATATTTACGTTTAAATTTCTGTTGGGTTCAAAAAAAAGATTTAAAAATGTTTATATGTGTGTCTGTTATGTTTAGGTTACATCAAATTTAGTGTACACTTTACCTCAAAGGAATTTCAAAACAAAAATTCAGTAGATTAGAGTATGCTTGAAATTTGATGTATACTCTTCAGATATTTCTAAAATTATTACTATTTTCAAAATATCATTTTTACATTTTTATTATAATTTATTTTTTGGGTCCCGTTAAGGCTCCCTAAGAAATTAATAAAGTTCTCTTAGAAATTGATAAATCAGGTTTCGTCATATTCTTGAAAATTAGTTTACATTTTTACTTTCACATTTATATTCATAGAAAATAAAGTCAAAGTATTGTGATGGCCTCTCTGGGTCCTGACTCTTTGAGAGCTTGTGTCTCAGAGATGAAAAAAGTTAATTTCATTTTGTAACTTCTACGTGAAAAGAAACGATGCTCTTAATAGTTGGAAATCGGATTAAGGACATAAAACCAGAAATTGTGGTCCCCAGAGGCCAAAAAGGGGCCAAAAATTCACCTCCCCTGTGTTTCGCAACCATAAGTTTCAGAACTACGAAATTCGAAACTTAAGCTTGATATATGCTAGAGAAAGTATAGCAAGCTTTTGGTTGAAATCAGAACATCAGAAGTGGACATTTACATGAAAGATTTTTTTTTATTTTCTCAAAAACGGCAGTAATGATTTTTTTTTAATTGGTGTACTTATCAAGTGTCATGAGTTATTAGTCGTGTATAAATTTTAGTTCGAATGAAATAAAGGAAGGGGGTGTAAATTAGGAGTGTCGGGATAATTTCAAATAAGTTAAAATGTGAAAGTCGTGTGGTGATCACACCAGTTGATTATATTATGTTATGTATTTCATAAATATTAATCGTATAGTTAAAAAAAAAAAAAAAAATTATTAAAAAATCAATTAATCATTAAAATATTGGAAAATTTTGTCGACAGGATTTCTCGTTCATCGAAACTTTGAGAAAATTTACTATGAATGAATAAACATAATACATTATACATATAATTAACTATCTATGAATGAGAGTTATAATATTTATTCATTCATAAATCTAAGACGATCCCATGGAAATACTTGTATTAATATATTAAATTGGAAATGAATGAAATTAGTTGGTAGCTTTAGAAGTTCTGGAACCGAAAACTCTACTTATAGCAAATTAAACCCTACCCTGCAGGCTTTTATAAATTATATTTATTAATTAATGTATCGTAAACAAAAATAAAATTTGTATTCAAAACATTTTCACTTTCACTTAGCTCAAGTACATTTAACTAATATCGCGTCCCATGAAAATACACGTTCTGAAGTTCAATCAAAACAATTTAAAACATGTGAGAATGACAATTCATAATTAACGAATTTCGGGACTTTGATAAGGGTCAACCCAAAATATGTCATAATATTGGCTCACTAGAACTTCACTCTTATTTAACGTAATAATGTCGTATGTCAAAATTACTACAAAAATTTATTGAAGAAAAACCCTTGCATTTGTTAGCTACATCTGCTCTCAAATTGTTGAATGTCATCAGGTGATAGAACTCAGGTTCAGATTAAAAACAAAACAAAGTATTTAGGGTTAATGTAGATCAGCTCTTCTTTAACTTTTTTCATTCGACTGAGAAATTTTTTGCGACCCCATATTATATAGATGGTATGTGTATGATATACACCATGATAATTATAAAATATGTCTGCTGTAAGTTTGGCAGTTTCGAAATGGTGTGCAATTTAATTTCAGTTGCTATGGGACACCTTAATACAAATCAGTCCACACTAGCTTTGTTATTTATGTACCATAAGTATAGGTATATGGTATATCGTCACTGTTATTTCAAAATGTCGTGTGTCAAAATTACTAAAAAAAAATTATTGAAAAAAAAACACTTGGATTTGTTAGCATCTGCTCTCAAATTGTTTTATGTTATCAGGTGATAGAACTCAGGTTCAGATTAAAAACAAAACAAAGTATTTAGGGTTAATGTAGATCAGCCCTTCTTTAACTTTTTTCATTCGATTGAGAAGTTTTTTACCACCCCATACTATATAGATATATGTATGATATAAACCATGATAATTATAAAATATGTCTCCTGTAGGTTTTGTAGTTTCGAAATTGGTGTGCAATTTAATCTCAGTGCTATGGGACACCTTAATATAAATCACTCCAAACTAGCTTTGCTATTTATGTACCATAAGTATAGGTATATGGTATATCGTCACTGTTATATCAAAATGCGTATGTCAAAATTATTGAAGAAAAACACTTGTATTTTTAAGCTACATCTGCTCTCAAATTGCTGTATGTTATCAGGTGATAAAACTCAAGTTACAGATTAAAAACAAAACGCCAGAGGTAACAAGTATTTAGGGTTAAAATGAAAACAGAGCTACTGAAAATGTAGATTTTTACATACATTTTGATATAACAGTGACGATATATCTTTATTATCAGTTCATTTATTAAAATTCTTGTAGACCTGTTAGTTTATTTGAAAATGGTTTATGTTAACTATTCTTGGAATATAAAATAGTTTAAGTAATACTTATTTGATTTAATAGATTTGACGCATAGAGAGATGATAAAGTCAATAGAAATAGTCAAAAGTCAATTGTGCTAAACATTTGGTGTACTTATTTCATTCTTGGTAAGTTTGCAATCGAATCTTGACCATATTACCAATTTCCAACAAGAAATATAATATCAAATCAATTGTGATGATGCTGGACCGGTGAGTTTATTTTATTAATCCACTTGATGCTCTTTTACTCGGTCAAAACTCAGGATGGACGGTATAAAAATAAATATATAGATTATTTATTAAAGAGTTTTTTTTTTTTAAATTTCATGTTTACAATGCTGGCCAATTTTTACATCGTTTCGACTTTCTCTGACTTCATCAGAACCTTTCTTGTAACAACAAATAAGACATTTATGTCAAAAATTTTTAAGGTTCTGATGAAAGCCGAAACGATGTAAAAATTGGCCAGCATTGTAATCCTGAAATTAAAAAACCTCTTATAATAAATAATCTATTTATTTATTTTTATACTCAACGTCCATCCTGAGTTTCGACCGAGTAAAAGACCATCCAAGTGGATTAATAAAATAGTCTCAAACATTTTCAAATGTTTATTTTTTAAGGTCAAATGTGATTCACTTCCTTTTGTTCCAAACAAATGACAACCCCTCTGTACCATTCATCAAGATTTAAATTATAAACCAATGCGATAAAGAAATTATAAAATTGCGTCTATAAGATTTAAACCCTCGTCAATAAATTGTAGATAGCCAAAATCTCATCACCCTAAAGAATGGGCATCATAAAAGCAGTTGAAATGGTAATGATGGTCATGAACTTGGATTACCAACTGAACTGCTTTTATTCTCCTGGTTTAAAACCTCGACCCACCCCACGAGAATTGAAACCTGGATTTTCAATTTTTCAATATGAGAGGAATATTAATTGCAAGGCTTGCAGGAAAACAGCCTCCCTCGTCTTGAGGGGGCCCTGGTTTCGAATTAACCATGTCCCATAAATGTCTGGCCCATGCTACGTTTGAATGCCCTATCCGCTATTAGGGATAGAGCTGAAACTAGGACTAAGGACTAAGGGCGGTGCTCTGTCTGTATTTTACGAGCAAAAGGGAATGAATGTCATCAACCACCAAACTACCAACCTAACCTAACCACTTTCGTCTGACGCCTTAACCATTTGCCCCTGCTCCTTCATCCCTCATCCCCATAATGCCGGACTTTTTAGTGTCTTTTCTGCTGACAAATGTGACAGTCCCTCTGAAACGTCCATTCAACGTTTTATTTCCCTTAGCCTGTATGTGTGTGAATCAGTCCTTAGCAGGGGGGGATTTCGTTTGGTTTTCATTCGGTTGCATAGATATCATCAACAATAACATTGCATTTAATGACTGGGGCATACAATTTATGATCCGGGTGCAAAAGAGAAATTTTCAATGTAGAAAAGTTCTATTTGCTATCGCCTATCATAGAACAAACTTCTTGACAAAAGGATTTGTTTTTTACGATTTCGTTTACCAACAGATTTAAGTGGGGAGTGCGATAAAAATTGATTCAAGTTCAAAAGAAAGCAAAATAAAAATAAGAATAAATAAATATATCATTTTTGTTTATGTTTGAACAATCCCTTCTCTTGGGAGATGCTATTTTTTGTCGCTTTCGTGATTGTTTAGGACATTTTTGCACTTCATCTAACTTAAACTCGATTTAAAGAAGAGAGAAAAAAAATCGTATCCAGAAATGAATAATGAGTAATATCCCCATTTGTTCAACATGACATGTCCACTCAAGAGTTCCTAACATTTTCATACACATAATGAGCTAGGAAGGGAAATTTCAATTATTTATATTTTTTTGGTGTTATTTTTTCCATTTCACAATATATAGAAACGGGCTTTTCTAAATGAAAATCTTCTTTTAGTGAAAAATTCGAAGTTGAGATTTTTACAGAACTTTCCTTCACGTTCCCTTTTACTCCAAAAATTGTGTTTTTAGAAAATATTTCTAAATTTATAATGTGTGTGCTCTAAGAACTCGTTTGTTTATTTGTTTGTGTGTTACAAACGAGAGGTGATCCGCGATTGGAAGTAGGTGTACACCTCTTTGGAAGTATTTTGGAAGTACTTGGAAATATTTGAAAGTACTTGGAAATATTTGGAAGTACTTGGGGATATTTGGAAGTACTTGGAAATATTCCCAAATATTTGGAAGTACAAGTGGAAGTAGGTGTACAGCATATTAGGTGGCGGTTCACCTCCCGGTTACAAATTTTCGGATCAGTTCGAAATTATGAAATATTCTATTTAGAAGTTTTGACTAAACAGTAAGTAAGTGACGATTTTTGAAAATATTTTCATAGTTTTTTATGTTTTTGTTTGAAAATTTCTCAAAATTTACTCGAACGATTCAAAATTCGAGTGAAAAATATATCCATATATAAAAAAAATATATTTTATAAAAACAATCCAGAACACGTTTATTTCAAAGCCAAAGGTTTCATGACAATTTCTCCCCTTTTCAATGGTGAAAATTTTCAAAAAAAGTTGCTTTCTCTAAAATTTAGAACTTTTTCTTTTTTTGAAAATTTTCACCATTGAAAAAGGGAAAAATTCAAAATCAAACGTTTCGGGAGAATTTCTCCCTTTTTCAATAGTGAAAATTTTCAAAAAAAGAAAATAGGTTGCTTTCTCTAAAATTAAGTGACTTTATCATTAATTATCCTTAAGGACCTTTTTACATTTTTCATCCAAATTTAACCAAATTTTAGTTTTAGTTTTCTTGCAACGTTTAGAATCAAATTAAGTGACTTTTTCATTAATCATTCTTAAGGATTTACTATACTCTTCAACCAAATTGAACCAAATTTTAGTTTTAGCTTTCTAAAAAAGTTTTGAATAAAATTAAGTGACCTTATCATTAACAACTAATTATTTATTAAGGTTTTGAAATTTTTCTATCAAAATTCAAGTATTTTCTTAATTCTAGATAATTTTATTTCTTAATAAAAATTTATCAAAATAAGCCAAATTTTTTAAAATAGCTTTACTTATCAAGTGTCATGAGTTATTAGTCGTGTATAAATTTTAATCCGATTGATAAAACGAAGGGGTGTACCATAAATTTAGAGTGCTCAATGATTTCAAATAAATGGGAATGTGAAATTCGTGATGTGACCACAATTAATAATTAATTTCAAAACTCACTAATAGTTCTTGACAAATAAAATTTACTAACCTGCTGGCCAGCAAAGTGCAAGCTTAAGGCGGGCTTCACAGCTGGTAAATATATACTTTTGATAATTTCTAAACTTTATTTTTTTCACACTTCTTTTCAGCTTATCTCGAACACATTCCTTTTATATATTATATACAGGATCTTCTGAAAAATATCTTTAATACGTTTGAGAAAACTGCTGTAAAAATAACATAAATCAAAGCAATCAATAACAGTTACTGATCTTTTCTCATCCCATCTCAGTCGGGCTTTTATTTTTTATTAGGCATCTCTTCTTCCCAAGAAAGAGAAGATAACATTCCTGTATCTATAGAGAAAACAATTACGTGTACTTAGAGCCCTTTTATCTGTTTTTTGCGAGCTGTTAGTTCATTTTTATCTTTTCTTCCCAGTGGGCGGAACGATACTGGATAGAACTTAAAAAATGACTATTTTACGACTCCTTTGGGGGAGGGGTTATCCTTTGACCCTTTAACCAGCTTTCCCAGAACAACAGTTACCTAAACCATATTTCAGAATCATAAGCTTTAGTCAAAAACATATCAAGAATTTATTGGCTTACTCTCAATAAATCACAGTTTCATAAATTAAACATTATTACCCAAATGCATATATTTCAGTTTTCAGCAATATAAAATTTATATTTTTTCTACATCCCGTGAAGTTTATTTTTTCATGAGGTTTATATGGTATATTTTTTATTGATCATTAAATCTATTCACCCTTATTCTAAGAACCTCAGAGACATACAGTATTCAGAAACAATATAGGGTAACAGAACCCATTATTGGCATCTGACCTGTTTTTGATAACTTTTTATGTTTCCGTACAAATGTAAAACTGGATCCAAAGAATGTCGTGACCACAAACAATATGTATTGATTGATTTTATAATTTTTCCTAGAGATCGATGTAAACATTCAGTTTATTTGATGAATTTTTTTAAAACCTGAATTGCACTATGTAATTGTGTAATCTTCGGTTAGTATAATCCCTGAAAATTTTAGTCTAAAAGTATTTTCCTTAGTTAACCTCTCAAATTTTATAAAATCTTTCTAAACACCAGCCAAAATTTTGATGTCAGTAAAATTCAACAGAAAAACGAAAAATAATAATTATTAGTATATTTGGTCTATTTCTATGTATTTATAATAGGTTTGACTAATAAACTACGGAAATTGGACAAGTTGTTGTTTAAAACCTAGGTACACAAAAAATTTAGGTCTAGTATGAGTGGCATCCAAAATCCCGAATGTCAAAATCACGACACCCCAAAATACCAACAGCCAAAATCCCGACGAGTCAAAATCCCGTCTAGTATGTGTATTTGAGTGAAAACTTGCTCTAAACTTGCCTAGTGTAATTCGCATATTTGGGTTTAACTCGACTTTTTGAGTAAAAACTTGCATGAAACATGCCTAGTCTAATACTTATGTATTTCGGGACAATTTCATTTGTTAATTGAAATTTTGGGTGGAACTTGCCTACTTAGTATAATTTACTCATTGTACCTACCATACATTTTGACGCAAATCGACACGTCAAATGAAAACTTGTATGAAACTTTTCTAGTGTTTTTGAGTGCAAGGTAAATTGTTCAGGGAAAATTTGCATCAAATTTGGATAATGTAATTCAAGCTTAACAAAAATCGTGGTAAGTGACAACAAAAAATAGATCTAGTGACAAAAATTGATTCTATCATTCTATTTTTAGATGTTATCCATTTTAAGGATGATGGTTCTAAATTCAACCAATTATGTTAAATTCTAGGTATTTTTCACTTCCTTTTTTGAATTCAATTCTCGGGTTCTAAATGTTTCATTTATCTTTAAATAAGTATTTGAATTACGAGAAAAAGAACAACGTTCTTTTTCACAAATTAGTGTTAAAGTTAAACTTCCAAATTATAGTAAAATATTTCCGAATATTATTTTATTTTTGACAAATCTACTCTTATTAAACGAGCAAATTTGAAAACGGCTACCGATTTTGATGAAACAAATTCTATTAACAAGTTTTGAGGATGAGAAAGCGATTTGGTTAGGTCTGGACCTCGACAATTTCATCTTAATTGATCTTTTCTTAAATAAAGTAATTATTGATAGATGAAATTCTCAATAAAAAAGTTTGTTTATATTTTTTTCAATTATCTTTTATTTTTAATTAGTTTTTTAATTTTAAAACCCACTAATACTTTATATCAAATATTGTTATATTTTAGAATTTGCCAATTTAATTGATTAATCGGATTAAGATGGAGGGACAGAGACAAATATGGAATTGGTATAATTATCGGAAAAGAGGTTTATTTATTTAATTAGTCGATGGTGGAGAAGTAATCTCCGGAATCGAAGCTCAAAAACAATGTATGAATAAATTCATGTAAAATAATTGGTTTAATAAAATTAAAAAAAATAATTGATTAAAATTCCTCTTATTAAAAAACACGGAAAAATATTATTTCAAGCTAGAAGATCAAGTACAGTCGATAGTGGGGAAGTAATCCCCGAAATCGAAGTCTATTTCATGTAAAAAATTGCTTCAATAAAATTATTATTTATTTAATTGATTAAAAAATTCGATAAATTGTTATTTAATTAAAAAAAATAATTATACTGAATTTATTTATATACCTATATACACATAATCTGTGGACTACTAGAAATCTAGAAATGCAAAACTGAGTGCGGGGTGGGAATGGATGTGGGGGTAAAGGGGTGAGTGTGCAGTTGTGGAGGATCCGGGGGTGGTGCGAGGTGCGTGGTTTCGGGGGGGGGGGGGTCTAGGGGGCGTTTACTATATATTTGTATTTTTTTTAATTTGGTTACCGTGCATCGCTCGGTGGCTCCAGGTACTAAACATTTAAAATAACAAGAATGTTACAAATTGTTATATTATTTTAATTAATTACAATAAAATTGATTCCAGCAATTCGTTTACTCTTTTTTTCAGTTTTCTTCTACTTTAACTAGAAAATAAAATACAAACTTGGGTAGGTTTTTTTTTTAGGGTAACCCAAGAATGGTTTAATCTCGTTCTTTTAACTTTTCAACTGAATTACTACTTTTTAAACTAACTCACAAATTTAAAGAGAGAGTGGAAAGAAAGATGAAAAACTCTTGAGTCCAATCGGATTTGATATTGAGACTTTAGTAATTCAGATACCGTTAATTCAATTTTCCCCCCAAACAACAACAAAGTCGATTATATTGAATCCGTTTTTTTTCCTGTTTGGGGGCGTAATCAAATTATCGTAAGCAATTTTCTATTTATATATCCCTAGGTAGTTGTTAATTATTTATTCAAATCCCAAAGCTTTTAAACCACTTTGTTTTCTAAAATGTTTGTTTTCGTTACTAAAAACTCTTTGCCTGATGCTACGTTTCGAGCCTAAAGTCGGAGTGTGTAATTAAGGCATGTTTTGATCATCTGACACATTTAGAACAAAAGTGACTTGAATAAAAACAAATCTGGTGTGACTTTACTATAAACCTGTTTGTTCCCTTTCGTATATTTATATAATTTTATTTCTGTTACCCTACAAATAAATAAATGTAATCGTGCAGAAAAAAATGATTTTTTTGCAGTTTTTTTTTTTAATATCTCAAAAACAGCTTAAATTATTTTGATAAAAATAAGCTGACGTGTTCTGATGTGGCCATCTACTTGACTTTATCATACAACCTGCCCCTTCACTTATATTTAATAAATTTATTTATAATCATGTTGGGGAGGGGGTTAGTTTTTCTCCTGATTATATATTCAAAATTTGGTTGAGTTTGGTACAAGAGCCTATATTTTCATTTTTTTGTCCCTACACCCCCTCCCCCTCTATTTTAGGCGGTTAGTTTGTGCATTTTTAGATTTCTGGGGTCCCACTGATTATGTATACAAAATTTGGTTTAGTTTGGTACAAGGGCCTAGATTTTCATTTTTTCACTCTACACTCCCCACCCCCCCCCCCTTCTCCCCACTTTGAGCTGATAGTTTTTGCATTTATAAACTTCTGGTGTCCCACTGATTATGTAAAATTTGGTTGAGTTTGCTCAAATGGCCTAGATTTTCTCCATCCCCTCCACCCCCCTTTTTTGGGTCGATATGCACCAAAATCTAATCAGCTCTTAATCTTAACGGACCAAAACTACGTGTGAAATTTGGTTTCAATATTCACACTAGTTTTTGAGCTAGCTCGTCCATAAAATTTGGTAACAAAAAGACTAACAGACAATCAGACAACCAGACTAACTAGCAGACATTTTGACAAAACAATTATTATCCCGAAAAATATAATTTTTTTCGATGTTCATTATAGCTCATTGTAGACCAGAATGCCATGGTTTTGCTCAATTTTTTTAATCAAAATAGTTTAAGCCGTTTTTGAGATATTTCGAAAAAAAGAAGGAAAAAAACCCACTTTTTTCACGCACGATTACAATACTTGACCATACCCTGTATGGTAAAGTAAAAAGCGAAATCACCCCAGATAGCACACTCGCTCTGAATATGTCTTATTTAGCTCTTATTGTTTTTTAAGATGTCTTTAAAATGTCTAGAAGACATTTTCTAGACCAAGTGTGGTACCAGGGACA
This sequence comes from Forficula auricularia, assembly GCA_024734495.1. NCBI lineage: Eukaryota > Metazoa > Arthropoda > Insecta > Dermaptera > Forficulidae > Forficula > Forficula auricularia. The sequence continues at coordinate 1,743,660 of JALMQS010000120.1, read as the reverse complement.
GTGTTAATGCCTACAAAACTCCTTTTAAAACAAACATCATAAAAATTATATTATTTTAAGAAGATCCTAGGAGTAAACCTCAAGTATGTGAATTGCGATTTTAACCAAAATCTAATTATTAGTAGAGATTGTGGTGTTGGTGCAAGGTGAAACATCTTTAATAAAGATAAGAGTAAATAAATATTATACTATATATATTCATCTAGATTAATTTGTAACAACGCTTAGAGAAATTTCTCTAAAAAAATTACCCTCTTGCCTAGAATCGAACCGACGAACTCTTGAACTATGGTCATCAGCTCTAACCACTAGACCAATGTCACATTAATATTTATATCTTGATTTCTTTTACTAAAACTATATATTTTTGATTTAGACTTTGTGTCTAGATAATATTGTATTCATTTGAACTCGAATGAAAATGAAAAAACACCAATAGATTTTAAATTAAGAAACATTAAATATATATTAATTAACGAGGCAAATTTGAAATATAATTCTCAGCTCTGATTTTAAACTGATGGCTCCAATCGATTTTCATTAACCAGGCAAATTTGAAAATATATATATTCGAATTTTGAAATGAAAGACTCCAATTCTTTTAAATTAAGAAACATTAAATATATTGATAATTGTTCCTCCCCCCCCCCCTCGCCACTCAAAAATTAAAGATGCGAAACTTTTAAGAGACGATGTATTTTCGGTAGTTTACGGGTATACATTTGGAGTGTGGTTTTTTAAGAGGAATAACATTTTTGGACCGAGACGCTGCCCGCCAGGGCACCAGCCCGGAGGGCCGAGCTGAGGGCGTGCCGAAGGCACGCACGAAAAGCTCGTATTTAATATTGATTTACTATGAGTTAAGGGATTCTAGGTCACTTATTTCACATTAATGTGAAATAAGTGACCTAGAATCCTTAACTCATGGTAGATCAATATTAGATATAATATTTATTTACTCTTATCTTTACAAAATCTAATTATTTCAATAAAAACTCTGTAAATTTTGATGATTTGACAATTTTTTTATCAGCCAAAAGTTTGAGCTAGGAAACTGGAACTTCGGTAAAAGGTATACAATACATATATTAAACAGTTTTATATATGATTAAAATTTGAATTTTTAGTTAATTCACACATAATTTATTATAATTATTTATTGAACATGAGTAATGGAGCTATAAACTTAAGGGATTTGGTTCCTTTTATTTGTACATAAGAATTCCTATTAGATAAATAGTTTTCAAGCCATTTAATCATATTGGATGAAAAATTATAATGTTTAAGTTTTAATAGTAGAATTTTGTGATTAATTAAATCAAAAGCCTTCTTGAAATCTAAGTTTATTGCATCTAGTTGATTATTTCTATCTAAGCTAAAAAAAATTGAGTTCGTGAATAAAGTTAAGTTGGTGATTGTCGATTATATGATATTTCGTTACAACTAAGCAATTATACTTATTTTTTGAAACCCAAATACAGAAAAATTTACCAGGCATAATTGTAACTCATTCAATGATTATACTATTCAAAGGGAATATTTACTTCCCCTTGGTAATTATTGTTGTAGTATTCTAAATAAATACCCCCCTTTTCCCCTTGAAAAGAACTTGTTCTTTCCATAGTATTAAAATGGAATGGGGGATACCTACCTGTGAGCTCCAGATGGGACGGAGCGATGAACACGTTGAACGCTTTAGTGTGTTTTAGGCATTAAAGGGACCAAACTCAACCATGCCTGGCATCTAATTTCTTATTCAATTCTTTTTCTTTTTTTTTTTTTTTTGTTTTGTTTTGTATTCCGTTTGAAATTGTTATCTATAGAAATAATTCATAAAATATAATAACAAAAAGAAAAGTACAACTATATTTTCTGTATATAATATATACCTATATATAAATCTTATCTCATTTGAATAATTATAACAATTTTTGCATAAAAATTTAAACCTAATTTAGATGAAATTTTTTTTAAAAGGTAGTTCTTTCACAAATGCAAAAATTCAAGAACCCTTGGTTCTCCAACTCCCCACGAAAAACTATTCAAATTTACCTACTTAAGATTTTCCTATCCAATTTTAGATTTTCATATCAAGAGGCTGAGAGGAAGGAACTTATTAAAAGTTATATTTATAAGAAAAAATTTTGAATAATTTTTTTCTTTACTCCAGGGTCCGTCACCTCTTCACAAAAACATTTTCTAAATTAAAATCAGGTCACTAAACAAAATTCTAAAATCACTTAGGACCAGTTATATGTAGATTGGTAAAGTCTTTGTAAAAGTTGACAAAGGGCACAAGGTGAATTCTAAGGTTTTACCCTTTGTCAACATTTACAACGACTTTACCAACCGACATAGCCAGTTGTATGTCGGTTGGTAAACTCTTTTTAAACGTTGACAAAGGGTAAAACCTTAAAATTCACCTTGTGCCAGGTGGGATGGCCAATCAGATGACGTTTAAAAAGAGTTTACCAACCGACATACAACTGGCCCTTACCTGTAATGGAAAAGAGGTGCTTCTATTCGGGCCATATTTTTAGTAATTTTCCCCAATCAAATTTTAATGAAAGTTTGTCCCCATGACTTCAAGGAACTGGAACTCTACCCCGGCCAACAATCATAATCTTCAAACCTTCAAAACCGGGCGCACAAACACCTACGCCTCCACCCTTTCATTTGATCAACTTTCCCCTCTCTTTGGTAATGTAAGGGTCTTTCGAGACCATCTTTCTGTTAAAAAAAACATAACCTAAAATTTTAGCACCGTTCATATGTATAGAGTGGCTACGAGACTAAATTTTTTTGTGTGGATTGTCGCGAAAGAACTACCTTAAATAAAATAAAAAAAAAAATGATTTTTGGCATCAGATACGAGTCTATTTAGTCAGGTTCTTTGTAATATGATACTTTATTCAATTTTTAGTAGCGTTAGTACAGGAGTCAGAATATAGCTGGTCAAATTTTTACCATAAACGATCGGCATCCCGATGATGAAGCAGGCACGCTACACAACAGGAATTAATCCAAAGGCGCAACTTGTTATCCGGCAAGTTGGCTTAACCCTAGAGACGAAATTTTTATGAAATTTTAGTGTATGCACAACTAGAAGATTTCACTCGAATTATAGATCCAACTAAAATTACAAAATTCTGCTGACATATCTGTATTTCATATTATGAATAAAACAGGCCAGTTTTTGGATTCTTGATAAAGATTGTTTTTTAAATTCAAATTCATTTTTTATCTCTAGGACTCAAATTCTTGGAGTATAACATTATAGAAAGAAAAAAAATATTGATTGTTTATATATAAATGAAAAAAATGCAAATCTTTTATATAAAAACAATCCAAAACACGTTTATTTAAAAGCCAAACGTTTCAGGAGAATTTCTCCCTTTTTCAATGGAAATTTGTGAAGAAAAAGAAAAAAGAAAAAAAAGCTGCTTTCTAGTGTTGCTTTCTAAATTTTTTTTCTTTTTCTTAACAAATTTCCATTGAAAAAGGGAGAAATTCTCCCAAACGTTTGGCTTTTTAAATAAACGTATTTTGGATTGTTTTTTATAAAAGATTTGTATTTTTTTTCATTCATAACATTATAAGCAAACCACTTGAATAGCAAGTTGGGTTTCAACTCCTAAGTGGTTGAGACCTTTTGACAAGAACTTAAACATATTAAATAACTACCTTGATATACCTGGTTATGGCCTTTTAAATCCTTTTCTAAAAATTATTTCGTCAACTTGTAATGTTAACATTCAGGAAATTTCCTCTAGTGATGTTGAAATTTCAAAAAAAAAAAAAAAAAAACTCACTCGCTACTTGTTCAGTAAATTTTAGTTGATGAGCTAATTATTACACCTGGAAATGAAAACCCCATGTAAGAATGTTACAGAAGAAAAAAAATGTTATGCTTATGTTAAAAAAGACAGGTGGATAAAATGTATCTTTGAATCCATTTCCTTAACCAGTTAGAAATGTTAAAAAAAATAAATATTTAAATACCTTTTATACCAGGGAACGATTTGAGCTATATATTTGAATATTGGTAACAAAGTAGAGTTTATTAATATATTATTAAAACTGTTCGAAATGACAATTCAATCTAATCAACAAATTTTTGCTTTTGTAAATAATATATATTCAAATAAATAATAATAGGTCATATAAAAAGTCTCCGCGGTTTTTTGGAAAATTTTAGAACAAAAAATTTCTTTATAAAAAATCAATTTTAATTAAGTGCATATTGACCATTATTATCTATGATGTTTTGCCATTTTTTAGGTAGCTTCATAATTCCATCGGTGTAGAACTTGATGTGATTTATCGTCGAAAAACTTGGGCAAGTGATTTACAGTCAGACGGTGCAAGGTCTGGGCTATACGGTGGATGCATCAAAACTTCCCAACCAAGTTCCGTCAATTTTTTCCGAGTCATCAAAAATGTTTGCGCGACCACACACATTTTTGATGATTCGGAACAAATTGACGGAACTTGGTTGAAAAGTTTTGATGCACCCACCGTATAGCCCGGACCTTCCAGCGTCTGACTAGCATTTGTTTCGGTCTCTGCAAAAATTCTCTTTATGGTAAAAAATTGGCCGACCAAAGAGCCGCTGAAAATCACTTGGCCAAATTTTTCGACGATAAATCACATAAGTTCTACACCGATGGAATTATGAAGCTACCTATAAAATGGCAAAACGTCATAGATAATAATGGTCAATATGCACTTAATTAAAATTGATTTTTAATAAAGAAATTTTTTGTTCTAAAATTTTCCAAAAAACCGCGGAGACTTTTTATATGACCTATTATTTTTACTTAGGGAAAATGGTGTAGGTTTTAGGTAAAACGTGATATTAATTAATAAAGTAAAGGGTGTGTAATTTCAGAGTGAATGAAATAAAACTCAAAGAGGTTTATACAAACTCAATATATTTCGGATTATTAGTCCATCATCAGAGTTTACAAGTTAAAAATAATAATTATTATTAGTTTTAACTTGTAAACTCCTGATGATGGACTAATAATCCGAAATATATTGAGTTTGTATAAACCTCTTTGAGTTTTATTTCATTCACTGTGAAACTTCACACCCTTTACTTTATTAATTGACCTATTATTATTTATTTGATATATATATATATATATTCCAAATAACCGCGGAGACTTTTTATATGACCTATTATTTTTACTTAGGGAAAGTGGTGTAGGTTTTAGGTGAAACATGATATTAATTAATAAAGTAAAGGGTGTGTAGTTTCACAGTGAATGAAATAAAACTCAAATCTAAAATTTTCCAAAAAATCGCGGAGTCTTTTTATATGACCTATTAATTAATTTTTAGAATATAAAAATTATGTATATGTTACATAGGGGGCTTGAGAATTTTAGAAAGGCTAATTTTGGGTTACACTGATATAAATTAACTTGCATTTTGTTTCAATTAAATTTATTTTAAATATTTAATATGAAAACCCTGTATATAAAAATCCAATATTACTAAAATTAAGTGAAGACCAAGAGTGAATCATCTGGATATGGCTTATTCTCTTTAAGGTTTCTCAGCATGGAGGTAGATTACTAATTATTTTTCCTCGTTGTTGGCTGCAAGTCTTGACCAGTTTGATTCCCTGCTGAGATCACAACGCTACCAAGTTTGTCAACTAATATTTCCTTACTTATCTAGGTTATTATACTTCGATTTTTTTTCCTATCCACGTGTGATTTTTGTTTCCTTTTCTGATATAAGTTCATTTTAATGATGTAATATTAATATAGGATATCCTGCAAAATAAGGAAATCCAAATAAGTGTGTTTGTTGTCTACAAGTTTCATAAATTCTAATTTAGAGGGTGTTCAAAAATGTACAGCTCTCATTCACATTTTTTTTATTAATTAATAGAGATTGTGATGTTGCTGCAAGGTGAAAAATCTTTAATAAAGATAAAAGTAAATAAATATTTTATGAGATATTAATTTACTATGAGTTTGGTTTTCTAGGTCACTTGTTTCACGTTAAAAATTAAAAAAATAAAAGAGTTAATTTTTTCAATATATATATATATATATTTCGGGTTATCAACTCATCTTCAGGAATTACAGAAAATAACTGAAGATGAGTTGATAGCCAGAATTATATATTTTGAAAAAGTGTATTTTCTGTACTTCCTGAAGATGGGTTGATAGCCCGAAATATATATATACATATATATTGAAAAAATTAACTCTTTTATTTTTTTAATTTTTAACGTGAAACAAGTGACCTAGAAAACCAAACTCATAGTAAATTAATATCTCATAAAATATTTATTTATTTTTACCTTTTTTTTATTAACCCCTCTCCCCCTATTATATCAATTTCCTCTACATCTCCCTTACTTCTAAAAAGACTGTTAAACAGTTGGAACAGAGGCTCAATTTATTTATTATTTTTTTTTTTTTGGCTTTCTCGGATTCAACCATTAGCCATTTTACAATACTATATATTTTAATTTATTCTCAAATATGTAGGGTTAGATTAAAGTCGGATTGCTGAGGTCGGGCTTGAACCCGGACTGGCTCAATTTATTATTACAAATTGTATATGAAAAATTTCAACTCATTATTTATTCTCGTGGATTCAATTTTTTTATTTGCACTTTGATTTTTTTTTAATTTTTCAAATGAAATTACTGAAGCTAGATAGCCCAAAAATTAAACAATCTTCTTAATAAGAAATCAGCATTTTGGCACCAGAACACGAATAACAATAAAAAAAAAATAAAAAAAATAGAGCATGACACTTACACTGTTGAGGTTTTGTACATTCAAACAATTAAAAATCAATGTTTTACGATAATGTAGTAAAAGGGGGTCTTAAAATTTCATTAATAGTGTGAACGTGATTGGTGCAGTGATAGTGAATTAGTACTGAAGGGAAAATACAAGGAGTTATTTGAAAAGAAGAAATAATTATTTTGTATTGAAGGAGACAATAAAAGAATGTGTCTTCTGCTGGAATTATAAATTTTATTTATTTATAACGAGACTATTGTTTCGGGACATTTGCATTTGCAGACCATTTAATCTCTGAGAAACATTGTTTTCCAGATGAATCAAATATTAAATTAATTAGATCAGAATTATATCCCTTAAAAATTAGTATTTTTGAATCGTTAGAAATTTTAAAATCATACAATAATTCACCAAAAAAATTCTTAAATCGAAAAATAGAAATTCCCGAAAGCTTTATTTTAAAAATAGCCGCTCAAATAAAAATTTCATGAACGCCATCTACAGTCAAAATAATAAAACAAGTATAAATTTCAATTCTTAACTTAGGCACCCTGAACAATTCTTAACCTAACTACATGAAAAATTTTAACCTTTCATTCATAAATTAATTCCTGTGAATCCATTGTAATAGACTGATGAAGAGTGCAAAGCCCTTGAAACTATAGTCTCGTTATAAATAAATAAAAAAATTTTATTGTCTCTTTCAATATATAAAAATTCTGCTACTCTCGGCACAAAAACTTTATATTTAATTATTTTGTACCTGTTTTTCAGGGTTAATCTATTGAAAAATCTCGATTGATTCATCCCGAAATAAAATGGGCTATTTTGAATGAATTTCACAATGACATATGTGTATTGAACATCGAAATAGGTACAAAAAGTTCATCAAATTTTACGATATCTGGTTACTCTAGAAATAGTAGATTCAATATATCGCTTATTTTTCTTGAATCTCTTACATCATTCAATCTAATTAAAATACAAATTGCACAAATTTCTAAGAATCTTTCTAATCCTACCTCTTTGTTTCACAAATGTAATTTTCCTTTTCTCTTAATGAAAAAATGATCGTTTCATAGATCATCGCTTATGTCGCAAAAAATACTATTACCTAATTGAAAAAAAAAGAAATGTTTTTCTACACGTACACAAATTATTTTAATAAGCATAGAAAGTGATCATAGCTATTTTGGTCCAAAGAACACATTTTTCAAGGAATTTTCTTTATAACTTCTGATTTTTGTGATTTAGTAATTTTTTAGTCAGCAAACGGTTTGAGTTACTTAGCATATAGGTTCAATTTATTCACACAAACCTGTGTACTAAGCTTTTAGCTCCTTAGTTTCAGCCATTCAATTATTCTCCAAGGACAATTAGATTTTTTTTGATTTTCTATTTTTTTTTATCAACATGTAGGGGAGATTTTTGTTGTGGAGGCTCTAGCAAATAAATAATATGACATTTTAAAGAAGTAAAAATAGAATTCAAAACTTCAATTTATTGGCTTTCGAAATAAAATACAATAAAACACATTCAATTATACTTAGTACTATATTTTTGCATTAAAAAAAAAGTGTATTTTGTCTCTTTCAAAAATGGGTTGTATTGAAAGGGACAGACTTTTAGAAATCAAACCCCATTCATTTTTAAAGACCACAATTTAGCCCTTTCTCTATATATCGTAAGCAACATTTTGGCAAACTTGACCGGAATTCTCTCAAATTTTACACTTCGCATTTTTACAACGTTCTGAGTCAAATTAACTTATTATTTCAAAAATATATTTAAAGCCTTTTTCGCAAACCTAATGGAGATTTACTCAAAATTTATTATTTTCTTTTCCAAAACATTTCAAATAAAAAACCAAGTAGGTATCTGATTAATATCTTTAACAGTATTTACCAAAATTTTGTATTTTTCAAATTTCTACAATCTATTTTTCTCTCAAGTTCACTGACAAAAATTGACAGCCTATCACGTCTTAAGGACTTTCCCTAATAAATTGATTTTCTTGCAATCCTTTTAAAAATTTGAATACACATATTTATAAGTGTCCTTTATACGTAGAAATTTTTTTCAATAGTCCTTGCGGCACTAAATTTGTAAATATTAACCTTTGAAATTTGCATATTTAACACACGAACCCTATCCCCATTGATGTTAAAACGACTGTTTCATTAAATAACAATCGTAATTTTCTTGAAATTATTTTGAAATACTAAGAATCATTAACTGAAAATATAACAAATATTTTTCTGTTAAAATAATTGTATCAAGCGTTATTCGTTTTGTATGAAAAATGTTAAAAGTTAGGTACTTTTGATGGTTTTCTTTTTTCTCTCATGGCATGGCAAGTGAGAGATTGCGACTTGGCAACGTCACACTAAAATCACTCAATTTTTCCTAATCTAAAAAACTTCTGCAGCTGGTGCATTTGATATTTTTAGCTAATTCTCTCAACCTAGCTATACTGTTCTCATCTAGAATTTCGCATTCGTCAAGTGTTTTTTTTTTATTCTTTGTCTTTTAGCGTCGGTAAGAATGCAATGTTGCCAGATCCGAGAAACGACGCAGTGAATATATTTTTGCCTTTCTGCGCATATGAGAGTAGGGGAAAGAGCGAACTGCATCTGAACTATACTAGGGAACGTCCTTCAAAAATTCCACTTTTTCCTACTAATTTAATTTTAAATTTATTTTTTATTTATTTTTTTAATAATGAATTTTAATCCAAGTTATGTTTCTATAATATTTTCTTTAATAAAAATTAATATATTTAGTCTTTAATAATAAATCATTTATATTTTTTCGGTTGAGTCGATGAATAGAATAGATTAAAAAATAATTCAATATTCTATTAGATACCCTAAGGCTTCCGCTTCTATTTCCGGGCCTATTTTCAAATCTTGATTGATCTAATGATAATTGATTATACAAGAGTTTATTCTTTACTAGATCAGAGATATATCTCATAGAACATGGAATTATTTTACTAACTAAACTATTCAAGATCTCAAAATAAAGATCAAAACCATGATCCTGAACAATATAAAATTTAGATGGTTCAAAAATGTTTACTCTTGAGCTATTTATTTGCATAATTTGTATAATTACAACTAAAACGATATTTATTCCTATCCATCTGTTTGAGCAATGTTCGTGAACTAAATAAAATACAAATTTGAAATTTACAAGATATATGCGCCTATTCATCTTCTCCAAATTTTAAATAAATGGATATTTTGTAGGATTGAATTTTTTTTCATCATGGCGTTTGAGAAATAGGGATGAGCATCGATAGTTAATCAGCGGTAACCATCGATGTGACATCGATGTATTTTGAAGGAAATATCGATGTATCTATATTTTAAAAAAATTCATGGTTTTAGAAAATTAGGCAAAATTCATAATAATTTTGCTGGCTTGGTGTGTACTGGATATATTAATTTTTTATTGTTAAGGATAAATAAATTTAATTGCTTCCTCTGAGGGAGAGATGCCGAGAGCGCTCTCGAAATATTTGGATTAACCATTTGAATAATAAAATAAATTACTGGAAAGAAGCAATTCAATTTATTTATCCTTAACAATAAAAAAATCATAATAAACTGAAATTTTCCATGAAAACTATCAATGTAGAAAATTCAATGTTTTATTGAAAGCAAGCACGGCGGAATGATCTTAGGCCAGGGGGTCAAAATTTGGAAAGTGATGTAGGCCTACCGGGAGGTCTGGGCCCACCCCTACTAGAAAATTTTGAATCAAATTGGTACAATTTAACCCATTTTTAAGCAGTTTTTAGCTGTGGTTTTATTGAAAACTTAAAGGAAAAAAGAGTTCAAATTTTTGTTTGTAGTTATATATTAACCTAGTCTAACCTATTTAAGTAAAATTATTAATTATTAGGCTAACATTACTGCTCAAGGTTTTTAGGTTTTGTTAACGCAAACAGATAAAAGTATAACATTAATTTTACTACCAACAATTTGGCAACAAAGTTGTTTTTGGGTAAAGAAACGATAAAATTCCTTTCTTTAGGAGGTCCACTGACCCCATAGACAAATTCTCAGGGGGTCAGCTGACCCCCCCAGACCCCACGGTTCCCCCATCACTGGTTGAAAGTAATCTTCTGTCAATACGTTCTCAATGTCCCGGTCATTATGTCAATTCATCATTAATTTATCAAAATTAATGCAAAAAAAATACTGTAAATATTTAAAAACATCAATGTCGGGGAGAAACAACGATGTATCAAAAACATCGGGCGTTTTCTGTTAAAATATAATATATTATGTATAATATTGGCACTTCCGATATGACATCAGCGCCACTCCGGTGTTGACCATCTTAACTTAACTTATCACTCACTTCATTTTCTACTCGAGTTCATGTAACTTGCTATATATTGCTTTTTCCTCATGTACTATTCTATTTTATTGTAATATGTGCAATCTCAATAAAACGCTTTATATATTTTATCTATAAAATTATCTATCATTGTGATATTCCGCTATCCACACCTTTTATATCTTTTAACATTTTCCATTGAAAACCAATTCACTTTAAAATGACGCTTTGAGAGGGACTCAAAATGGTCATTTTTTCAAATATATAGCCAGATTTTTATTAAAATAAATTATATTTTATATATATATATATCTTTAGTATATTTCAATAAGTTTAAGTTGGAATAGAGGATTAAATCTTGATTGGTTAAAGACAACTAGAAATAATAAAAACAAAAGATTCTCTGTTCAGAAATACCTGCTGTTCTTCGATCAAAAATAAAACAAATATTTATCTCTTTTTTTCCTGTTCTCATACAAGTGTTTTCTTAAATATTGGTACTCAGATGGCGATGATAAAAAAAGAAAACATAATTTGAAGATGATAAATAGTTGACTCTCTCTTTCAATAAATACGGAACAACTGTTGAATATTTTTCAAAATTGTTTTTGAATGTTTTATTTCTACTCAACAAGTAAAAACTGGAGTTTCTTAATGTATTATAGCATTATGAATCTTGTTTTCGTGAAAATATTAGTACACTCTTTCAGGATATTGCAGTTTGTAAACTAAATAAATACAAACCTGAAATTTATTTTTAGATCTTGTACTTCTGTATCCACTTTTTTTTTTAATTGTTAAAATTGTTTTTGGGAAATTTAAAAAATAAACTCAAAAAGTACGTGAATAAAGTATTCTATAAAAAGTGGGATGCTGTCCAAAAAAGAACCCTTCATATTTTGAAATTTTATCCTTCGTTTTTTTTTTAATTTCATCGAATACGGTATTATTTTTGTTATTGGTCAAATTTAACATTAGATTTTTTAAAAATAGATTTTGAGACTTTCGACCCCAAACGGATACTGCTTTGTTTGAGTGATGGTAGGAGTCAGAAATTAGTTCTTAAGGGAGTTCGGGACTACTCATCTATCTGGTTGATCTTCGAAAAAATCTTTTATATTTCTGCAGAGTGACAACGTCTGCCTACTAATTTTTTTGATGGAAAAAATTGTTAATAATGTTAATCTTTTTTTGATAATATTAATAAAAATAATATTGAGATAATTTTTTTCTCATTATAAAAACATTTATTTAACAAAAAAACGATTTCAAAAAATACAGTTGGAATTCTACACTATTGCATTTGTTATATTCTGTTGGCTGCAAATAACTTTTTATTTTTTACATTTATGAATAACTAATTAACTAGACTGTCAAATCTATTGAAAAATGTATCATTCGATTCATTAAGGTTGAATTATTGATCTGTATAAATTTGTTGAAAATGGTATAATTTGTGTAGAAGTTATAGTCCTTTTAAAATCTCGGTCAATTTACTTACATGTTAAAGGGACAATTTTCAATAATTTATTTCTCGGTAATGTGTCAGACGATCAACTTCAAATTTCGGAAATAAATATTTAATACATCAATGATTCGATGATCAAAATTTTAGAATTTTCTTATAAAAATGATAAACAGTCCCGAACCCCCTTAAAGAATTAAACTCCACAGTTCCTGAGATGGAAATCGACCATCTTCTACAATGAATCAGCCTGTCCTATAAGAAAATCTTAAACTAAATCTATTGCTATAAGCAAGCTATGACTTGTATACCATATAGTTATTTCCGATCTTATATATTGAAAGTTTTAGAAATGGATTATTCCAAAAATTCCGGAATCATCTTTATTTATTCCTTTTTTTATTTCTATTTTAATAGTTCCTCAAAGAGAACAATTTTTAATCGACTAAAACTCGTCTGAACTTGTCTTTGACATTCTTGAACTAGAAGATATACCTACCAGGCAGGGAAAGTCCCCTTTTTAAACCTTCTATCCGCGCCCTTTTCGGAAAATAATTCATTTTAATTACCCCTTGAAACAATGCAACCATTTTATTTCATTTTGAGAACCAATATACTTTTCAAAACAAAAAATGTTTTTTATTGAAATATTTGAAATAACGGATAATAATTTGAAAATTTAAAGATCCTCCTGAATTTATGAAAATGCTCTAAATCCATGGGCCACACGCCACTGATTTGTAAGTACAATTTAATAAATTTCATTAAAAAAATAAAATGATAAATCTTCCAATATATTCTGTAATATAAACTCGTCCCTTTTTGGGGATATATTTGTTAAATCTCTGAATAATTTACTGATTCCGATCTAAAATTGTAAAATTTACTATATTTTTTTTTATTTTTTAAGTATGCCATATCATTATTACTTGCAAATTTTATCTAGAATTTTTGTTTATTATTTCAATCAACCATTTCCTAAGAGGTTAGGTACACTTGAATTGGATAGATAGAAATAATTCTTTGTTCTCCCTCCATCGAAACCAAACTTGACTAGCTACATATTACGGGATTCTAAATTTTCTTATCTGTTTGTTTCAGGTGAGTGTTTCCAAACGACCTTTCTTGATCTTTTCCATGTAAGTCTTTTTTTTTTTTTTTTTTTTGAAAAACATTTCTATCTGGTTAAGGAAATGGCTTCAAAGATAAATTTTATGCACCTGTCTTTTTTTAACATAACCATAACATTTTTTTCTTCTGTAACATTCTTTCACGGGGGTTTCATTTCCAGGTGTAATAATTAGCTCATCAACTAAGAAATTTTTCTCTTATTTTACATTTTTTTATTTTAATTACATAAAGTGATTACCTTTTTTTTCTTCTGTATCCCAGGAAATACGTTAATATTTTTATCTTTGTAATATATTCATTGTGAATTTATTAAAAACAAAACGAATATAATGTCCATTTTAGGAAATAGGGATCATTAGGCGCCTAAAGAGACTTGACAATAGTTACACGAACTTAGGTTCATCAAAATAACATCCATTTGTTTTACCTAGTTTAAACATTTTTCCAACAACAATTCTTTGTACTAACCTCCCATTCAGTTCTAAATGACCAGTTTCCAAATAAATAAATAAATCTTTATTACTCGACCTGCTTAGAGGTTAAAATCCTCAATTGCTAGGTCAACCAAACATCAATTCAAATTAACTACAGAAATTAATAAACATCCATACAAGAAATCAACAATTAACAAACAAGAAAAAAGAATAGAAATGTATGCTCATTAACAAATAACATGACCATAGATTTCCATCAAAAGACAAAACGTAATTTAAATAAATCCGCGAAAAAATCCGATACCAGGAGCAAACGACGCATTAGCCACCCTGGCATTCACCTTAAGTTGTTAAGGAAACCTGATCAAAACCTCAAGAAGGTCGAAAGTGAATGTTTCAAGTGAAAAGATGTTTATGTTTGAGCCGAGGGGTTAACCGCGATTGGAATTAGGTGTACACCGTCTTTGGAATTACTTTGGAATTCATTAGATAATCTATTGTCATCTATTGTGTTCTACTTGGAAATGAAAGTGGAAGTGGAAGTAGGTGTACACGATTTTAGGTCGCGGTTCACCCCTCGGTTTGAGCTATTGGTTTTCTTTCGTTTTCTTGGGATATTTTTGGAATATTTTCGATTAAGTGATACTGACTTGAAGAGGTAAAAATTCTCCGTCGGTGGATCTACCTTAAGGGTATCTGCCCCTTTGAGTGTGTCTTGTTCGGTCGAAAATTGTTTTTTCTTTCTATTTTATTTTATTTTTGTGCTTCGTGGATTAAGATTTGGTGATTAACATTTCTCGTGAGTTCAGTTTATATATATAGCCTCTATTGGTAATTTAAATAATTCCGCAAAAAATCCGATACCAGGAGCAAACGACGCATTAGCCAATTTGTTAAAGAAACCCGATCAAAACCTTAACAAGGATGGTATGACCTCCCCCTACCAGATAATCTCTGCTTGTGAGAACTAAATATAATTTTGTACAGCTCAGGACATTAGGACTTGACAAAATTTATAATTTACTTAATCATATGGGGCAGAGGACTATAATCCTAAGTAGTAATAGACAGACAGACTGTTCCACAAATCAATGCCAGATCCT
Organism: Forficula auricularia; assembly: GCA_024734495.1. NCBI lineage: Eukaryota > Metazoa > Arthropoda > Insecta > Dermaptera > Forficulidae > Forficula > Forficula auricularia. The sequence continues at coordinate 1,728,401 of JALMQS010000120.1, read as the reverse complement.
ACAAATGAATGTAAACCGATATTTTTCATGAATCTTGGCTTAGGAATCTTTTTTCTATGATCAGCTCTACCTAAATAACTTGGTTTCTCATAATCACTCAGAATTCAAAACTTGAAAGAGATCATAAATAATTAATCTTAATGAACATTTATAATACTTAGAAATCTCAAACACTTTTAATCTAATAAATCATCGAAATTGCTGAATAGACATATTAATGGTTCATAAATGAATTTAACCTTCCCTAAGGGGCATACAATCAGTTTTTTTCTTATGTTTTATTTGAAAAAAATTTTACGTCCGTCATTTTTTAAATCGTTACTTGTGTTATTTGCTATCAGGTAATCATTTAGATTAGATTTTATTTATTACCGTGACCGAAAAGAAATAAATGCTATCGTTAAGTAACAAAGACAAAGGAATGAAAAATAGCTGGGAAAAATGCACTAATTAGAATGTTCTCGACATATGTATCACAAACAATAATTTCTGTTAATTCTAAGAATACAGAACACCCCGTAAAAAATGTCGTATAATAATCATACTACTAATGTGTAACAAATTTAGCATACTGATTACATATAATTTTTTAATGCTAAATCAATACTGTTTACACACTAAACGTTTTTTTACTTTATTTTTTTTTTCAAGTTATTCCATTAATGTTGTCGATTTCAATAGAAAAACAATAAACATTTTAGGGTACGTTTGTATTCCACCCAGAACATACTGAAATTTTTCGAAAATTTATCGTCTAATAGCTGCACAAACGTTTGAAAATAAAACTACCACAATGTGAATACCTGATTAACATGGCAGGGGGTGCAAGGAGGTGTACTTTCACCCCCTGTCATGAAAGAAAATACAGAAAAAAATATTAAGAAATATTTTTTTTATTAAGTCACTGTTTAAATAAAAACTTAATGCGTATAGGTTTCTTTCCAAATTTGTTCATCACCTTGTCAATGAATTATAAATATTATAAATTATATTTTATTAGTTAATAGTATAGTGTGTAGATTCAGATGACCTCCCTGAAAATAATTTTGGCGGCGCCCATGGTGATTAATGAAATAGTATCTAAAAATAATAAAATGAACGGAAATCTTGATTCATGAAATGATGACTAAATTTTTGATTCCGTGGTATATATTAGTAATAGGATCTTGTTTGACTGTAAAAGATTAAAAATTCCTCATCTAAATAGATTTCTCTAAAATTAATATAAATATCTTTTAATATATCATCTCACAATACCTATAATTGTTTATAATTAGAGCTATAACAAAAGAAGCTATCTTAAAAGTGGTTGATTTTGGCTTATGTATTTATTAAAAATTGTGATTAATTTCTACCACAGAAAAAGATGAAATCATTTTTTTATTTTCACTTTTTGAATAAAAACTTAAGGCGTTGTTCATCACCTTGTCAATGAATTATAAATATTATTATTATTAAGAAATAAATAAAAAAGCTGTACGTCTCTTATTTTAATCCCTTCATAAATTATACAACTACAGCTATAAAGAATTCCTAAAATAATTATAAATTATATTTTATTAGTTAATAGTATAGTGTGTGTAGATGCAGATGTACCCACCTGAAAATAATCCTGCCGGCGGCCATGCTGATTAATGAAATAGTTTCTAAAAATAACCAAATGAAGGGAAATCTTGATTCATGAAATGATGACTAAATTTTTGTTTCTGCAGTATATATTAGTAGTAGGATCTTGTTTGGCTATAAAAGATTAAGACATGCTGATCTTAATAGATTTAAATATGTTTTAATATATCATCTCTCAATTATAATTAGTCCTTTAACAAATAAAACTTGTTCATTTTGTTTTAGTTATTACACATTGTGATTAATTTCTACCAAACAGGTTTAAATAAAATAAAAAGTATCCGGGTACCTCATTGCCTGTTAACTGTTACTTAAAATTTATCTTATTTAGTAGGAAATGTTTTGATTAATTTCTAATTTAAAGTAACTTGGAGTTTTCAAACATTATTTTCTTTTAGTTTCGAAAGTATCTTCTATTCTCTATAGAGTTTAATTTTTAAATTCCGTTTTCCATAATTTCACACAAGGTAAAAAGATAAATGCTCTTCTTTACCTTTTAATATATGCAGACAGAACAAGAAGACTTGGAAATTAAATCGTACTAAAGAGGCTGTTTAAATAAACTTTTCTATTCTAGTTGATTGTTAATTAATCGTTGCCTCGTGCTAACGATATTTTTCACCATGCCGCTCGCTCGCTCTTGGCCATTAATCTTCCCTTCTTTTTCTAAATGATATGTAAAAATATCTTAAGCGGATTTGCATTCGGTGCCTTCCTTATTAAGTACTACTTTTTAATAAGTGTATTTAAGTCTAATATATCATTATGAAGAAATTCTCCTGGAAATGATTAAAATTTGAGCTCCATTTCGAAATTCAGTCGTTTCTACTCAGAACTAGTAGGTAATTAGAAAGAGGAATATTCCTAGGAAAAAAAATAATACAAACTAAATCACAAATTGCATTAAAAAGAAATGGATGTTCATGTCGATAATAGTATATAATTTTTTAAATAAGAATAATCAACATTTTGTATTTAATGATATTTATTTAGTCCAATTGCTTTCAAAAGAAAATAATAGTAATAATTCGAAAATTGGATTTCGATGTCTGTTTTTCTGGTAATACATTGCTGGGCACATTTTTTAGTCTTCACCGAGGGGTGAACCGCGACTTAATATGCTGTACCTATTTCTACTTGTACTTCCAAATTTTTCCAAGTACTTCCAAATATTTCCAAGTACTTCCAAGTATTTACAAGCACTTCCAAATATTTCCAAGTACTTTCAAATATTTCCATGTACTTCCAAATATTTCCAAGTACTTCCAAAATATTTCCAAGTACTTCCAAAATACTTCCAAAGAGGTGTACACCTACTTCCAATCGCGGATCACTCCTCGTACTTCACCATTAGATTAGAAATCATTAATATTTGGTTCCTCCAGATCTTCAGCAATAATAGATAAATCTTCAAAAATACCTTGCGCAATTTTAATTTCCCTGCTATAAAACCTGGATCAATGGATATTGTAGATTTTGAATAAATTACTCGTTAGTAAGGCTAGTAGGGTTTTAAGCTAATGCGATTTCTCAAATTACAAATTTAGCAACGTTTTTGCTATGCCTACTTATAAATTTTTCTATTAAAATTATACTTTATAACATTTTTCACGTTCTATAAAATTTTTTTAATTCATACCTATATTAAATAGCTTTTTGGGAGATATAATACTATAAATAACAAAAATACTAGAAAAAGCACAAGAATAAAAAAAACTTAAAATAAAAACATTAGAAGTTCTTAGAGTTGAGGAAAAAGCGTATAAAAGGCATTAATTAACCATCGTACAACGTTTCGACAATATATTTCGTTTTCTCAAGTAGTAAAAAATCAATAAACGGTACAATAATGAACACAGTAAACAAATGACCAAATAACCAAATAACAATGCAGCTTAAACCATTATTGCCTTTTATTTTATTTTTTCTCAACCCTAAGAACTTCTCTACTAATTTAAATAAATTTGGATAATAATGAAAATTATTATTTTTGTTATACTCAGGTACCTTAATCTTGTCAAATATAGGTATATAAATATAGATACTGTATATATCTTTGTAAATATTAAAAACGTTAATAAAATATTATAAAAATAATTTTTAAGAAAAAAATAAAAACCGACTTCAAAAAATTAAATGCAATAAATAAAATACACTAAAAGGTATAAAATAATTATTATCTTATTTAGTTACAACTAAACGACGAAATATTAACATGAAATTACTTTTTGAAGTCGGTGCCAAACAAACTATACCTATAAGTGAGCATATCCTCCAAACGTACTAAATAAGATCCGTCGAGTGCGATTCATAAAAGGTATCTCTTTGGCACCAACTTCAAAAAGTAATTTCATGTTAATATTTCGTCGTTTAGTTGTAACTAAATAAGATAGTAATTGTTTTATACCTTTTAGTGTATTTTATTTGTTGCATTTAATTTTTTGAAGTCGGTTTTATTTTTTTCTTAAAAATTATTTTTATTTTTCTCTTTTTAGTGATGTTATTAATAGTGATCATATCATCAGAACTTGACCAAATTAATATGACACCATCCCTATAAGACACCCCCTTTCGGATAAAAAAAGAACCATCGAAATTGGCTCATAAACAAAGAGGTTAGGTCTAAACACACCTAATAAAAAAGGTCTAATACCTATGAAAAAAAAACGAAAAAAAATGGGACCAATCGGAAGGTAGACTGGACCCAATGCAAAAAAAAATTTCAAAACCGGTTGACAATTGGCGGAGATATGAGGTAACATAGGCCCAAAAAAAAAATTCTTTCGAATAGAGAACCAACCTCCTCCTTTTTTGAAGTCGGTTAAAAATACGTCTGAATTTTCAAATGTCGGGATTTTAGCTTGTCGGGATTTGGCTGTTGGGATTTTGGCTGTCGGGATTTATGTGATCTCGGGATTTTGGGGTGTCGGAATTTTGGGGTGTCTGGATTTTGGGGTGTCTGGATTTTGGGGTGTCTGGATTTTGGGGTGTCTGGATTTTGAGGTGTCGTGATTTTGGGGTGTCGGGATTTTGGGCTGTCGGGATTTTGAGCTGTAAGGATTTTGGGCTGTCGGGATTTTGACATTTGGGATTTCGGGGGCCCCCCGTAACCATGATGTGAAGATATTTTGAATGACTATTTGACGATTAGTTGAATGGCTGAAACCAAACCATAATCCCTCGCTATTTATAAAGTAAAAAAAAAAAAATAAAAATAAAAAAGAATATCCAGAATTTAGGATTTAATTAAAATTATTTAGTCTGTTACTTTGGAGAAAAAAAAATATAGTAATAATCAAAAATTGCATTTCGATGTCTCTGTTTCTCCCCCATAAACTTCACATATTCTCGTTTGTCATTTGTTTTTATTCAGGACCACCAAGAGTTTTTGTGTTTTCCAGTTCGATTGGTAAAATTCGTTGATACCTACGTTGATGATGATGATTTCCATTTTATGGCATGCGAGAAATGTTGATTGAGGCTACGAATAAACATCCCAAGATTATGAGTTCCCCCTATGCCCATTTCGAGATCCATATACAAAACGTCGCTATTCAGTCTAGTCTAGTTTTTGAATCATTACAGATTTGCATGAAAATTTATATTCCTTTTAATTCTTATGTTAAAATTATCATAATTTATTACCCACGGTCATGGATACCGTATAATGTCACTGTCAAATTTGATCGTTTTATATGCTATTCAGATTTTTATTTGTTACGAAAATTCATCCCAAAGTAAAGTTTATAGAACCTTTTATTTTCTACATGATTATTTATTCTAACTTGCTTGTACAAATTTACATTCTCCAGCTTTGTTTTCTTTATATTAGACCATTAGACCACTTTTTGAGATGCGTGTATATGATGAGATTTTTCACCATATTTTTATATCAAAGAAAAAAAATCTCACGAACACTTATTTGAAACATTTCGTTCCTCATAAATCAATAATATATTAATTTTATCATAAATCCATGATATAAAAATCTTTTAATGAAATATTCGAAAATACTGTCCAGTTCTCTATTTGATTAATTTACAATGACCTTCTAGGATTATATTTGATTTTGAAAATCTAACAGGCTATTCGTGATTGAGGGGAAGATGGATGGAGATATACCAATCGACTTGATTGGGGAATAATGGAATTGAAATAATTATCGGAAAAGAGGTTTTTTTATCTAATTAGATTTTTCCTCTTATTAAAAACAAGGACTAAAAATGAATAAGGATACTCGATGGTGGAGAAGTTATCTCCGGAATCGAAGCAAAAAATACAATGTATACATTAATTAATGTAAAATAATTGGTTTAATAAAATTTATAAAAAAAAATAAAAACAGGCTATTCGTGAGTCAGAAAAAATTTATATGAGCTGCATGTGCTATTTTTTCTTTGATATTCTAAAAAAAATATGACAACTATATGTCTTCTTTCACGTAATGCATTTAAAAAATTTACATTTTTACGTCAAACCAGTATTAGGACTGCATACTCGATTTCAATAACATTCTTTTGTTTGGGTTTCTTAAAATTAATCCAATTTTTGAAATTTCATTGATACTCTTATAAAATAATAGCCCATCATCCCACACCGGATGAGTGGGTCAGTGTGTGGCCACAGCAGAACGGTATAAAAACCTTTGTATGGTGTGAGAGTTGAATATTAGGTTGAAAAATTTAAAAATTTAAAAAATCTCACGAACAACTTATTTGAAACATTTCGTTTCCTCATAAATCAATAATATATCAGTTTTATCTTAAATTCATGATAGAAATTTCCGAAAAGACTGTCTCGTTCTTTATTTTATTAATTTTTAATAGCCTTCTAGGATTATATTTGATTTTTAAAATCTAACAGGCTATTTCGTGAGTCGAAAAAACTTGTATGAGCTGCATGTGCTATTTTTCTTTCATTTTCATGAGATTTTTCTCTCATATTCTAAAAAATATGAAAAATATGTATTTTTTCACGTAATGCATTAAAAAAAAATTTAGATTTTGCGTCAAACCAGTCTTAGGACTACATACTCGATGATGATGACATTTTTTTTCCAATTTTTGAAATTTCATTGATACGCTTATAAAATAATAGCCGATCATCCCTCACCGGATGAGTGTGTGGCTACAGCAGAACGGTATAAAAATCTTTGTATGGTGTGGGAGTTGAATATTAGGGTGAACAATTTAAAATCGAGTTCAGTGGGTTGAAAACCAATAAATTAATAGCAAAAATAATTATTCCGTTCACTGGGATAAAATAATAAATAAAATGCAAGATGTCACAGATAAATTTTTATTTTTTTATTTTATATTTTTTATGAATGTATTTAAATACTTTCCACAATATTTAGCTAAAAGACATATATCTTTATCTTTGGTTGGATAATAAGTGGGTATTATCCAACTGTTTGTCTTTTTTCTTCAAGGTCACCTAATCAGATCCTGGTGATCCATCTATATTGGAATATATTATATATATGGTATTCAAGAAAAAAATGAAAAATTTTATATTGTATTTTAAATTTTGGTATTTTTAAACAAAAATTGAAATTTATTTATTGATTCAAATTTTAATTACACGAAAATTTAATTAAATCGCAACCTCTAGTCTTTGTCTGTTAAAAATAATGTTCTTTTTATATAACCCAAACTGACACAGGTAAAGTGTAAAGTCATATTCAATAATACATTGAACATCTCAAATGTTTCAAAATACTCACATTTTTCTTTTTATTTAATAAAAAAAAAATATTTTACCATTTCCTTTACAGTTGCTTTTCTTCCTTATTATTCTCCCCCACAATTTCTTAAAACATTTTGTCTTTAATTAGCCTAAGAGAACAAGGGGAGACGAATTTCATTTAACTTGCTACGATCACAAATCTTAATATCTTCGCAGTTTCTTCCTTAAAACTAAACTTATCCAAAAAATACTTTACTATTTCTTTCAAACTTGCTTTTCTTTTATTATATTATTATCTTTCCCAAAATCTCTCAATTCATTTTGTCTTTAATTACAACTCTAAAGTGAATTGAAAAGACAATTTTCATCCCCCACTTTCCAAAGTCTTAATAAGTTCCTTAAAACCAAAGTTGACCAAATAGGCATGATGAGTGATTTTGAAACACTGTACTATTATGTTGGAAATTATCTATTATTTCCAAAAAAATATCTCATTTTTGCAGATGATAAACGATTGGTACAAAAAATTTTCATTTTAATTCTAAGTTTTAAATTCTCGCCAAAACACCCCCCAGGATCTGGCAACTGTTATGACGTCACACGTGTTATTTGTTCCACCCAAGAAAAAAATGGGAAATATGTGGCTTGATCTTGCAAGGAGAGATCCAAAAGCTATATCTCTAAATACTACAATTTATTTCTCTGAAGATCACTTTAACGTAAGTTTTTACTTTATTTCGTAGATTTGAAAATGGTGGGTGCATAATGAACTTGTTTGAGTTTTAAATTTAATAATAAATTAAGTCTTTTGTACTGTTTGGTTCATTCATATCTGAAGTGGAAATTGACTCAGGTTATTTTATTTTATTTATATATTAGTCCTTGTTTAATGAAAGAAACTCTCTCCCAGTATCAATAAATCAATTCTAGGTGTTCTCGCAGCTGATATTTCGTCTGCTTGTGACGTCAGTCCTGCTTCTTCGCTCTGATTGGTGTTCAAACTAACATGGCAGATTTCAGTATTTTATCAAATAAATTAACAATCTCGCTAATAATATAAAAATAAATAGGTTTTTTATAATCAAAGAATTCTATTTCATTAGATAAATACATGATTTTAGTGATTCTTGGTTACTGCCATCATGCCTATTCTCGACGTAAGAATTCTTCCCTTCATTCAAATCTGATTTTAAATGTTTTATGATCCTCTTTTATCCATTAAATAACTAATTTATTCGATATGCTTGTCTTTTTACTTTTTTTGCAATTCAAATTTATGTTTACACCAGCCGACTAGTGAACAGTAATCTTGACTAATGAAACATTCGACACTAAACCACAATTTACAATTAATAGATAAATAGATAAGTCGGATGAAAAAGAAGAATTGTCTATCAAACAACAACAACAACCATAAACAACCATGCAAGCAAGCAAGCAGCAGCAACCGACCAAATATCTGTTGTCTGTCTGTCCGTCTGCCTACCTGCATGCATTCACGCCTGGATAGATAAACGTGCGTGTTTGCATGTTGCTATCACAACATTCCCATTTCCATTTTGCCGATGTGTTTAAAACCCCCTACGATATATGTACTGTATGAAATTTACACCATTTGACTATTTCCCTTTGGTAGTTCTCTTTGTTAAAAAAAACAAAAACAAAAATCTCATCACGCACAATAGCTTACTAATTTAGAATTTTTAACTAATTCTAACAAACTATAAAAAATTTTCACAAAGAGGTTGTCCTCTGCTTGATATAAATAAACATACACACATATATATCAAAATTATATATCTGTATATATATATATATATTATTTATTTGTTTGAGACTATAGTTTGGATTCATCATCAGTCTTTTTAATTATAAATATTATTTTCATGGGGTCAATATCCATACGGTATTGACCCCTTGAAAAATAATGTTTATAATTAAAAAAGACTGATAATGAAGACCAAGTATTCGAAACTATAGTCTCAAACAAATAAATTATATATATATATATATATATATACATTTTTCACAAAATTTCGATATATATGTGTGTATGTTTATTTGCATCAAGCAGAGGACAACCTCTTTGTGACTTAACAACTCTGCTACTCTCGGAAAAACAAAAACTTTTCAATGTAAAATTTTTAGCTATTTTTTTATTTTTCTATAAAATGATGAAATAATTATCACGATATTTATCATTATGGACAAGGATATATTTTTCGATAAGAGTAATGATTTAAGAAATAATAATTCAATTGAAATTACATTACCTACACCTAATTATATGTTTAAAAAATGTTTACTTGGAGGTCATATCCCTGCTTATAGAAAAATACTAAAATAGTTAGAAAAAAATAAAATTAAGTTGCTGAAATTTATCAATACAGATATTTAAAATATTTAAATATATAATAAAAACCAGTCGATGTTATGAATTAGCCACAACCTCTAAATTATTCGTTCAACGGAGTAGCCAGTATTTTGGTTACACACCCACAAACATAGAAATTTTCTAAAAAATAGTTTTTGGACTCAAGGAACCTTGAAACGCAAAGATTTGTAAAAATCTCAACTTGGAATTTTTTCATGAATACAAATTTTTTATTCCTACTAATAGATTTTCCGATTCTATTAGCTGGGCAATGGAATTGATATCTACATTAAATAGTTTATGAGGTATATTAAACAAACTAAAAAAAAAAATTCCACACTTTAAGAATAAAGTACTTAATATATTTTACAAAAAAAAAAAAAAATTATTGAGAAAGGTTCTAAATTTAAGGTCAAAATTTCAAAGATTTTAGAAGAAATAATTTTATATTGCTTATCAGAGGGATTCATCCCCTCAGGAATTGAATATAATTTTCAAAAAACGATACCTAATTCTTTCAATTTATTAAAAAAAATTATAATTCAATAAATCTTTAAAGATCATATTTTAGTTTAGCTTAAAAAAAAAAATAAAGAAAAACGTCTTGTACTCGAAGAAACAAGCTATTTGCTGTTTTATAGTTAAATCAACTGCTACCAATTTCAGATTTTTCACCCAAATTTATAAACAAATGATTTTTGAAAAAAAAAACAATAAAAATTCCATAATTTATTAGAATTTATAAATTCTGTAACAAAGATCCATAGAGTAATATAGGGTGGAAGGCTATCGTATATCGAAAAAGCGCTCTCTAGCGATTGCAGTGCGAAAACTCTTAGTTCTTAAGAGCTATCCAAAGATCATAGAACATTCAAAACCTTGTCATAGATAAAAGATACATACCCTTTATATCATATATATATATATATATATATATATGCGTATATTTTACTCTTGATAATGTCACCAAAATTTGCCCCGAAGAGAGCGGTTTCCACCATTTTATTGCCCAATCGTTTTGCCCTGGACTCGCCAGAGAGCTCTGTAACTCGTATACGGTAAAATACATTGGCTCCTTATGGAGCCTTCCACTCTATATTACTCTATGCAAAGATCTTAATAGAAATGATGATCCTTAAGAACCAAATACAATAAGATTATTGGATAAAAATACTTGGTAGGTTTCACATTAAGATATAAAAAAATAAAACGAATTTATTTTTGGAGAATCTTTAATCTCGATATATATATTTCGTGTGACTAACCCATCTTCAGGAGAAACAGAAAGTAACTGACCTGGATAAGTCGAAATTGAATACAAGTCAATGGTAAAATTTATTTTTTAAAGATAACAAAAGGGTAAATATTTAAAATTAGTGGAGGGAGAAAAAGGTAGGGAGTCTACTTTTGTTTAATTTTGAGTGGCCTTTTGAGAAATGAGGATTTCGAATTTGAATACAACTCAATGGTAAAATTTATTTTTAAGATAACAAAAGGGTAAATATTTAAAATTAGTTGAGGGAGAAAAGATAGAAAGTCTACTTTTGTTTAATTTTGAATGGCCTTTTGAGCAATGAGGATTTCGAATTTGAATACAACTCAATGGTACAATTTATTTTTAAGATAACAAAAGGGTAAATATTTAAAATTAGTGGAGAGAGAAGTCTATTTTGTTTAATTTTGAATGGTCTTCTGAGAAATGAGAATTTACACACAAAACAAATTTGCAAATATTTAAAGAATGTAATCAATGATTGTACTTTTCTTGACTTCTAATTGATGATTTAGTATATTCGTTTTATTCGAGAGAGCTAATTTTATTTCAGTTGACTCTAAAAAATCTAAACGTAAGCCCTTTCTTTCGAAATGTAACGGCTAATAGAAGATGTGTGTTTATTCAAATGTAGATGATTGGCGAAGGTAGAAGTTGATTCCATATTAATATCATCTGATCTGCTGAGACTATTAAAGGCTCTTTCATGTTCCGAGTAGCGAGTTCTAAAAGAGCGTCCAAAAAAAAAAAAAAAATACAATAAGTACTAAAATTACTAAACTGGAAATTTTATTTTATCATATACTACAATGTCCTTAGTTTTTTTTTTATTTTAATATGAACTTATTAATTAGAAATTAAAAAAATTTACCTTCTCTTTTCAGATAAATGAAAGTATATAAAGATATATAAAACTATATAATTATAATACCATCATCCCCTGTCCCCTATAAATTATTAAATCCCCTCCCTGGAGAGTCTTATTTATTAATTTATTTTTTCATAAAGAGCCTATATTCTAGCTGGCACCCGATTTCGATTTTTTTTTCATTATCTTTTCTGAAGACAAAAATATTGGAATTATCATTTTCTTCGAACAACCGATAAATAAAAGAGCCCGGAGATTCTTTTTAATTTCATTTTAGTATAGTGTGAGCCTCTCCAGTGAAAGTTCGATTCTCTTTTTTATTATTCGAATAAGAATAATTAAAATGCACCTCATCTCTCAACTAGAGAGTAAGTAACATAAACGCTTTTTAATTAAGTCTTTATTCTCTTTTATTATTATAATAATATTAATTAACTGAATATTTAGATTAGCTACCAAACTAAAAGCTTTTTTATTATTCTTTCTTTAAGTATTTGGAATGACGAGTTTATCGAGATACTAATTATAAAAATAATTAAGAATAATAACATCCTAGGTTTTATTTTAAAAAAAATTTAAGGGTTATTTGACCCACAATTAAATTAAATTTATAATCACGATAAATTATTTTTATTTTCTTCATGTATTTCTTTATAAAATTTTAATTTTATAGCTTCAAAAAAATAGTCAAAATCCTAAAATTTCGATTTTTTTTTCGCTTTTTAGTTCACATTGCCCCTTAAATCTCTAACCACTCATAAACATCACAATAACACAAGACTTTTTTTAACTTGTGGACTCATTAAGATAAATAGCTTACTAGTTAAGGTATTCTATATGAATAATACTTAGGCAAGGTGTAGGTTTATTAGGGTGCTCCTTATTTTGGATATTTTCGAATATTTACGATGTCAGGGGCTCTTATGGTTAGAAATAATTAAAAAAAAATATCTCCCAAGTTTCAAGTCTCTATCTCAATTTTAACCTTTCCCGAACAGCGATTAAGTTTCCCATCTAAATAACATGGGGTTTTTGGCATTGAACGATCAATTTTTTATTCCGGCCAAAGTAATAGTTCAAAAAATTTGAAACTCTGTATACTTTATCCTTAAAATAGTAGCTATCCCTCAGAATTTTAATAGATTTTTAATGATTATAATTTTGGCTTCGATAACTTACCTACTAATAATAAGATATATCAGTATTTTATCTAGATGTAACTCCAAAATTGAAATAGCTAAAAATCTGTAAAAATTCTGAAGGATAGCTACTATTATAAGGATAAAGTCTACAGAGTTTCAAGTTCTCTCTCAATTTTAACCTGTTCCGAACAGCGAAGCAAGTTTTCCATCTAAATAAACATGGGGTTTTTGGGATTGAACGATCAATTTTTTATTCTGGCCAAAGTAATTGTTCAAAAAAATTTAAAACTCTGTAGACTTTATCCTTATAATAGTCACTATCCCTTAAAATTTTTACATATCTTAAGGTATTATAATTTTGGAGTTTATAACTTACACTAATATATAGCAGTTTTTTATCTAGCTCCAACTCCAAAATTATAATAGCTAAAAATATGTAACAATTCTAAAGAATAGCTACTATTATAAGAATAAAGTCTACAGAGTTTACAATTTTTTGAACCATTACTTTGGCCGGAATAAAAAATTTGTCGTTCAATGCCAAAAACCCCATGTTATTTAGATGGGAAATTTAATCCCTGTGTAGCACTAGGTTTAAATTGAGATAGAGAATTGAAACTTAGGGGATATTTTTTTTTTATTTATTTAGAACAATATGAGCCCCTTAATATCCGAAAATATCCAAAATAAGGAGCACCCTAAAGTTTATAGTGAAACATTTTTTATATTTTAATAGGTTCGAGTTGGTGATGTTTCACAATGAGGAAAAATAAAATAATTAAATTTTCTATATATCTTTTTTTCATATCGAAAAAAATTTATGTTTTCCTATCAAAAGATATTAAATTTAGATCATTGACCGAAAAATTGAAAAAACCTTATCGAACCAGTGAGAGGTATTCCATTTAATTAATTAATTCAATTCAAAAGGGTCATTCAGACTAATATAGGCAAAAGAGATAAAGTCACCGGCCGAACGGAGGTTGAATTTAGTCCAATGAATCAAATGTTGTTGAACCGAGTATCAACCGGAGAAATCCTTTGCTGGAGAACTTAAATACAAGTTAATTGAAAGCGTTTATTGTATTTTATTTATTTTGCCAGTGTGTTCTTTTGCCATTGATGTTTTCTATAGGCTTTGAGGGAATCAAAAACAGCCCAGTTGTGTTGCTTACATCCTACTGTAATAGAATGGCGAGGCCTTTAAGGGATAATAGAACTTTCAGCCCTTCAAATCCTTAGAATTAATTCCAATTACTTTATCTTCTCGGACAGAAGCTGTGCTGCTTCATAGTTCCTTAATTTTCTATTAGTTTGAAATATATCATTTCGTTTTATTTTCTTGTTAACTCTGATGATCTCGGAAATTGAACTACCCATGATGAAATTAGAAAATTAATTAAAATTTCGTAGTGTTTTTACAACGTTTCGACTTCTGATTCTGTAATTGTTTTCGACTTATGCTAGAATTCATTCAATTCATCGATTTTCTTGTAATATTCTTCTTTAAGTGCCATATCAGGTCTCCCTGACGTTTCGTACACATATACCTGTGCTGAGTGTGTTTAGCTGTTTTTACACAGATATACGGGACCTACTTTTTAACGCCGGTTCCGAACGGCTAGTTTGGAGAGGTTACTAGACAATTTTACTCTTGGTAGGTTGCCATTGCTTTCCAAGAGGAGGCGACTGCAAATACCTGCCGAGACTTAGTCTCGAACCAGCGTATTTCAGGCCAGCGACTACTGACCTACAGTCGCCTCCTTGTAATATTACAAAACCAAAATACGGCGTGTAATTAAATTCTTTTTAATAAGTATTTCAGAATTAATTTAAATGGCAATGTTTATGGCGAAGCCGATTGGTTCCACTGTGAACTGGCCTTCGATGCTTCCGTGAAATGATTACAACCAGGTTGGAAAAATTGTAAGTTTTTTCGGAATTTACCAGGTGTGCAGTAATTTTTTTTTTAATTGAGATTGGTCTGAAATCAATTTTGCATACTTGCTAATGGAGCTTATGAATTATCATCATAGGTGCTGAAGAAGTTTTTCTGTGTAAAAAACCGAAACATATCATATGTATGCCCACCATCACAACACATTAAAAATTGATTTAACACCAATCTCAATTAAAAAAAAAATTACTACACACCTGGTAAATAAATATCATTCCGAAAAACCTCATAATTTTCCCAACCGTGCTGTTTATTTAAATGGTTGATTAGTAATTCAAATATTTACATAGTTTGCATATAAAAAAACCCAAATCCCTCAATTATTCTAGAAATGTAGAAAATCGAGAGATATCAAATATCTATAGTTAATATTTTGAAATATGACACACATTTAAATTAATACGCATTTAATCAATATATCAAATTTCTAACTCATATCCTTCACAGAGAACGTACCAAATCTTGAAAACTTTTTCACTTTTTCAACTATTTAATTTGATTGTTTTTAGCTCAATTAGAACTCGAATTATAACAAAAAAACTAAGACCTTATGTTTTTATCTATGTTTATTATCCTTTATAATCACGTAGTTTTTTAGTTATAACTCGAGTTCTAATTGAGCTAAAATCAAGTGGAAATTTGAAAATCAAAGAGGAAGCTGTTTTCCATTACGTCAACAAAATATTTTGATTTCAATTGTTCCTGTTTAATATCCAATGGGAAAATAGGTCAAAATGGCCTTTTTCGTCATTTTGACCGATAATATCTCAAAACTCTGACCTGTTGTAAAAAATCCGAAAATTGCCTGATTATCAGTGTATAAAACTCTACTGGAATCCATTGTTAGGTTTATGGGAAAAATTTATAGCTAATATTTTGAAATATGACACACATTTAATATACCAAATTTCTAACTCATATTCTTTACTGACGGAAAACCATCTATATTCCCAGAAAACATACCAAATCTTGAAAACTTTTTCAACTATTTAATTTGAAAAAAGTTTGTCAGCATGTTTAACACAATGCTTACTGACTAGTCCACTAGACTCAGAATAAAGTTAATTTTCATTTGTGCAAAAAAGGCAGGTTATATAGAAGGTAACTGGAAACCACCCAAGAGAACAATTCCTTAGGTCCTATTATTTAAATTAAGCGCCAACGCTCAGAGCGACTCCACACCATTAGGCATGAATTATTCACGGGATTCACCATTATTGTTGATTAGCTTGTTAAATTTTTCGAAATATTTCAATTCACGGGTGTCATGCTGATATCAAATGTATGTATTAATACTCATTTAATATACCAAGTTTCTAACTCATATCTAAATTCACAGAGAATAAACCAAAACCTTTTTTTATCACTTTTTCATATATTTTATTTGAAAAAAACAATGCTTAGTATTTCTCATACTAGTTCACTCTACTATTTTCATTGGTGCAAAAAAGGCAGCTTATATAGAAACTGGAAACCACCCAAGAGAACAATTCCTTAGGTCCTATTATTTAAATTAAGCGCCAACGCTCAGAGCGCCTCCATACCATTAGGCATGAATTATTCACGGGATTCTCCATTATTGTTGATTAGCTTGTTAAATTTTTCGAAATATTTCAATTCACGGGTGTCATGCTGATATCAAATATTTATTAATCATATTATATAAATCTTTTGTCTCGGATATTACTTTAATATTAAGAGATTCTTAAACACGGTTCATGGATAAGTGATTCAATACAAAGTGTTAATTAATCATTTAGAAATGTTGTTCTTTGAACTTGAAAATGAGTTCTTTTGTTAACTCATATGCATTCTTACGTGCAAATACATTTGACAAATGACACCTTGAAAAGAAAAACTACTAGTAATAATAATGGATATATATAATCAGGGACTGCTTTTATTATTTCACCATGAGTCATTTTTATCATTGAAAAGCAAAAATAACAATATCTTTGAGCGGTTTCTAGAAAGCTCTTTTTTTCTGATAGATAGGTAGTTCACCTTCAATAGCAAAAAAAACTAGAAGAGATAATTTTTACTTGATTGATTCCGATATGCAATGATAGCAATACGATCCTTTCTCAGTTTAAGGGGCTCTTTTTCAATTTACGACCTGGCACTAAACCTTAAACAAAACGTCTTCTCTGTCTGTCTCTCTTAGGGGGATTCTGATCGAATGGGAATTTCGTTTTCTTCAAAAAAAAAAAAAAAAAAAAAGAATGATTAGATTCAGATAGGAATTAATTGGTTTTTCTCATTGAAAATTTAATTTAGCTATATATTATTGCCAAGTTAATAAAAAATCAACTGGTGTGTTCACCACCCGACTTTCACATTTTCATTTATTTGAAGTCATCGCGACTCTACTAATTTACACCCACTTCCTTTTTTCGTTTTTTTTTGATTTTCTCAAAAACAGTTCTAACAATTTTTTTAAAAATTAGTGTATTTATCAAGTGTCATGAGTTAATAGTTGTGTCAAATTTTTAATCCGATTGAATTAAAGGAAAGGGTTGTAAATTAGGAGTGTCGTAAAATAAATATTTTAATCGTTCATATCTCGTCTTCGGAAAGTCGTAGAGCCTTGAAATTTGAAACTTAAGCTATCTAGAGGCTACAAGAAGTATAACAAGATTTTGCATAAAATAGAAAAACTGGAAGTTGAAGTTTACGTTCCTAAGAATTTATCACCCCCGCCCTGCGATTCGCAACCATAAGTCTCAGAGATACGAAATTCGAAACTTAAGCTTGATATAGGCTAGAAGGAGTACATCAAGCTTTTTGTTGAAATCGGAACACCGGAAGTGGACATTTACATGAAAGATTTTTCGTTTTTTTAGATCTTCTCAAATACGGCTCCAACTTATGGTTGCGAAACGCAGGGGGTTCATACTTACGTACATACGCACTGACCAATGAATTTTGGACCCCTTTTTGCTCTCTGGGGACCACACTTTCCGTTTTTATGACCTAAATCCGGTTTCCAACTATTAAGTGCAACGATTCCTTCCACCTAGAAGTTACAAAATGAAATTAACTTTTTTCATCTCTGAGATACAAGCTCTCAAAGAGTCAGGACCCAGACTGGCCATCGCAATACACTCCCATTATATTCTATAGATAATAAATGTGAAAGTAATTAATTGCTTGTTTAAAACTACTACTTCTTTAAATGTCATTTATAAGCCTGAAAGCCCTACTCTAAATCAAGAAGATTATTAAATCCATCTTATCTCACCTTAATCCTTTTAAATTCATTTAAATTGAAAGTTTTTGCCGAGAGTAGCAGAATTTTTATATATTGAAGGAGACAATAAAAGAGTGTGTCTTCTGCTGGAATTATAAATTTTATTTATTTATAACGATAATAAATAAATTAAATAAAATTAAATAAATAAAATTTATAATTCCAGCAGAAGACACACTCTTTTATTGTCTCCTTCAACACTTTTAAATTCATTTAGATTATTTATAAGTATATACTCTTTAAATGTATATTTAATTTGGAAAAGCTTATGGCAGGGTCCTAGTCATACTTTTAAAACATAAAAATCCTACATTTTTTTGACTATGATATAATTTGTCTATACTATTTTTTTTATCTTAAATAATAATTAGCTAAATGCTTTAAATAGCCAAAAGTTTATTTTATTTATATTAGATTGCTGAAACCTGTGCCCCCAGCAATATAAGTTTCACGACTAAATAACATGGGGTTTGCCCATTGAAAGATCAATTTTTTATTCCGGCCAAAGTAATCGTTCAAAAAATTTGAAACTCTGTAGGCTTGATCCTTATCATAGTAGCTATCCTTCAGAATTTTTACAGATATATAGCTATTATAATTTTGTTGTCAATTACTTGGACACTAACACTAAAATATAGCAGTATTTTATCTAGCCTTAACTCCAAAATTATAATAGGTAATCTGTAATAATTCTGATAGATAGCTAGTATTATTAAGATAAGTCTGCAGGGTTTCAAATTTTTTGAACCATTACTTTAACTCGGAATAATAAATTGATATTTAAATGCCAAAAACCCCATGTTATTTAGATGAGAAACTTACATCGCTGGGGGCACAGGTTATAATTGAGATAGAGACTTGAAATTTGGGGGATATTATTTTTTCATTTATTTCGAATCATATGAGCCCTTGTCAACGTAAAAATTTGAAAATGCCCAAAATAAGGACCACCCTAATGTGCGTGAGTTACCAAATTTTTACTTTCACATTTATATTCTATAGATTATAATGGGGAAGTATTGCGATCACCTGCTGGTTTTGACTTGTAATTAGTGAACAAGGTTTGGTTATTCTTATTATTTAAAAATTATTCTAATGCCTATAAAAATATGCCCTCCTGCTTCAATCCTTCAAGAAATGGCTCCACAAATACTTTCGCTGATACATCACACCTTAATTATGTTTCTTTCTACAATTAAAATCCTTAAACTTATAAGTTATAGTCACTGTATGCATCAAAAAACAAAAACAAAAAAAATCCCAAGCCCCTGTTTACCAGCAACCCGTAGTACATATTTCATAAAAAATTATCTATTTCAGGAAATGGATTGTATTAAGCCAGGCTAGATATAATTGGAATGAAATAAGAGTTAATTAAAACCAGAGCATTTCGTAGGAAAGTCTTCAGCAGTAAAAATTCCATGTTGATCATAATTCACATATATTATATATTTTATACTTTTTTTTATTAACTTCAGAGTTATGCAAGCAGTGTTTCTCAACCTGTGATCCACGTCGATGGACCAGATGGTGCGCTAGTGAATTTATAAATAAATAAATAAAATTGACCCGTATGAAAAAAAAGCAACGAAAAACCGATTAAAAACTGTGAAATAATATAAAAACGGAAATGAACTGAATGTTTGATTCATGAAACAATGAATCATTTAACTTTTGCGTTTAGTGCTTAGAGCATCGAATGCAGTTAAAAGCAATAGCTAAAATTAAACATCTGGTATATTGGTTTGGTATATTTATTCTTAAGTTTGAACTCATCTTTCGGTCAAAATTTTTCATAAAAGATATAACTAAAATAAATTTAAAATAAATATTTATATTAATTTATTTATGTTATGAAGAACTACTTAATACCGATTTATATTAGAAATATAGTTTTTTCCTTTATAATACAAGGTATGATGAACAGTAATCGATCATAAAACCTGTCTTAAGACTGGTTTGACGTAATCCAGGGGTGATCCGTGATTGGAAGTAGGTGTACAGTACACCCTTTTGAAAGTATTTTGGAAGTACTTGGAAATATTTGGAAGTGCTTGGAAATATTTGGAAGTACTTGGAAATATTTGGAATTACTTGGAAATATTTGAAAGTGCCTGGAAATATTTGGAAATACTTGGAAATATTTGTAAATACTTGGAAATATTTGTAAATACTTGGAAATATTTGGAATTACTTGGAAATATTTGAAAGTGCCTGGAAATATTTGAAAGTACTTGGAAATATTTGGAAATACTTGGAAATATTTGGAAGTACTTGGAAATATTTGGAAGAACTTGGAAATATTTGGAAGTACAAGTGGAAGTAGGTGTACAGCATATTAGGTCGCGGTTCACCCCTCGGACTTAACCATCCCTTTTGCCAACTTTTCTACTTCTCTATTCTTTTCACATCCCTAATCCTTCAGTATCTGGAAAAAGTATTCTACTCTAAATCTTCACCTTCCCCTTTTATTTCTGACCTCAATCCAGAAATATCTAAAAGTGATGGTATTAATTATTTTTTCAAAATATTTACGAATAAGTTTGGGAGAAGTCAAATTGGTCCAGGAAAAATTCATCTAATTTGCATATTTGACATTTATTCTCAAAATATATTTAAAAATAATTAATTTCTCTTAAAATATTATTCTTTAATATTTACTCTAGAAGGATTATTTTTTGCATAGGCCATAAGGGAGTTCGGGACAGCTTATCTATCTGGTTGATCTTCGAAAAAATCTTTTGTATTTCTGCAGAGTGACAACTTCTGCCCACTAAATTTTTTAATAAAATATTGATAATAATGAGGTTAATATCGAATAAAAATCTTTGTTTTGATAATATTAATAAAAAGATTATTGAGATAAATTTTTTCTCATTATAGAAACATTTATTTTAACTCAAAAACGATTTCAAGAAATAGAGTTGCAATTCTACTCTAGTGCTTTTGTTATATTCTGTTGGCTGCACATTTATGAATAGCTAATTAACTAGACTGTCAAATCTATTGAAAAATGTATCATTCGATTAACAAAAGTTGAATTATTGATCTGTATAAATTTGTTGAAAATATTTACTTCCATGTTAAAAGGATAATTTTCAATAATTTATTTCTCGGTAATGTGACAGACGATCAACTTCAAATTTTGGGAATAAATATTTAATACATCAATGATTTGATGTTAAAAATTTGAGAATTTTCTTATAAAGATGATAAACATTCCCGAGCCCCCTTAAAAGCATTATTATGGCAAAGTCATGTATTTTGTTCAAATCATAGATTTTTTATAATTGATTTTCCAATTTATTTGGGATATTTTTTCCTTATAAGATACTTTGTTATTGTTAATATCCATCTTTTCATTTACGTAATTGTTAGTATTTTGCTAATTTGTCTATTTGAATTTGGATTAAAGAATTTTCCGAAAAATGTATCATCATAAGATCATACATAACCTCTTGTATAATATTAATTTCAAAGTTCTATCACCTCATTCTGGATTCTTTTTTCTAAAGATTTAAAAAATAAATTCTTAAGCATTGAGTCAGGTATTCAAGAATAAAAAAAATTATTGAATTACTAGATACGTAATGTTTTGACTCTTAACCTTAGCGTATTTATTAGCCGTTAAGAAAATAAAACTCAGCAGTTTGAATATATCAATATTTAATACTGTGGCGTGTATATGTGTATATATTGTTACTAAATAGACATTTTCTCTTTAAATCATTTTTAAATATTAATGAGTATTCAACAATTTATTGACACAGAGGACAGGTATTGCATGGCTCATATTTCTTACTGCCCGTAAATTCAATTTATCGTATGATTGTAGAATAAAAATTAGTGCCTGGGGCACCGAGCGATGCTCGGTAACTTTTTGCCTCTAAATAGCTTAAGTTTCGAATTTCAAGGCTCTCCGACTTACCGAAGACGATATATGAATGATTAAAATATTTATTTTACGACACTCCTAATTTACACACCCTTTCTTTATTTCAATCGGATTAAAATCTATACACGACTATACGCGACACTTGATACACCAATTTTAAACAAAATCTTTTGTTCAATTTTTGAGAAAAAAAATCGAAAAATCTTTCATGTAAATGTCTACTTACTTTGTTCCGATTTCAATGACTGATTTATATATTAGTCCATCCATACTGTAAACTCCTGATGATGGACTAATAATCCGAAATATATTGAGTTTGTATAAACCTCTTTGAGTTTTATTTCATTCACTGTGAAACTACACAACCTTTACTCTATTAATTAACATCATCTTTCACCTAAAACCTACACCACTTTCCATAAGTAAAATAGATTTTTTGACCCACCCTAATATATATATTATTTTTTTCTCGTTTAATAAGAGTAGATAGATATACAAGAATTGCTCATTTAATAATATAAGATGGATGCGTGGAAAAGAAAAAAAAACTTAACAAGTGATAATTACTTTTAAGTGAATGTTTAAATTTGTTTTGGATTGATTAAATACTCTTCTTTTCTCTATATAAATAGTGAAGTGTGTTGGTGAAGTTTGTTCTTAAATAAGACAACGAAATTCTTTTTTTAGGATTGTCCTAAATAAGCAAAAGAGAAAAGCCACCCAATGATTTCACATAAAACTCTAAATTGCCAAGTCATACACCTTCGATTGAAAAAATCTCTATATATATTAAGTTTACAAGAATAATGGATTTTTTCTTTTTTTGTTAATAGTGACATGTTTTGTTTACATCGTTGTTCCTCAATTTAATTAGCTGTTTCCTCTTTAAGACATTATTTATGTCCCTGTGAAGTGGATGCCTGAAGAAGAAATCGTAGTGAAAATACTACATAAACCAGGCCTTGTTGTTTTCTTGCCTTTATTTATTTAAGCTACGGATGTGAGCCTGGAGGTGATTTCTCCGGGTAGAAGTCAAGGAGTGAAGAAATAATATTTTTAGTATAAGAGAGGATTGATTATATTATTCAAAGGCATTTTTACTTTACCATATTAGGGTGCTCCTTATTTTTGATATTTTCGAGTATTTAAGCTGACATGGTTAGAAATAAAAAAAAAAAAAAATATCTCCCAAGTTTCAAGTCTCTATCTCAATTTTAACCTACACAGCGATTAAGTTTCCCATATAAATAACATGGGATTTTTGGCATTGAACGATCAAATTTTTATTCCGGGCAAAGTAATGGTTCAAAAAATTTGAAACTCTCTAGACTTTATCCTTATAATAGTAGGTATTCCGCAGAATTTTTACAGATTTTTAGATATTATAATTTTTTTGACTATAACGTACTAATACTAAGATATAGCAGTATTTTATTAACCGACTTCAAAAAAGGAGGAGGTTCTCTATTCGACTGAATTTTTTTTTTTTTTTTTGTGCCTATGTTACCTCATATCTCCGCCAATTCTCAACCGATTTTGAAATTTTTTTTTGCATTGGGTCCAGTCTAGCTTCCGATTGGTCCCATTTTTTTTCGTTTTTTTTCATAGGTATTAGACCTTTTTTATTAGGTTTGTTTAGACCTAACCTCTTTGTTTATGAACCGATTTCGATGGTTCTTTTTTTATCCGAAAGGGGTGTCTTAGTGATGGTGTCATATTAATTTGGTCAAGTTCTGATGATATGATCACTATTAATAACATCACTAAAAAGAGAAAAATAAAAATAATTTTTAAGAAAAAAATAAAAACCGACTTCAAAACATAAGAACCATTACTGAGATTGAGACGGGAACATCATATATTGAAAATCCAAAAATTACTGTGCTATATTTTGCTCTTACGAGATTAAATGAGTTCAGTAGATGCATTCAAAAAGTGAATTTGTAAACAATTATAAAGTGAATGTATACTGGATATTTCAGGGAATTAATTGAAACCGTGAACCTTTATGGCATACGTGACTTTTTATTTTTCAATACATCCTTTATGAATTCGACATCGATATTTAATTTATTTATATACAATATTGAACAATCACTTCCTTTTCCTTCTTTACTTTTAAAAGCAAAATAAAATTTCCTCCATCTAAATATAGAAGCTTATTTACGCAAATATATTATTGATTTTTAATGTTTAAATGGAAAGAGTTATTTTCAATTAAAATTAATTTCCATTTCAGTCTTATATATATTTGTAAAAAAAATATTTTGTTCATTTCTTAATTAGGAAGTTATTATAACAAACATTTTCTATGAAACGAAAATTAAGGGCCAGTTGTATGTCGGTTTGTAAAGTCTTTGTTAAAGTTGAGAAAGGGTAAAACCTTAGAATTCACCTTGTGTCCAGCGGGATGGCCAATCAGATGAAGTGGGTGTAATTTGATTGGCCATCCCGACAGGCACAAGGTGAATTCTAAGGTTTTACCCTTTGTCAACTTTTTCAAAGACTTTACCAACCGACATGCAACTAGACCTAAGCCGACGATTTAGATACTGGACAACTTCAGCTTTTACTGGCAATGTCATATAATACGAGACAATATTAAGCTAATTAACCCAAAAAGTACCTAATTTAAATATCAAAATGAACCGCACGGTCATATATAGATACTGGCCAGCTTCAGCTATTACTGGCAATGTCATATAATAATAATCTTTACAAATAAAAGATATATAATCAAGACCATCGACCCCCGCCCAGCCCATAAAATTCTTTCTTCTACTTTTCACAATGGAGGGGCCAACCCAGGCCTTTAGGGGTTGCACCTTTTTGGTGTAACTCCTTCTCTCATCATTTTCATAAAAAAATATAGCCATTGCGTTTCTAGAGGAAAAAGCAGTTATATTTTCCAGTATCTCCTTTTAGAACTTCACAATCAATGCTAATAGAATATGTATGCAGGCAACACAACAAGGTACCTGAGAAGGTTTACTTGTATCAGTACAGTCCACGCACAATCGGTAATTATTTGGGAATCGATGCTTTGAAAATGCTAAATACATGCTAACAAGTAAAGGGAAATTAAAGTAGAGGTTTATATTAAATTAGGTTGAGTTTTGAGAGCAGATTTGGTCAAAATTATTTATCTTTCCCAGAACTAATTTAGTCACACCGGGTAAATTATAAGGTATTACCCTTTGTTAACAAAGACTTTACAAACCGACATACAACTGGTCCTAAGAAGTTGGGTCATAAGCAATGTTAGGTGTCATTATTGCGTCTGATCTCTCTTCAAATGGCTATATTACTAGTCGGAAGAAAATTTGGCATTCTCTTCAAGTGGATCCGATATTTTATGAGCAATTAAAAATCAGTGCCCAAATTCGTCACTGTGTAGAATAGAGCTGGTACATGTTGGAGTGGCTGGTCTGGCTAAATGACAGTAACCCCGTCCTTTAGGGGTTAGTTAATAATTAATTGAAGCTACCAACTCTTCCAGATTAAGTGCGACAGTCCCGTTTCTATGTTTTAATTAATATAAATATTTTTTAATCCAAGTAAAATATTATTTAATTAAAATTAGCTAATGTCGCCATCCACATGACTTTACCATACACCCTGACTCTTCTCTTATATTTAATAAAATTATTTATAATTATTTAGGGGCTCAACTCCCTCCCCCTCCTTTTTTGGGTGATAGTTTTTGGATTTTTAGTCTACTGGGGGCCCATTGATTATGTATACAAAATTTGGTTGAGTTTGCTCAAAGGGGTTGTCCTCTGATTGATGCAAATAAACATACACAAATATATATCAAAATTATATATCTGTATATATTTATTTGTTTGAGACTATAGTTTCAAAGACTTGGTCTTCATCATCAGTCTTATTTAATTATAAATATTATTTTTCATGGGCTCAATATCCATACGGTATCGAGACCATGAAAAATATTTATAATTAAAAAGACTGATGATGAAGACTCAAGACTTCGAAACTATAGTCTGAAACAAATAAATAATATATATACAGATATATAATTTCGATATATATTTGTGTATGTTTATTTGCATCAAGCAGAGGACAACCTCCTTGTTTCTCTTTGTGAATCAACAACTCTGCTACTCGCGCCAAAACAAAAACTTTTCAATTTGCTCAAAGGGCCTATATTTTTATTATTTGATCTCCCCCCCCCCAAATTTCGGCCCCAGAAAAAAATATTTTCATTATTATAGGTTTACATTATAGTATATTTCATTTTTCTTGTTTTTTTATTATAGTTTGAAAATATTATACCTAACTTATAGTTCACCTTTTTTGCCAAACCCTTTGAAATATACAACTTTCTATAATGACCTTTGTTTTAATAATAAACAAAATTGTATATATTATTCTATTTATTTCAAATGACAATAACATTTTACTTATCCTCTAAAGCTAAAGTATATATATCGTTCAGCAAAATAATTATCTTACCAATTATAATCATAATAATAACATGCATAAAAATTATATTTGATTATTTGGCAAATACTTTCTGATAACAAAAGGAAAGTTTTACCTTATCATCATCAATTCAGAGAGATATCTATCTATCATCTATTACAAAACATCTCTTTCGAGAGATCGACGCTTGAAATAAAAATCTCTTAATTAGGTTTTTCACTTATTTCTATGAGAACATTCGAATAATTATTATTGTTCTCTCTTATCTCGCTTTCACACAATATCATGTTTAAATTTTAAACGTCACTGTCGGAATAATTTCCAACTCAATTTAATTATATATATACATATACCTAATACTAATAATTATAAGACGATCTGTTGATTTTTTTATTTATTTTTCTTATTTTACCTGAATATAATGATTTTTTTGCCCATGGTTTAAATTCCCATAGCGGTCGCAACACCGTTATTATTTACCGGTCTACAAAACCAAAATCAAAAGAGAGCTAATTGTCATTTCATTTGTTTTTAAGTATAATAAAAATATTAATATGGGAATATTCAATTTTTTATAATAATACTCTTTTATTCTAAAAAATAGTTCCAGTTCTTTTATTACTGAAACATTGTGATTTACTTTAGAAAATACCTTCATCAGGACGAAAGGTGAATTTTTTTCGCGGTCCCCCAAGGGCTTTTTTCCCAATCCCATTATCAAAATGGCCAATCCCAATAACCCTCTCCCTAAGCATCATTCTAAAAAAATTGATTGTCCCCGACCGGGCCCCTTTGATTGGAAGTCAAAGATACTTCTTTTATACTAGACAACCTCAACCATTTACCCTCCTCACCAGTAAATTCTCAAATACAAAAACAAACAGACCACATCTACAAAGTGTCAAACCCAAAATGGTGAATTCGTCTAAAATGCCCCAAAATAGCTCGGGCCAAACATACGGCGAGAAAAGTAGTTCCTACAATCACATGAAGCCCATAGAATCCGGTAGCTACAAAAAAGTTTCTTCCATAAATTGAGTCCGCTACCGAAAAAGGGGCCTCCACGTATTCGTACCGCTGCAATACAGCTGCGAAGCCCGCCTGGGGCCCGTCTAAGATGAGACCGTGACAGATCGAATTGTCAACCCAAAGACCTTCTAACCCGTCTGTGAATTTCATCAAAATCGTTCGAGCGGTTTTCAAAATAGAAAAAATATACAAAAAAATAAATACACATACAAATATATATATAAACAAACAATTTTTGCTCGTTTAATAAGAGTAGATATTTCAATTAAAAGTTAACTGTCACAATCCGCCATTGTGTGGCTAGCTTCACACCCATAAAATATCGATTTTAAATTTTAGTTTTTTAAGGAAAAATTAATAGATACCGATAGGGTTTCTTTTTTTCAGCAGACATACTATGGACCTTAAAACTTACGCTGTATTTCAAAAGACTACGTATACTATGATCGTAAATAATCGATGTGCCATCGTAATTTTTTAATTCAACCAATCCAACACTCATAAAATATATATTTTAAATTTTAGTTTTTTAAGGACAAATAATAGATATCAATTTAAAATTTATTATTTTGAATTAATTTTATTTAAAATTTATCTATTAAAATATTTTAAAAATAAAAGTTTTGAATTTAGACCCATTTGTCTAATCGTTGCTAACTCCGTCATAGTAAAACATGGATGTTTAAGCGCTTTATGTATAGTATAGATAGATATTATATATATATTTATATATTATAGATAGATATTTTAGTAGTGAATTCACTCAATGTTTGGATTTGTCTAAAATGGAAGAAAATTCATTTTCAAATTTGCTAGCTCTGGGATTTTAATAATTTCAATGTGTGTGCTTAAGAAACATACAATTGTTATTATTATTTTTTATATAACTTCCCTATTTTTTTTTTCAATCTTGTACATGTTTTAACAATAATACATTTTTCAAAAATTAGGTTTTTTTTTAATTATTATCTAATTATTATAATTAATTATTTTTTAATAATATTATAAGAATAATTATTCTATTATTTTTATACTAAAAAAATACTTTTTTCTTTTTCAGGTAAGTGTCAGCATTGTTCTTCTAGAATTCATTTCTTCTAAAGTGATTTATGAAGGCAAGGTAAAATGTAACATTTAATTATATATTTATTACCCATTTAATTAATAGGTGATATGAAAATAGCCACCAGGGGGGGCTTCTGGGCTAAAGCCCCCCTGAACTTTATAGTTTGTAATTAAGTCTTTTTTTAATAATAATTATATAATGTTATCTAAGGTAATATTTTAAAATATATTCATTTTATTAAATTTTTTTTAGTTCTACGTTGATGTTATATTATTATTATTATTTTTTTTTTTGGAGTTCCCCAATAAAATTCAAACTCCGGCGCCTAGATTCAGGCATCAGTCAATATGGCGGAATCCATTAAAGGTTAGTTTTAGTTAAGTGGCGCGGGAATTCGAAGACGCCATTAGTGGGTTAGTCTTAAACAAACCGAACAATATGGCAGAATCAAAGGAACCTATTAGATTAAATTGAAAGTTTTTGTGCCGAGACCTATTAGAGGTAGATTCCACTATTATCAGAAACAGTATTTCTTTTAACGGTGTTGCTGATTATTTTTTGAACAATAAATCTTGACAATCAAATAAAATAAATTATTCATTAAATAAAAGTAAAGTTAACTTGGCATAAACAGGAAATAAATAGAAATATAAGCCCTATTTAATTTGTGTAGTTACTGGCTAAGAAACATGTCTTTTAAAAATTGGTTTAGCATGTTTGTTTCCATGTTTGCATTTTTGTGATTTTTTTTTTTTTTAATGATATTGATGTGAGAAGGAGATACGCCAGAAGGTGGATCCCCTAAAAGCCTGTATGGGCTGGCCCCTCCCTCGTGAAAAGAACAGAGTAGAAGGAAAAGAAGCCGGGATCACGAGCCAAATCTCAGAAAGTTAGATATAGTCCAATTTACTAAGTTTTTAGGGGCTTCGAGTAGTGGTAAATTCTCCACGCAAAAAATTATTATTTATTTAAAATATAAAACATAATATTGTTTATTGAAAATAAAAATATTCATTATTTATTTAAAATGTATATTTTCAAAATGAAGGGATAAATAATATATTTTAATGTAAATATTAACCAGATGGTTTATTTATTAATTTTTAGAAGGGGAAATTATCTACATAGGCATATTTATACATTTTTTCATTTCAAGTATTATATATCGAATTCACTTCCATGTATCATTATTATGATAAATAGGAAAATAATAATTAAAATTTTTGGTTATTTCCATCAATCAATAACAAATTAAAACCAAATTTCTATATCAATATAGGTACATATATAGATTATATTATATTTGGAAAATATTAATATTTACGCTATAAAAAAGTGTTTTTTAGAAAATCTCTCTATCTCTCTCTGGTTGTCAAGTTACGAAGGATTATTAAAGGGATATTTTAAAGGTAGAAGTGAGGAAGAGGGGTCGGGTTAGGCTAGGGGTTAGCGTACCAGCCTGCTACCCAAGTAGACCCTGGTTTGAATCCGACTCGAGGCATCCGGCTAAAATCTGATCCCTGGGTAGAGATAATAATAAGTATAATAAATATCGTAAATAGGCTTATGGCTAGAAAGGCCGAAAAGCCTAAAAAAAGTTAGAAAGAACTAGAATTGGAGTATTTTCACCAAATAATGATCGGGTTGGCATGGTATATATTCAAGTGGTTGCGTCTTTAGTCTATAATTTAGACAAAAATTAATCTTTTAAAATGCATTCTTTAATGGGAATTTGTCCCTTGTTAGAGAGCATATTTTAAGATCGTGTATCTTGTAATCACTGTTTTTAAAGATACATTTATAAAAGCATTTAGATACCCTTACAGATACACATTTTCCAAAATATCTAGATATAGATTCTAGAAACATACACAAATACAAAACAATTCATACTCTATTGGATTATGTTTACAAAAAGAAAAATTCAAAATGCTTAAATTATTCCAAGCAAGTCAAAAATAAATGCTAGAATTAAAATATGCATGGCGATTCTATTAAAATGTCTTGGACTTATAAATGTTTTTCATAAATTTTTCCTTGGCTTAGC
The DNA here is from genome assembly GCA_024734495.1 of Forficula auricularia. NCBI lineage: Eukaryota > Metazoa > Arthropoda > Insecta > Dermaptera > Forficulidae > Forficula > Forficula auricularia. The sequence continues at coordinate 1,697,740 of JALMQS010000120.1, read as the reverse complement.
GCCCTCTAATCAATTTAAATTAAATATTCTCACATCTACTTTGTACCTTAGTTTAGCTGTGATAAATTCGGGTATGATACAACCCATGCAACAATTGACAGAATTATAATGTAAAATTTTTTTTGAATCTTAAGATGTATCTTGTATCTTTTTGAAATAGATATCATTGAAAATTGTACCTAGATACAGACACAGATACATATTAAACCAGATATCTAGATAATTACTTAAATACTCAAAAATGTATACTATCCCTAAAATTACATTCATACCATGTTACAAAAATCTAATGTTATATTTGAAAATAACACAAAATTCTGCGTTTATCGATGAATTTTACAAAAAAGTGTGTGGGTGTGTGATTTCTATATTTTTTGAAAGACAATTACAAAAGTCTTTCATTTGGAAACCGATAGTACAAGTCATATGATCCTAGTTGGCTGATACGGCTGAGAATCTTTCAAATCTGTATGCATTCGAGGGATCGCTTATCTAGGAATAATAATACCGATAGGGTTTCTTTTTTTCAGCAGGCATACCGTGGACCTCGAAACTTACGCTGAATTTCAAAAGACTATTAGTTATATTATATTGTAAATAATCAGTGTCCTATCGTAATTTTATTTAATTCAACCAATGCAAAACTCTCCTTTCTTTAGTTAGTTTCAAAATTCTCCATGCGTAATGGTGGGTATCCTTTATGTATAATATTTTCGATAGGGTTTCTTTTTTTTAACAGACATTCCGTGGATCTTGAAATTTACGCTGTATTACTACAAGTCATATGATCCTAGTCGGATGATACGGGTGATAATCTTTCAAATCTGAATGCATTCGAGGGATTGCTTGTGTATAATATTATCGATAGGGTTCCTTTTTTCAGCAGACATACCATGGACCTTGAAACTTACGCTGTATTTCAAAAGACTAGGTATACTATGATTGTAAATAATCGATGTGCCATCGTAATTTTAATCGAACGTTTTCTACATTTGATTCAATTGCGAATCCAATGTAGGGAATTTTTGTCAAATATTGAGTGAAAATAATATCTGAACTTATATATTTCTAACTTGAAATAATGATATTAAATAAATTTTATAATTTTTCTCATTAATATAATGGCTCAGACTTAATACTCCGCAGACTCCAATAGCGTAATCCGCAGTAGTCTCGCTATAAATATTTTTTTTTTCAAATAATCGCTGTCAAAATAATTCTCGTTGACGTATAAATTATTCTTTGGTATATTAATGAGAAAAATTATAAAATTTATCTTAATTTTATTTAACTCAACCAATTCAAAACTCTCCTCTCTTTAGTTTGTTTCAAAATTCCCCATGAATAAGCGAAAAATTAAATTTTAATAATTAAAAGGTTATATTTTGGAGACCATCCTCTGGTTGAAATGTCACTGCTACTGATACTGATATCTGGCTAGTTATTAAAAACACTAGCCTGTGAACTTTCGTTCCATCCATGATAACTAAGTTAAATGTTAGATCATTTTTCCAAAAAATGTTTGTTTGTTATTTTTATAAAATAATATTCTTAATAAATTGAGGAAGTTGAATAAACATGTTTACGAAATAACATCATCCGACTCTCTGCGTCTGTCTGTCTCCATGATAACTGTACAACGATTTTATCCCCAAAGTTCTTTCAAGAAAATTCTCTTCGAAAAGAAATAAAAATCTTTCAACTTGGTTGAGAGTCGGAAGTTGATAGAGATAGATAGAATTTTTATTTTTCTATTTTTTTTTTCGGACCCGTTTGGCATCGATCATCATTTGAATTTTATATTTCACCACAACTATTTTGGCATATTGGAACGTTTTTTTTTCTCTCCCTGCTCGGAACATGATTGGAATATTCAACAATTTTGTTAAATTTTTTATTGCATTTCCAAATGAATTCCGTCCATTTGAAAAATCTTTATATTATGGTTTAGTAATCGAAATGGTATTCGTTTCCACATGTTCGAAATACATAATCAATAATGTATGTGGAAATCACCGAAAAATTGATTTCACGGTAGCTATTGGTCGGACGACAGATCTATCTATACGATAAACAAAATAACGTATCTATATACATATTCCGTACAATTATTAACTTAACGATGAACAGAGTATAAACTAAGAAAATATTTTGTTAAGGGAGAATGGTGTAGGTTCTTGGTGAACATATTTAAAAAAACTTTTAAAAATCATTCTAGGTATGTTTCAGAAAAAATAAAAGACAAGATGCTTGTTAACATGACCCTAAATATATTTCGGGGTATGAGCCCATCTTCAGGAGTTCATAGACAGAATAAAAGACAAGATGCTTGTTAATAACACGACCCTATATATATATTTCGGGGTATGAACCCATCTTCACGAGTTCACAGACAGAATAAAAGACAAGATGCTTGTTAACATGACCCTATATATATTTCGGGGTATGAACCCATCTTCAGGAGTTCACAGACATAATAAAAGACAAGATGCCTGTTAACATGACCCTATAAATATTTCGGAGTATGAACCCATCTTCAGGAGTTCACAGAAAGAATAAAAGACAAGATGCTTGTTAACATGACCCTATATATATTTCGGGGTATGAACCCATCTTCAGGAGTTCACAGAAAGAATAAAAGACAAGATGCTTGTTAACATGACCCTATATATATTTCGGGGTATGAGCCCATCTTCAGGAGTTCACAGAAAGAATAAAAGACAAGATGCTTGTTAACATGATCCTAAATATATTTCGGGGTATGAGCCCATCTTCAGGAGTTCATAGACAGAATAAAAGACAAGATGCTTGTTAATAACACGAACCTATATATATTTCGGGGTATGAACTCATCTTCACGAGTTCACAGACAGAATAAAAGACAAGATGCTTGTTAACATAACCCTATATATATTTCGGGGTATTAACCCATCTTTAGAAGTTCACAGACAGAATAAGACAAGATGCTTGTTAACATGACCCTATATATATTTCGGGGTATGAACCCATCTTCAGGAGTTCATAGACTCCTGAAGATGGGTAAGCGACATAGACCTGGCCTTAAGAAATGTATTAAATTTGGCGATACTTTTATGATACGAGTAACTATGGGATTATATTGTCATCGCACAATCGTAAGTGTGCAAAATTTCAAGAAATGAAGTGGGTCAAAATTTGTTTGCAATATTCTATCCAGCTAAACAGGCAAACAAAGGAGCTGAGTTAAAGGATAAAAAAAGATAAAGAATCATAAATGCATGTTCACGAATGTGCACTATTTCATTATTTTTTCAGTATGGCGGTGGTTTGTTGTTGTTGAATCATCACTGACGAGGATGACTAATAAACAAGTGTCAGGAGAGACAGCATGATGAGTAAATGCATTGTCAGTGCAAGCGGTAGCTGCATTACATCCCGATGCAGCCTCATCATTATGAAAAAGGAGAGAGAGAGGAGATCGTCAACCTGTTTGGATTTTATTGGAAAGTAACGATCTCAATACCGCTATTACATCAGAAAAAAAAAAATAAAATAAATACTAAAAAAAATACATCTACACACCTGTCAATAGAATGAAACATAAATTTGGTGGAGTTTATTTTTATAATTATAAATTTATTTATATATATCCAATGATTTTTTTTTAAGAAATAGTACACTTTGAGATTTTTATTTGCCTAGTTCTAGAGCTCTAGCTCAAGGTGAACAATTACCATCATCGAATAAATATTTCTATTCTATTTATATTAACACGGAGTTTCGCAATGAATATCCCGACCCCAAAATTTTCAAATTAATTAAATAGAATTTTGTTTTCCAATTGTAAAAATGAATATTAGTATTTAGTTTTTTATGAAAAAAACACTATTTATGTATGGTCAAGTATTGTAATCGTGCATGAAAAAAGTGGTTTTTTTCCTTCTTTTTTTCAAAATATCTTAAAATCGACTTAAACTATTTCGATTGAAAAAATTGAGCGAAGCCATGGCATTTCGGTCTACAAAAAAGCTCTAATAAGTGAACATCGAAAAAATTATATTTTTCGAGATAATAATTGTTTTGTCATAATGTCTGTTAGTTAGTTAGTCTGTGCGTTACCAAATTTGTGGACGAGCTAGCTCAAAAACTAGTGTGAATATCGAAACCAAATTTCACACGTAGTTTTGGTCCATTGAGATTAAGAGCTGATTATATTTTGGTGTATATCGACCCAAAATTAAGGGGAGTGGAGGGGGTTAAAAATTAAAAATCTAGGTCGTTTGAGCAAATTCAACCAAATTTTGTATACATAATTAGTGGCCCTCCAGAAGTCTAAAAATGCAAAAACTAACCGCCCAAAATAGGTGGGGGTGGGGGGTGGAGGGTCAAAAAATGAAAATCTTGGCCATTTACCAAACTCAACCAAATTTTGTATACATAATCAGTGGGTCCCCAGAAGTCTAAAAATGCAAAAACTAACCACCCAAAATGGGGGGTGGGGGGTCAAAAAATGAAAATGTTGGCCATTTACCAAACTCAACCAAATTTTGTATACATAATCAGTGTGCCCCTAGGAGTTTAAAAATGCAAAAACTAACCCCCCTCCCCTATATGATTATAAATAATTTTATTAAATATTAATGTAAGTGAGGGGCCAGGTTGTATGGTAAAGTCAAGTTGATGGCCACATCAGAACACGTCAGCTTATTATTTGTTTATTTGAAATCATCTCTGTACATTTTCAATTAAGGATAAAAACTACACTACGGTGTAAAAAAACGAGCCACCAATAAAAACTTTATTAGATAGTAAATCATTTTTAATTTTTTTACAAGTAACCATACGTTTACTGAAAATAATAACTAAAATAACGGCTTATTGAAAGTGTACTTGCCACTTGTCGTTGATTTAGGCCTTGATTAATTAGGCACAAAATTTGAACTGGTTGAACTTCAGAAATATCCATTTTGCATATTTTATCTTTCTATGCTTAATTCAAAATGATTCATTTTTTTGTTATTTCAAATGGAATTGGATCTTTTATTAAAACTTTATTTAAATTTAAAGTGATATTGAGAAAGTAGAATAATTTGTAATTGTATCTTTTAATTTAATTTTACTTATTTTTACTATGAAATTCACAAATTATCACCCATATTTATTGAAAATGTTAGTTTAAGAGGTAATAGAACAAATTATATGGTTATTTGTAGCAATTTTTAAAATGATTTCTTATTTAATAGTTTTTATTGGTGGCTCGATTTTTTTGCACCATAGTGTATTTCTATATCTAAAACGGCCTTTTAACGATATTGATTCTGGTCACGGTGTACACTTTTTTATTTTTCAATTATTTTTAAAAACAAAACATAAATGTATTCAATATTCTTAATTAATTTATCGTTTAATATTTTAAATTTATATTCACCCATCTAATTGCGTCCTTTAATTGAGCTGTATATATACATATAGTGAATTTCTAAAAGATCAATGTCAATCAAAGAGTAAATGGCCGATAAAAAATAAAAGATAAGAATCAATATTCACGGTTTTTCTAATTAAAAATAATTTTATCGGTTCTTATCCTATATATGTACATGTTTTAAAAATATTATATTGATATAAAATTAATTAGATAAAATATTTGAAATTAAAATAAATAGAGAATAAATGTTTATTTCTAGAAATTTGTTGTGTGTAGGCTTGTACGCTGGCCGCTCGGCCAACACCCTCACGTTTTTATTTAAAATTCAATAAAACCGACTTCAAAAAAATTAAATGCAACAAATAAAATAATAAGAACTCAAAAATCAAATCAAATGCACTAAAAGGCATAAAATAATTATCTAATTTAGTTACAACTAAAAGACGAAATTGTTACATGAAATCACTTTTTGAAGTCGGTGCCAAAAATATACATTTTATGAATCGAACTCGACGGATCTTATTTAGTACGTTTGGCGGATACGGTCGCTTATATAGTTTGTTTAGCACCGACTTCAAAAAGTGATTTCATGTTAATATTTCATCGTTTAGTTGTAACTAAATTAGATATTTTATTTTTTATTTTTGAGTTCTTATTATTTTATTTGTTGCATTTAATTTTTTTGAAGTCGGTTTTATTTTTTTTTTTCTAAAAATTATTTTTATTTTTCTCTTTTTAGTGATATTATTAATAGTGACTTAATATAATACCTTGCATGCATCTCGTAAGAGAAAACGTCGGGAGAATGGATCAGAAAATGATAATAAAATTCAATTAATAAATATAGAAATTTTCTCGAAACGTTTGCGGGTTTTAAATGAATGTTTTAAATTTTTTTTATAAAAGATTTTATTTATTATAATTTCGATTATTTGCTCATAAGAATTGGAGATTTACGTTATTTCGTCATTGATCATATCATCAGAACTTGACCAAATTAATATGGGACCACCCATAAGGTACCCCCTTTCCAATAAAAAAAGAATCATCGAAATCGGTCCACGTGGCAAAAAGTACTCGCTGAACATACATAAAATAAATAAATAGTTAGGCATCTTGACTATCCTGGAGCTATACTGATCTATTAAGAATCATTCAAATCGGTTCATAAATAAACAAAGAAGTTATGCCTGAACAAACATAACAAAAAAGCCCCAATACCAATGAAAAAAAACTGCACAATCGGAAACTAGACTGAACCCAATGCAAAAAAATCATCAAAATCGGTTCACAATTGGCGAAGATATCAGGTAACATAGACACATAAAAAAAAATTCAGTCCAATTGAAAACCTCCTCCTTTTTTGAAGTCGGTTAATAAAACTAGAAAAATCTTCGTGATTCGTGAGATTTATTTTTTGTTTTTAATTTCGAAAGTTTCTATATATGTTTCTATATAGGTATGTGTTCCTGAAAATAATCTTAAGAGCAAAGGGGTCCTTAAAATAATATTCCTGTCATCTGTTTCTCTTCAACGTTTGAGCTCTGGTTTCACTCATATCGCTAAGCTATGAAAAAAATAATGAAACAATTATGTAAAGCAAATAGATTTAATGTACTTTGATGTCATTGATTATATATTAATCCTCTCTATTTAAAAGATATCTCAAAGTAATTTTACATAAAAAATGGAAAGGTAAAAAAAATTCAAAGAATAGATTAGGATTTATGAGTACCGAAATGGGACTATTGAACCCAATTCTTTAAAAGTGACATCGTATAGGGAAAGTGACTTGAATAATAAACAAAGGTATGATTAACTTGGTAATTAATATTAACGTGTATCTCGTAAAAACGAGCAATAAACACCCAGAAGACATGTAATTCTCGTTTTAATATCACAATTCGAGACTTTACATCGGTGATGACTATTAATGAAAGATGGTGAAAGTAGTTTATGTTTTTATTTTCATCATAAGTTTCTTATCAATAGAGAATTATTGTTCATTTATATTCGAATTAATAATTTCCGTGAGTTATTATGGAGGTAATCCTCCGGAAGTGTGAGTGGCAACGACCTACCTCAATAAATAAAATTACTTTCGTCTGAAACTCTATGCAAATAACTTAAAAATTACGTAACACAAGCAATTATCTGGAGAATAGGTTTATACTTCAATGAACGTTCAATGTTCCTATACCAATCCGCACTACGGACTTGAAATAAATAATAACGTCACGGCAGCCCTTGCTTGTATGTAAATGCGATTCATTATTGAGCAGATTTTTTTTTTTTAAAAATTTTTCCCCATATCAATACTACTATATAATAAAGCAGCAAGTAGTCTCTTGGTTTGTCCGGTTTCTCCCACTTATGGGTCCGCCCCTGTATACTCTATCTGCCCTAAAACTTCTAGAAACTTCGGGAACATTCTGGAATGTTCACAAGAATTGGACTCTGTCTCATGGGCTTTGCAGCTGGTTTCTAAATAAGTCTTGGATAGTACTAAATATTAAATTTGTATCAGTAAATATGAATTCACCATTGCCATCTCTGGTGAAGTGCTCACACTGCAGAACATTGACTGATATGGGCTACAGTAAATTTTCTTCTTGACCCTAGACTCATTTTATGAGAGTGATAAACCATAAGAGCTACTGGCCCACTGATGAAAGTGGGAAATAAAACCTACCTCAGACCCAGGGACGCGCCAATACCCTGTTGCGCCGTCGTGCGAAATACTGATGGCGCCTTTATATGCACTGAGCCCAAATTGCTGCGGCCACAACATTTTTTCACGTTTCAAGGTTTTTTTACAAAAAGAACTAATAGGGCGAATAGTTTCAGCCGTTTTTGAAATATTTCGAAAATACAAACTACTACTCTCTCTACTACTTTCTCCATACCTCATATAGGGTGGCGGAAGCATCACTAGACACAATCATGTTCAAACCTGTCGCAGTTTGCCGGTAGCAGCATCAGCCGGGTCATTTAATATTCACTCCTCGGGAGCCCCTACTATATAGACAACTATATTAGCAGATAAGTTAAGGGTATGTCTAACTTGCAAAAAAAAGGCGCAAGTCATTCCCCATTTTTACTTTATCTAATGTGACATAAAATAACGACTAGTCCGGTCACTCATGTACTTTTTCCCAAAGTGTGAGTGCGCGTGGGAGTATTGTTTTATATTTAGTCCACATAGGACCGACCTTTGAAATCTCTACAAACAAAACTTTGCTTTGGTACGCCCAAGACACGATTTCGTTGCACAGATAACTATGCAAACAAAAAAAAAAAAAAAAAAAAAGCATACCGAAAATAAAAACCATACAAAAGTATAAGTATCACGTCCTTACCTTGCTCTATGTCTATATCTGTGCAGACTTTGAAATTCAAAGTCACTTAACAGAGCTTTTGTTTGCACTAAGTTTTGCTTGCTGACCACGTTATATTCGTGTCACATTAGTAAATAATAATTGTATATATATATATATATATAGAACTTGGAACTATGATAAGCCTGTTTTCATGTTGCTACTTTTTTCCGTTACGTTTTTACATCATTATTAATTAAGCCATATTATATATTTTACTCAATGATTCACATCGGAACAGTTTGTAAATAAAGATAAATTGGAAAAAAATGAAATGGCAAAAACAACAACAAAATGATATGCAAACAAGCACCCTTATTGGTTTGTTCCAACATGTATACATCATCATTAAAAATGCTTACTTTTAGCTCTCACAATAATACTTAATAAACAACACTAAATATATAGGGTTATATATTTCTGAAATAAAATTTAATTAATATATATTAATATCATTGCTTGGCAAACTATTCATAAGTGCGGGGTGAAGAGTTTATACTTAAAACGTTCAAAGAAGTAAATAGCATATTTCAATTACTTTTTGAGATATCCTGGTTTTGAATATTTGGAAAATAATGGAGGAGTTTTTTCCAGCTTATGTTCAAGTTCATTTCGGTTCATGTTGCACAAGAACGATATATTTTTTTGTTAGGCATCTCCCCTTATAGGCCTTCGATTCTCCCACTTGATGAATGGCTCAGGGTGTGGCCACAGCAGAACGGTATAAAATTCTTTGTATGCTGTTGGGAGTTGATTAGTAGGGTGAAAAATTTAAAATCCAGTTTAGTAGGTTGAAAGTCAATAAAATAATAACAATAAAAATTCCGTTCACTGGGAGAAAATTATAAATATTTATAAGTAAAAATAAAATAAAATAAAAAGTCACTGGGATAGAAATAAAAAATAAAAATAAATAAATTAAATAATATAAGATTATTTGGAGACATCAAATACGATATTTGTTTTTGATTGAAAAAAATTGACATAAATGCAAAGGATCCCTAATAGTAGTCTCAAACCTTGATTTTTATAGAAAAATAAAATATTAAATCCAAAAATATTTTTATCAATTCTAATATAAGAGTATTTAGAGACAACAAATACACTATTTGTTTTGTTATTAAAGGAAAAAAAAAATAACTTTTTCACCCCCAAAAAAATCTGACATTAATGCAAAAGATCGTGTGGTCTCAAACCTTGATTTTTATAGAAAAATAAAATATTAAATCTAAAGATATTTTTATCAATTCTAATATAAGAAGAGTATTTAGAGACAACAAATATTAACAACTATTTGTTTTGATATTAAAGGAGAAAAATTCACTTTTTCACCCCGAAAAAATCTGACATGAATGCAAAGAAAGGGTCCCCCTGTGGTCTCAACCTTGATTTTTATAGAAAAATAAAATATTAACTTCAAAGATATTTTTAACAATTCTAATATAAGAGTATTTAGAGACAACAAATACTCTATTTGTTTTGATATTAAACGAAAAAACTTTTTCACCTCCGAAAAAAATGACATTAATGCAAAGGGTCCCCTCTGGGGTCTCAAACCTTTATTTTAATAGAAAAATAAAATATTAATTATAAAGATATTTTTATCGAAATTTTAATAAAATATTATTTAGAGACAACAAATACATTATTTGTTTTGATATTAAACAAGCTTTTTCTCGAAAAAATGACATGAATGCAAAGGGTCCCCTCTGGGGTCTCAAACCTTTATTTTAATAGAAAAATAAAATATTAATTATAAAGATATTTTTATCAATTCTAATAAAATATTATTTAGAGACAACAAATACGCTATTTGTTTTGATATTCAACGAAAATAAATAAATTAATAATATTAACCTTGTTTTCTACACAGAACCTAAACTAAACCGAAATTAAGTACTATATGAAAAAAATCTAAATCGTTTTAAAACTGAACGAAACCAAATTAAATATTATTGTGTTTCGAGTTTGGTGTGAATTCAACCTGGCAGCGTGTTTATACAGCTCCAAAAGTATTATTATAATGTTACTAGAAGGTTTTACTGAATAATTGTTTTAATATTAAATTATTTTTTTCAATTATATTTATTCGAAACGCAATCATTATGGCATCATCAAAACTATTTATAAGGATATTGAATTTAAAACACTTACCTGCTTTTTTCCATATTTGTTTCTCATTGAATTTCCTCACTAGATAAATTTTTTACTTAAGAACTTAATATGGTCATCGCTATAGATAGTAATTTAATTTTTGATTACTTCCTTCGATATACAATTTAATTAACCTATATATTTCTATAATGATTACATTCTATACTTGATGTTATACATTAGAATATCATCATTTTAATCCTGACAAATTGTATTAAACTCCAATTAAGGGCCGAATGTATTTTATTAATTAAATTTTTTTCGGTGCCTTTTACCAATCATGATTCTCCTTTTAGAGATGAGGCTTGAATTCGTGTAACGTGTAGGCAGCCTACAACATGCTTATTCTGAAGCCAAAATCAACGATTAATGGGGATTAATAATTGGCCTCTGATTTGGAAATGTCGATGCGGTTCATTTGACGTTTTTAGAGAGTGAAATTAGAGGAGATTGAACTCTGATGACCTCAGCGTTGCTTCCTACATCTTTTCTTATTTCTTTTTTTTATCAAGCGCTGGTAGATATATAATAATACTCAGAACTTTTCATGGCCAAGTACACAAATTTCTTATTATAGTTATTATCTTCTCTTATCGGTTGAATAATATTATAATAAACAATTTCGTCTTTCTATGATAAACTGCATTTAACACCACGTGGCTCAAACTTTTCCACTCACTTTTGTTTAAGTAGCATTCACCTTTTTAACAACCAGATAAAAAAATACTGATAAATTAGCTGAAATTTTTAATCTAAATGAACATTTTTTTCAGTAGAGAAGTCTCCTACAAGTAAATTAGACATTTTAATCTGATTTCTCGTTAGAATGGACAACGTTTTAGTAGTTTTCAAGGGCTCTGGAAGCCATTTTTGAATTGATTATTAGTGTAGTGCACATGCGCACTTGACTTGTTTTTAAATTTTCATGCTCACTACACCCGAATGTTTTGCGAACACATTAAGAAGAATACCCGAAGGATGAACCGAAATTTTTTTTTTTTTTTTTTTTTTTTAATGATAATGATGAGAGAAGGAGTTACACCAAAAAGGTGCAACCCCTAAAGGCCTCGGTTGGCCCCTCCATCGTGAAAAGAAGAAGAAAGAATTTTATGGGTTGGGCGGAGGTCGAAGGTACCTGTGGATACGGGTCTTAAATAGCTTAAGGTTATAAGTCGCGGGAAAGATGGTGGCAGGGAGCGAGTTCCAGTCTCTGGAGGTCATAGGAATAAAAGAGTTGGCGAAAGAGCTTGTTCGACTTTTATCCAATTTGACAGCGAAGGGGTGCTGAGCGTTAGAAAACCGCGTGTTTCTCGTAAAGAGGGCATTAGGGGGGATAAGAGATTTCAGCTCGACTGAACAGACACCGTGATAGTATCTGTAGTACAGGGAAAGGGCAGAAACGGTTCTTCGGTGAGCCAGGGAGTCGAGTGAGTTGGTTAGAGCCGGGTCTCCTATTAGTTTAATCGCTCGCTTCTGAATTGCATCCAGTGTTGCAAGAGAATGCTTGGATGCACCCCTCCACAGATGAGAGCCATATTCGAGACAGGGACGAATTTGAGCCTTATACAGCATAAGAAGTTGACTGGGAGTATAACAGCGTCTAGACCTAAATAGGAGACCAAGCTTGCGCGCTGCAGCTTTAGCAGTGGTTGAGATATGGTCATTCCATGAAAGGTCAGACCCTAGAGTTACGCCTAGCATTGAAATTTTATCCCTGAATTCTAGTGAGTTTGAGTCGAATGATATGTTTGGGAGGTTTCTGTCGACGCGCCTAGAAATAAGGCAACACTGAGTTTTCCCTGCATTGAAGTTAACTAAGTTTTGGGATCCCCAGTTTTTAAGTTTTTAATTAAAACAAGGTGTACACTTCTTTGGAATTATGTGGAATTATTTTGGAATTCATTTGATAATTCCACTTCATCTAATGTCTTCTACTTGGGAATGAAAGTGGAAGTGGAAGTAGGTGTACACGATATTAGATCGCGATTCACCCCTCGGGAATAGCTATGTTACATTTCTTCCCTGTACTCCAGAATTAAGGGACGAAATAATATTTTCTATATTCTGATAATAATGTCTAATCTAAAATTGATTTCAGTCAATTTTTTTCACATATAAGCAACTCTCTCCGCTGAAGTTTAATATTTATATTACTTATATTAAGGTAGTTCGGGATTGTTTATCATTTTTATAAGAAAATTCTCAAATTTTTATCATTGAATCATTGATGTATTAAATATTTATGCCCGAAATTTGAAGTTGATATTCTGTCCCATTACCGAGAAATATATTATTGAAAATTGTCCTTTTAACATCGAAGGAAATGGACCGAGCTTTTAAAAGGGCTATAACTTCTATACAAATTAAACCATTTTCAACAAATTTATACAGAAGAGTAATTCAACTTTTATGAATCGAATGATTCATTTTTCAATAGATTTGACAGTCTAGTTAATTAGTTATTTGTAAATGTAAAAATAAAAAGTTATTTGCAGCCAACAGAATATAACAAAAACACTATTATAGAATTCCAACTCTATTTCTTGAATAAGTTTTTGTGTTAAATAAATATTTTTATAATGAGAAAAGATTTATCTCAATATTTTTTTTATTAATATTATCAAAACAAAGATTTTTATTCGAAATTAACCTCATTATTAACAATTTTTTTATTTAAAAATTTAGTAGGCTTAAGTTGTCACTCTGCAGAAATACAAAATATTTTTTCGAAAATCAACCAGATAGATAAGCTGTCTTGAACTCCCTTAAACAGAAGACATAACATTTAATTAATTATTTGTTTATTATAACAATTCTTCTACATTCGGCAAGGCCCATTTTTTTTATATAATTTCTTAATTAAAAGACTCAGTAACTCAAAATTCCAACTTGTTTCATTGTTTTGTTTAGATGACATCCGGTAGATATTTTTCCAACTCTCCACGTCAAAAATTCAATACGATAGGAGAGATGCCACGGAAGTCTTGAAAAAGGGTGTACTTCATATCGATCAATAATTACTAAAAAAAAAAAATCAATTTAGATACCTATCTCGTTGAATAAATTATTACGTATATATCGTATTTTCCCCCCGAGGCCAATCATAAAATCTATTATTATTTTATTTAGTTATTTATTTTCATTTTTCTCCATTGTTTATTTTAAATCATATTTTATGAAAAAATTTATATTTGATATGAAAATATTTTTAATTAAAATTTAATATTTTTTAAAATAAAACCTGAATATGAACAGTTACTCTTAGTTTTCTTTTTAACGAGAAGACTTATGATAATATTTGATCAGCAACCAACCCCTCTAATAAATAATTGATCAATTTACTTAAAATAAATGTCTATATAGGTATTTTTTTGACAAAATGCAAATCAAATAAAAAATACTTCTAATGAACAAACGCAAATAAATAATATATTCAAATATTTATATTACTAACTTTATTTGCACGAGTATTTTAATAAAACAACAAATTAGATCTTTCCTTGTAATTAAATTAATATATATTAGATAAATTGTACCATTAAATAAAATGTAAAAGCCTTAAACTGCAGGATTTTTTTTAAATTAGAAGGCTAAAATAACTTGTACCCACTTTTCTGATATTAATATTGGAATTTTCTGAAATTAACTTGATATTTTTTGAAAGAACCCTAGTAGCAATGCTTCAAACTATAGTATATAGTGACTATATAGTGCCCATATAGATTTCGAGAATCTAAATAGTCGCTATATATTTACTATATAGTTTGAAACATTGTGCTACTAGGGAAAATTGGATAAGGTGTAGTATTCATCGAAAATATGTTTATTATACTCAACACATATACTATTATTAAAAACTGGAGTCTACTTTGAAATGATCTAACGTCCCAGAGTTGGAAAACCAGCCTGCCTTCCATAGGAATTAACAGCCAGCAAGTTGCGAGGTGCCTTCTGGACTGCTAGCACTCATCAAAGCGGGTTGCCTAACACTTCGCCTGAATCGTTGGCATTGAAGAATGGCCTGCTTGAGGCTCTCAGTTGACTTAATATTTTTCTTTCAAATTAAGATTAATTAGTACTGTTTAATTATGGATGTATGGATGTATGTGTGGATGTATAAATCTACTGGAAAAATAGAAATTTAAACCAGAGGACACCATATTATTTATGAACAAAACTCAAACTGTATATCGTAAAAAAATTGATAATGGTAACTAAAGGAATCTTCTATCATTAATAGAATCGGCAGGGTTATCCCCTTAAGGCTATACTTATAGCCTTGTACTTAGGTACAACAATTAGTTTGACATCATAAAATTAAGGGTCCAACTACTTTAAACATACATACATTTTTTCTTAATTTAATAACAACTTCATGTTTCGTGCCTTAATAGATAAGTACACTATCTCTAAGAGATATTCACTTTAATTTCAAACGTTTACCATTTGAAATTATATAATCAAGTATAATAATTATATCACTAAAAAAAAAAATTAAAAAGTTTAATTTTAAACTTTTAAAACAATTCATCCTTGATATATTTCAGGTCAAATAGATACCGAGTTTATTTCCAACCTAATTTTTATTTACTATTAGTCAATTGAATTTTTAAAACTATAATCAATGTTACGTCCTATTTTTTTAATTTTTGATAACAATATAACAACAGATAAAAAATAAGCTGATATTTTTTAAATGAACATGTTCATATCTATAGAAAATATACATTTATTGCTCAGAATAAAGTATTAAAGGGTAGTAAAGTTTTTTTTATGAGTGAGATTCACATACATAAACAAACTTTGAAGTGGTAAGAAATTTAGAAATTTACATTTGAAGGTGCCAGAAGTGACGAAAACTGTTTGTTTAAGTAATGGAGCTGTGTTGAATTTTAAATAAAAACTATTTATTGTAAAATTTTGATGATTTCATAATTTAATGACTTGTATGCCTGCCTCTCTGCTCGATTATTAATCTTGCAAGCCTTACTTGAATTTGCATTCTGGCATGCGGGCTATTCAATCCCAAGTAGATAGACATATTAGGGTACCACAGGATACATGGTAAATTGAGATGACGAGAACACGAACCTCTATAAGTGCCAATGGACCTCTCATCTCATATTATACTTAGCATTCAATGTTCTTACAAAATAATTTAAATTTTATTAAACTGATTATTCTATTTTTCTAAAAAAATGTATAATGGTTTCAGATCTATTTTTAACCGACTTTAAAAAACGAGGAGGTTATCAATTCAACGGAATGTCTTTTTTTGTGTTTGTTTACAATGTGGACCGGTTTCGATGATTTTTTTTTATTGGAAAGGGGCTACCTTCCAATTGGTCCCATATTAATTTGTTCAAGTTCTGAATATGATTAATGACAAATTAACGGAAATCTTCAATTCTTTTGAGCAAATAATGGAAAAATCTTTTATAAATAAAAAAAGTCGGTTAAAAGGCCTACCCATCTACCCGCGATGCATGGTAAACATCACTAAAAAGAGAAAAATAAAAATAATTTTAGAAAAAAAGCCGACTTCAAAAATATTAAATGCATCAATGGCATGAACATATTTCTCAAATTTGGGTCGCAGAACCACTAGTGACTAGTGAAAGTATTCATTGACTGTGTTTATACTTTGACGGTAACATATAGATACACAAAAATATTCAAACCAAAACAGATTTTTCAGATTCAAAAAAGTTCGGTTTTTGTCTCTATAACAATATAGTATTAATAAATAAACATTTTGTAATCGATTTGACTTTAAAAATAATAAAAAAAACGACAAAAATTATTAAAAAATCTTTTTCGAATTTTGAAAATCGATTGTAAATGAATTTTTTCGATTATCACTGCAATTTTTCTAAATAATAGGATATAAAATGACATTTGATTAAATTTAAAAAATAAATTCTCTCGTTGAAATCTCTTAAATAAAAGTTATAATAATAAAATTTTGAAATTTTTACCATTCAGCTTATTGAGTGAGTTGATATTTCCATATTTATAGCCTATAAAATCATAGATGAAAGGTTTTTTTTCGAGTTACTATTATTCTCTTTCTCTTTTTGGTTGGAAATCGAATCCCACTGGAAAACAACGTCATCAAAGGAGATAATTTTGGAGTCTATAAAAGTCCGAAAGGGCAAAGTTATTAAAAAAGATCGCATTGACTTTTGTGAAGTCAACCAGTGAATATCGCCAGACTCCATAACTTTTAAAAATATCAAAATAAAATAAATAAAACGCTCAATACTCTTCTACACCCTAAACCCTCCCCTAGATCGAATCATATCGAAAGTTTTCTTTTTTTTATTACACTCGGAAATATTTTTCTTAACTACGATAAAAAAAAAACTATTATTATGTAAATTTTCATTTTTATAGCCACTTGTTTCAAATAATTAACATTAACCTCTGCGCTGGTTATATAATATTTTTTTAAATTGATCTATACAACAAAAAATAACATTAAATAATCAATGTTACAAACTAAATTAAACTTGAAATAAACAAGTTCTATATACTATTTTCTACCTTATGTTTGCTTCCCAATTCAAATTGGATCATATTTCAAGACACACCTCATTACTAACAAGACTATGGTCACAGATCTCTTGGCCGCTCGGCTCCTTATGAAGTCGGATTCAATTTCCAAAATCCTATTACTGGTTTATTCCTACTCACTCTCAGACTTACAACTTATTTGATAATCTAGATGGAAAATATCGGTATATTGGAAAAGAGACTAACTTTTCTCTTCAAAGTGGAATTTCCCTATAATTAATGAAATATTGAAGTTATATACCAATATATATATATATTTATATAAAATGTCCTCACCTACAAGGGACGAATTTTCATTACATTCATAAAATTTCCCCAAAAAATTTAAAAAAGTGAGTTTTTTTTTTAATTTTTGAGGAAACTGTATTTTTCCCCTAAAAATTAAAAAAAAAAACTAACTTTTTAAAAAATTTTTGAGAAATTTTATTTTTAGCGTTTACACCACTTCATATAATGATCCTCGAGGAGTGAACCGGGATTGGAATTAGGTGTACACCGTCTTTGGAATTACTTTGGAATTCATTAGATAATCTATTGTCTTCTACTTGGAAATGAATGTGGAAGTGGAAGTAGGTGTACACAATTTTAGGTCACGGTTCACCCCTCGATGATCCCGAACATGTTCGTAACGTCTACCATGAACGAATATATATTAGAAGGTTTTTTGGATATTACAGGGATGTTTTATTAAATTACTTATAAAAATCAATATTCAAAGAAATTTTGAATAAACTAAAAAAAATATCAGAATAAATAAGTGATATCCAACAAAGAATTTCCATTGAACAATAAATAATACATGGATGATTTATTATTTTTTTCCAATTAACTGTTACATAATCAATAATGGAAATTCATCCTTTGTTATAACCCACCTTTTTACTTACAGAATGAGGGAAGTATTTTAGAATGCTCTATCTAGTACTTTTTTAATTTTTTCAAAATTTTCTAAAATTTGACCAAACTATTAGATCAAGGAAAGTGTTTTTTATGATAAGCTTCTTAAGATATTTTTTGAGAAATTTTTTTAAACTATAATACTATTAGAATAAAGCATCTAAAATAGAAATAAATTAAAAAATCAGGCTAACTCTATATTTTACTTTTCAATACAAATTTCTAAATTCAATATTTCATAATTATTAATTCAACGATCTATCTGGAAAATTGCTAACACACACATTTTTTATTTCAATGAATCTTCAAAATCTCTAAAGTCTAAAATTCGAATTTTTTCACAAAAACAAGATTTTATTACAACAAATAGAAATCAACAAATAGAAACCCCAAATTACTGAGACCACAACATTTTTTCACGTTTCAAGTTTTTTTTTTACAAAAATAGCTAATAGGGCGAATAATAAATAGTTTCGAAGGGTGGGGAAAGCATCACCAGACAAAATCATGTTCAAACCTGCCGCGCCACGCTCGCTGTTTGCCAATAGCCCGGTCATTTATTAACCACACCTCGTTTCATGGGAGCCCCTGCTAGTTAGTCAACTGAATTGGCAGATCAGTTAAGGGTATACAAAAAAAGGCGCAAGCCATTTTCAAAGAACATCTTTCTGTCCGTTGATGTATAATAATAGCCTTCTCCAAAATACCAAGAATCATTTAAAGTTTCTTAAAGTTATTCTTAAATATACTAACAAGGATTTCTCCCAAAATTAAAAAAAAGAACTTTTTCCAATATCTTAAAAGTTGAACTTTGTATTGGGTTCTTTCGAAAAAAAAAACTTATTCCATGAATATACAGAGTAAAAATAAGGGATTTTTTTTCAATTCGCCATTTATACACAATAAAATAAACTTTGTACAAAGTTTGAGTAATACCTTCTCATTAACTTCAAACGACATCGCCAAACTTTATACCTAATTGTATTGTGCTTGTTTTTTACCAACCTATTTAGATTGTAGGTATATATCTTATGCTATTTTTTTATTACTAGTTTATTGTAAAGTTTATTTTTCAACAATTTTTAAATAATTATTAAAGCCTTATTATTTCAAATTTTTAATTTTTAAAAGTTAAACCCTAGGAAAAAAAATTTTAATATCACAAAAATATATTTTTTCCTGTCCTCGGAAAGAATTTGAAAATAGCTAGATATTTTTATTTATTTATTCATAATATTTGAGCCTGAAATTCTTATTCTAACCAAAATTTTACGAGAATGAATATTTTTTATAGCCTGCCTCAAGAATTATAGAAAACTCAACTAAACTAATAACCAAAATGGCTTAAAATCTGGAATTTTTTTCATAATTAAGCAATTATAATTTTAACTGAATAAATCGCTTTATTCTTTTATTATTGTATTTAAAAAGTATATTATGTCAATATCTAAATTTACACCACTTTTGAGAATTTACTCTACTTTTCATACTTTTGAAAAAGCTAGCAGGCATTAACACCCCTGAGAATTATCTGGGCCCCATTGTTGCTTAACTATGGCAATCTTTTAAGAACCGGTTCATTCTACAAGGCAGGTTTTCGTGGGCTATTTATATTTAATTATAATTATTAGCCCTCAAAGTATAAAATAAATTATATAAATTTTCGTTATAAAGAAAAATGTTTCTTCTTCTAATTTTAAGGTTATGTGCACCCAAAGCTCTATGCAGACTTTTTTGAATATTGAAATTGATTTATTCCTTTTGAAAATTGATGAAAGCCATTCCCTGTTAGCAAACTTGGTCTAGAATATGTTTCGTAGACTCTAGAAGATCTTCTAGACATCTTAAAGGAAATAAGATCTGAAAAAGAAATCTCTAGAGCGAGTGTGCTATTTGGCTTTTGAAATCGATTCATCCCATTTTGAAATTCAATATTGTTTTTTCGAATTTTATTATTTCCAATTTGAAATTGATTAATGCCAATTTGAAGTTGAAAGTTGAGTGCTTAAGGACGTTCCCTAATAAATCGATTTTCTTGAAATCCTTTTAAAACTTTGAATACACATATTTCATAAGTGTCCTTTATACGCAAAAAAAATTTTCAATAGTCCTTGCAGCACTAAATTTCTAAATAATAACCATTGGAATTTGCATATTTAACACGCGAACCCTATCCCGATTGATGTTAAAGCGACTGTTTCACTAAATAACAATCGTAATTTTCTTGAAATTATTTTGAAAAACGGAGAATCATTAACTGAAGATTTAACAAATATTTTTCTGTTAAAATAATTGTATCAAGCGGTATTTGTTTTGTATGAAAAATGTTAAATGTTAGGTATTTTTGATGGTTTTCATTTTTTCTCTCATGGCATGGCAAGTGATAGATGGCGACTTGGCAACGTCGCACTAAAATCACTCAATTTTTCCTATCTAAAAAACTTCTGCAGCTGGTGCATTTGAGATTTTTAGCTAATTCCCCCAACCTAACTATACTGTTCTCATCTGGAATTTCGCATTGAGCTGTTTCATGAAGTGTTTTTTTTTTATTCTTTGTCTTTTAGTGTTGATAAGAATGCATTGTTGCCAGATTCGAAAACGACGCAGTGAAAATATTTTTGCCTTTCTGCGCATGTGAAAGTAGGGGAAAGAGCGAATTTCATCTGAGCTATATTAGGGAACGTCCTTAAAGTTTTCTGTGCGTTTAACCAATTAGCCATATATTAATAATTATCTCTTTTTAAATTTAATTAATTAATCTTGTATCTTAAAAATTCCACATTTTTTTTCACTGAAATTATACATTTTGTCTTAAATTTGTCAAGTTTTTTTTTTTTGTTTCTTTTTATCTCTTCACTTGCCTTGGACAAATTTTTCAGGATTTATTACATTACATATTATTCAAACCAGTTAAATATAATGAATCAACTTGTTAAGTTTTTTTTTATTATTAATTTATTTTTATCACTTTCTATATTTTTATCATTAAATATTACCCATAAATTGTAGTTTTGTAGTTGTTTCTATATTATAATAATATATAGCTAGTTATTTTTCTGCTCATTATTTTATTTTTTTACTTTACTTTCATATTTTTTGTTTTTTTTTTTTTTTTTTTTTTTTTTCTAATATTTTTTCAGTACTTTAGAATTAAAATGATATATAAGACCTTGAACTGATATTCTTATATATTTTCCTTATATGTAGCCTCATTCACCTTCACCGATTTTTATAATTATAAGATTAATTCTTTTTATATAATACAAAAATTATTTAATCAAAATACATCTATTAAATATAATACCTATATAGTTTCACGAGGATGAGGTTCACAAATTTACATTTTTTAAAACTTTTATATAACTATAAAATGTAATATATTATTTTATTTTGAAATGAATTTTATTTTTCTACTAATAGAATATTATAACGTATAATTATCTTATATTTAGAAACATAAAAAACAATTTTCCAAAAAACTAACTATATTATATTAACAAAAAATTTGACTTCAAAATTCACTAAAAAAAAGAACTAGACAATTTCTAATCGTTCCATATATAATTATAGAATTAGATATCTAAAAAAAAGTGTGAGCACTTATAATTACATTTTTTGTTAAACCCGCCCATTTTATATTTTTAGAAATCAAATTTCTTAGGTACTGAATTTTTCTTTAGTATAGTTTTAAAATTTCCATTCCCAAATACCTACAAATAAAAGCATAAGTGCTTTTAACAAAGAATAATTATGCTTAATTTTAATGCAACTATGGAATTTTTTAGCCAGTGAAGAAAAATTTATATTCTATATTTCTTCGTTACTGAATTTTCCTTTACAATAGTTTTAAAATTTCCATTCCCAAATATCTACAAATAAAAGCATAGGTGCCTTTAATAAAGAATAATTATTCTTAATTTTAATGCAAATATGGAATTTTTTGGCCAGTGAAGAAAAATTTATAATCTTGGGCATTTTATATTAAAAGTTTTTTTTTTAATCTTTGAAATTTGCTCCTTGGATGTTGGTTTAGAAACACTCTAATTATTGAGACCAATTTATTAGATATCTATTTTGTTAGGATTTTTTACATTGTAAAAAATCCAGGAATAAATGAATTACCTACCATGTTTGATTTCTACTTTTCATAGAAATCCATTTTACCGGGGTTATTATCTGACACTATGAGATTCCGGTGATGGGAATCAAAAGCGAATCAACTCAAGTTTTTTAAAATATTACGCACAAAATTTGGCCGGACAGACAGAAAGGAATTTTGTTGAGGGTGTTTTCTTTCATAACTTTGCTTGAAACGTGTACCTATACAAAATTATATTCAAAATTTGGGGAATTTTGAGCAATGTACAGAGAAAAACTTAATTTTATATATATTATGTAGATTATATTTTTATCAAAAATACCAATGTTTGCAAAATTTCAAGTTTTTTTTTTCCATAAGCCAATTTACGATACTTATTATTTTTTTTTAATTTGTCTCTGCCCAGAGATCAGATTTTAGCCGGATGCCTCGAATCGGAGTCGAACCCAGGTCCACTTGGTTAGTAGGCTGGTACGTTAACCCCTAGCCTAACCCGACCCCAAAAATGTCAAGTAAATTATATATGTAGAATTGGGTCGAGATTGGATTATTACAATAATTGAACTTAACTAATCAAATAAAGGCTTAAAAAGGATTTTTTTTAGTTTTGTTCGAAAAAATAATTGATTTCATGTGAAATACTTTCTGCAGTATTTAGATACTTTTTATTGAAAATTCAGCTCCGCTATGAGACATATCTCGCTTGCTTCCAGATGCCCTGGTATTTGGGAACCCATCCATTTTAACGAATAGGCCGCTGTTTATTTAAACACGGTTTTCGCAATGTAGACTTTTAAAAATAAAATATATAAAAGTTATTTTAAAAATAAAAAAAAACATTAACTATTGATATTTGATCGTGAAAAGCTTCTAAATAAATTGAATCTACTAATGAAAACACTAAATTATAAAAAAAGTTAAAGTGAAGAAACTAGGTTAATTTTAATTTATTTAAATAGAATTAAACAAAAAATCAAGTCAGAAAATTTTATACAAATAATCAAAAATACTCAAATCTTGTATGTCCAATTTTTTTTTAATAAAATGGCAACGAGTTAATTAATGGGTTTTTTTTTCTTTTTTAATTGAAAAGTTACATATTACATAAACCCAAAGATGTGAAAGTAATAGTTGTTCATTAAGGCCGCATCACTGGATTCTGTTCAGTGTACCTTCGTTACTAACGGGGCTAAATTTTGCACACGTCCATTCTAACGACCTTGGTAGGTACAAGAGGTCTTTTTTATTTTTAATCTCGCTGTATGAAATGAGTGGAAAATTTTCGATCATTTTCAATCGACCAGTGAAAAATACATATTTCTATAAATTGATTCAAAAACTTTTATTGTTAACCCTAGGATGCATGACTGTCAAGGTATACATATTTACATGACATGGGTGAAATATACCCATTATGAGAAAACACAATAAATATTATTTATAAACCATATTTATTTGACCATTTTAACATTTTGTTATTAACATAACATAAACTAATTATTTTACAACGTTAAGACAATTATTACATTTATATACAGTGTGTTCCTTACATATTGGCTTATTACAAGAAATACATTGTCTGTCACATTTTCTATATTTTTTTGTTGGACACATATAACAGCGTGCTTTTATATTTAACTAGCTGCAAGGCCCGCCTTCGGCGGCCCTCTTGCTAGCCAGGGGGCATGCCCCCTGGACCCCAGCCCTCGAACCCCCCCCCCCCAACCACCACCCCGCACACCAGCCCCCGCACCACCCCACTACACCCATGGACCCTCACCTAAACCCTCCACACCACCCTTCAACCCCACCCCTGTGCCCAGTTTTTTTCATTTCTAGCCTTCTAGTGACCCACAGATTATGTCTCCATATCCATATTATTCACACTCTCTCTGCTACTACTATCACTATCAATTGCATTTCCTGGCAATGAATAATAATTTGGGTCTATATCTTCATCGAGAGCTGCATCTTCAACATCTCCATAATCAGAAACTTCACTTGATTCTGATCCAACATACGAAGTATCGTCGAGCCATTGCAGCACAGTTTCTTCAAAATCAGGATCGGTATATTTGACAGATTACCTTTTCCTACCACGTGTCTATGCCATTTCTACAAAAGAGGCTGCATCTAAAGCTAATTTAAATATAATATAGAATAGAAACCTACCGAATTACAAATATTTTCTACGATTGAAAACACATTCACAAAACACAAAACAGCTTCGGCAGATTACAACTAACTAACGTAGCAAAGGACACAAATTCAAGAATCAAAGTGGAAAATCACTAATAATTAGAATACCAACCAAAATTAAATGAATGCCCCAAATTTTAAACTAGAGAAGGTGAATTTGAATGTCACAAATTAGTTCGGGTACAAAATACCCATGTCATGTAAATAATGGTAAAAATAATAATATGTAAATATGTAAAAAATAATTTTTGCGATGCCATAGATAATTGTACTCACATGTCACAAGAACTGCCCCTGAAATTGAACCCGAGTGCCAAAAACAATTCCAATCTATGGCACTTGAATTTGATATTCATGAAAGGGATAGTTCTTCTGACATGTAAATAAAATTATATATAAAATCTCAGATTAAGCAAACGAAAATCTTCTTAATTAAAAAAAAAAGTTATTTACTGTAAGTAGATTAGGTATTCACAGAGCGTGAACTAAAAAAATTCGGGTGTGTGCTTAAGACCACACGACAGAAGTGATAACTTATATGGCATTTATAATTTTATTATTTTTTGAAAAGGAATAATTAATATATTTTCCGTCAATTATTGAACTGGTACTAGACCACAGCCCAAACGTGATGCGTGATGTGACGCGTGACGGCTCAATCTCATTTACTGCCACGTAAAATAAAGAGTGCGCAAGGCTTACCAAAAGAAGTTATCACTTCAAAAATCTTCTCAAATTGTCATATAAGTTGGTCCCACATTAAGTTATAAATATAAAAAATACAGACTTATTCTAGTTATAATTTACCACATATCGTTAAATTAATAATTATGCCAATGACATTTTAATAGATTTAATCCTCGAGTTATAATTCCGTAACAAATGAAGTCAGACATCGCAATGATAGTTTAATAGGGTTATAATAGATGCTTACAATGATTAATAATTATTTTTATTCAACGTTTTTTCTCTCTATAATAATTAAAAATATTTAATTTTTATTTCGAATAAAACCATTGCATGTTACCTACTTGTAAATTTCAAGTCAGTATCTAATTTAATCTAGGAGATTGGTGTGACAGAAAAACTGTTTTTATTTTGTACGGAACACTAAAAATAGATGTGACAAATTAGAGGTAAAAAAGAACACTTAAAGACCGTGTTAAAACTTACGATCAATTGCAACGTTTCGAAAATTTATTGTGTGGCTTCATCAGGCTCTTGATCAAATTTTCAAAATACTTTGTCATTTAATTATTTTTTTACTAATTAGAATATACTAGCTGCACCTAGGCCCTCCGGGGTGGTTGCCCTGGCCGTCAGCGTCTCGAGACGACCAAAAGTTTTTTTTAAATATTTATTTAACACATTGGCTAAGCATAGCACGATCGCTATCTGACCAATCAGAATCGTTCTAATAATTTAACGCTTTTCCATTGGCTATGCACTGGCCAATCAGATCGTTTGGATGATACAAACATATATACATACTTTTCCATTTTATATATACCTATATATATATATAACAATATGAACACCCTTACTTATACAACATCATTGCTACTCTAAATAATCAATGGTGTTGTATAAGTAAGGGTGTTCATATTGTTATATATATATGTATTCTAATTAGTAAGAAAATAATTGAATGACAAAGTGTTTTGAAAATTTGATCAAGAGGCTGATGAAGCCACAATAAATTGGCGAAACGTTGCAATTGATCCCAAGTTTTAACACGATGTTTAATTGTTCCTTTTTACCTCTGATTTGTAACATCTGATTCTGATAAAGAATAAAGAAAAAAATTTCATAGGCAAAAGGACCAGTTAAAGTTCGAGCCAGAGTAATCACGTAATCGACGCCAAGATCTAACCTTAACTGAGCTACCTACCAATTTCTCAAACCAAACCAAAGCCTAATGTCTATACATATGGTATGCGAAGTTGATATTTTATTAATTTAAACTTTCCATTAAGTATGTATTTTAATAATTTTCTTGCTTTCGGAGCTGTAATTAATTGCGAGGTGTTTGAATACACTAAAAATAAATTTAAACATCGAAAATAAAATCGAACAAATTTCAATTCAAACAATACATGATAATAGAATCAGAAATATAGCTTTAAGTAAATACTATTTAATATTTCAAAATATTTCATTTGAACTTTTGCACTTTAACACGAAAAAATATTCTAGGTTAAAGCTCACAATAGAATATTTTTTTGAATTTTTTGCTTTTAAACTTTAACATAAATGATTAGTGATTATAAAAAATAACAGAGAAGAGATAATATTTGTAATATAAATAAATATATGATATAACTTATGATCAAATTCAAATATAGGCACTCTCAAAAAATATAATTGTATTTAGGTACTATATAATTGAAAAATAAAAAATGAAAAAAGTAAAAAATACTGAATGATAAATAATAAATTAGGGTGATGTATAACTACAGGCAACAAACCCTGTATAAATGAATTTTTTTTTTTATCAAAGTAAAAAAATAAATATATGCAATGGGATTTGAGATCCTACAGTCTATAGGCAAGAGTAAACATGAATAATATTATACTACTTGATGATATTGATTTTTTGGTGTTTATTTTAGCATGTATAACTAACCTATTTCTTAATGAAGAGTTGATTGTCCTCCAAGGATAGTTCATTTTACTGAATAGTTTTCTTTTAGTAATTTTAGTTCACGTTCTTATTAAATAAAAAACCTACGACCACGTGCGAGTAGAACGGTTCACTACCCATTTTAATTTACTAATTATTTTTTTACTTAATTGGAGTCAAGAGAAAATATTTTATTCATGTAATTTTGATTTGAGGACAAATTCTTTCACAGGAAGAAACCGATTTGATGTTTTTGTAAATAAATATCAAACAACATCATATATTTATTTATTATTTTATTAGTTTTTGTCAAAATAAGGTAAGTACTCTATTTTACTTAGGGAAAGTGGTGTAGGTTTTAGGTGAAACATGATATTAATTAATAAAGTAAAGGGAGTGTAGTTTCACAGTGAATGAATTAAAACTCAAAGAGATTTATACAAACTCAATATAAATATTTCGGATTATTAGACCATCATCAGGAGTTTATAGATTAAAAACTTTAATCTGTAAACTCCTGATGATGGTCTAATAATCCGAAATATTTATATTGAGTTTGTATAAATCTCTTTGAGTTTTATTTCATTCACTGTGAAACTACATTCCCTTTACTTTATTAATTAAGTACTCTATGATATAAATTTCTGCCAATATCAGGCTTACGAAATTCCATGTTGTAAATAAATTGGAATTTCATATTAACTAAGACTGAATATGGCAGGAACATATACCGATGATACGTACCTTAATTTGTCAAGAAACTATAATACATATATATACACATAGATGTTGTATGATATTTATTTACTAGAACCTCACATCAGTTTCTTCCTGATTATTTAATATTTAAAAAAGTTTATTATCAACATATCACGAAGAAATATGTAATATAATAAATAATTGATAGAGATTTTCTTTAGGAGACGGACTGGTATAAATATGCAATTGGATGTTGATGAAAGCAGTCCACGGTGGTTGTAAAAAAATAAGACTATAGAGGTTTTATTATTTTACATTTATTTGTTAAACCGACGTTTCGGAGATTTATTCTCTCCTTCTTCAGGGTAACAAAAAGTCAATGAAAGTAGTTCAAAACATAATTACTTTCTGTCTCCTTTGACATTGGACTTTGATTTTGGCATTGTCAAAGGAGACAGAAAGTAATTATGTTTTGAACTACTTTCATTGACTTTTTGTTACCCTGAAGAAGGAGAGAATAAATCTCCAAAACGTCGGTTTAACAAATAAATGTAAAATAATAAAACCTCTATAGTCTTATTTTTTTACAACCACCGTGGACTGCTTTCATCAACATCCAATTGCATAATAAATAATATTTCATGTAAATATTCTGAAAAACAAATTCAAAAAACAGACATAGGGTAGCGAGAGTAATATTTTGTCTCTACTACTAATCCCAAAAAACTACAATATACATCGAACGGATTAGAGCCCGCATAGCATGTTGCCTAAGCTCAGAGAAATAATCATTGGATCCCCAAAGGGGGCTTTGAAATAAGATGCTTTTAAAAACCATTTGTATTTACCACTATTATTTTGAAACCAAGCTTAAAAATTACAGTCATATTCATTCTTTGATTTTCGAACTTTATACCATCATGATTTCATAATGTGTATTAATTTGAAAGTTTATAATGGGAAATAAGGACAAGTTTTTATGTGTGACTTTTTTAATTATCAACCAACGTTTTGTCGACTTTGCCGACTATTTGAAGCCCTGAAAAAGTCGGCAATGTCGACGAAACGTTGATTGATAAATAAAAAAGTCACACATAAAAACTTGTCCTTATTTACCATTATAAACTTTCAAATTTGTATACATTTACATGTTACAAAATTAGACGATTAGATCCTCTGCTAGTTGATGTGTTGTTCACAACAGAACCTCCCTAAAAGCGAGATTGGAAAATGAACATGATACTAAACTTATATCAGAATGCATGGCGTTTTCGCATTTAATCCTAGAGTTGTTTCTCAGGTGATATACAGGGTTTTTAAAAAATACTTCGGGCATGGATTCCTTACACCAAATAAAGGAAATAAGTTCAATAAGTTCAAATGAACAAATAAACAAATGTCCCATAATCCTTTGTTTTCTTGTTATTCATTTAATAATGAATGAGATTTGAGTGTTGACGTGTTATGAGTGTACCAATGTGTTGAACAGATCCTAACGAGAAAGCAAAGGATTATGGGACATATGTTTTTATGAACTTTTTTCCTTCTTTTGGTGTAAGGAACCCATGACCGAAGTTTGTAAAAGTATTTTTGAAACATCCTGTATATATAGATAACAACGTCTTTACAAGCACTTGAGAATGGCTCCAGAATTAAATGTCAAAACATTCTGATAAGATTAGATCATTAAAAATATCGAATCTAGAATGTTTGAGCGGGAAATTTTCTTTTGATAAACTCTCAAAAATAATCATCCCATTAAAATGTTAATTTAGTTTTTCATTTTGGATATCATGATTAAGTGTAACTTGTAAATGGCAAGTCTGTAACTTATTTATTTACGAGCTACATTGCTGTGACAGTTTACGTGCTTCATTGCTGCGACAGATGCACGAACAGACGGACATCGTAGCGAGACTAATAGGACTCCCTTTTAGTTTGCACTGAACAGTAAAAAGCAGAACCATCTGAAGAATTTTTCCAAGAATATACATTCACCAAAAACAGAACACTCAATAACTTTTAGCTGAGATAATTTAAAACAATTCTAACTCTATCTTTTAACTTTTACAAAAATTTAAAACTAGCCTAGAATGTGTTTTCTCCCTTCTTATTCGTATTTGACCACCTTTTACTTTTCCTTATATAAATATCATTATATGATTTGAAGATATTTATATATGTGTATTGGTCAAGTATTGAATTCTTCTCCTGGGTTCATTATACTATTGAGGTCTTCTATCTCTATGATTTCGAAATGTGTTCCAAATATAAGCTGGTTGGAAGTGTAATATCGGAACTACCCCCTTTGTTTATTAGAATTTATTCCAAAACTTTCATAATCAAGGGTTCCAATTCTTGTATATATTAATATATAGAATCGACGTCTCGAAAACGGCTCTAACGATTTCGCTAAAAATTGGTGTACTTATCATCTTATCAAGGGTCATGAGTTATTAGTCGTGTATTAATTTTAATCCGATTTAAATAAAAGGAAGGGGGTGTAAATTAGTCATGTCGAAAAATAAATAATTTAATCGTTCATATCTCGTCTTCGGTAAGTCACAAAGCCTTGAAATTTGAAACTTAAGCTATCTAGAGGCTATAAGAAGTACCACAAGATTTAATTCAAGTTGAAAATTTGGACTTCATCAGCAAACCAGATTATTTTGTTTTAAATGTCATGAATAAATCAATTTATTAATTTAATAAAAAGAAAACCATTAATTACACAATTAAATAAGAAAAAATTATTAAGTATCTAGTAATGGCTTCACGAATTTTAATTTATTAAATTGATTCATTCATGAAATTTAAAAGAAAAAAATTGTGCTGATGAAAAAAGTAGAGATTAAATTCCCGAAACGTTCAACTTTGATTAATTCTTGTTTTTTGAAAAAAATATTTTGTCCCCTTCCCTACGAATTTAAATTAAATATATAAATCATGGACACGAATTATAATTTTTGGTAATTTTTTGGAATAAATTTTAATAAAAAAAAAGCGGTTTTCCGGTATTCCGATTTCAACTAAAAGTTTGCTATAGCTTCCTACACCATCAGAACCACAATTAATATTTTTTGTTAATATTTGGATTAAATGATTATTAAAATTTTGTAATAAATTTGTATATAAATCAACTGGTGTGTTCACCACACGACTTTCACATTTTCATTTATTTGAAGTCATCGCGACACTACTAATTTACACCCCCTTCCTTTATTTTGTTTTTTCTATTTTCTCAAAAACTGCTCTAAAGATTTTTTAAAAATTAGTGTATTTATCAAGTGCCATGAATTAATAGTTGTGTCAAATTTTTAATCCGATTGAATTAAAGGAAGGGGTTGTAAATTAGGAGTGTCGTAAAATAAATATTTTAATCGTTCATATCTCGTCTCGGAAAGTCTTGAAATTTGTAACTTAAGCTATCTAGAGGCTACAAGAAGTATAACAAGATTTTGGCCAAAATAGAAAAACCGGATGTTGATGTTTACGTACGTAAGAATTTACCCCACCCTCTTCGTTTCGCAACCATAAGTCTCATCATACGAAATTCGAAACTTAAACTTGATATAGGCTAGAAGGAGTACATCAAGCCTTTGGTTCAAATCGGAAGACCGGAAGTGGACATTTACATAAAAGATTTTTCGTTTTTTTTTTTTTTTTATTTTCTCAAAAACGGCTCCAACGATTTTTTTAAAAATTAGTGTATTTATCATTAGTGTATAAGTCAAGACCATCGCAATACTCTCTCATTATATTCTATAGAATATAAATGTGAAAGTAAAAAAAGGGTATTTCCGATATTTTGATTTCAACCAAAAATGATAAGATGACTCAAATGAAGTAAACCTTTTGAGTTAGTGAAATAACAATAAAACCTAGTGTAGATATTAGAACACAAAGCTACTAGAGAGTAAAACCTTAGTTTTAGGGAGTGTACTATTATATAAGAAATAAATTACTCATTGATCTTCAGAATGTAATGACTGAATAATAAAAAAAAAATTATTATTTGATTGAAATTTTGAATTTTTTTTTTTTTTTTTATTTGGTTTTGACAAAATTTTGAATTTGAATTTGAATAATTGTAACAATGAATGTCGACAATGTAGAAAACAACAATAGGTCAAATGTAATATGGCTGCGATTCTTAACCAGAAGAAGATATTTGCCTGCTAAAATAATCTCATTTCCTCAGTAATTGGTGATTTAATAAGTGACTTTTTATTCGAACATATTATTTAAAAGTATTTTTGAAATTGTCGTAAATGATTTTGCCAAAGGTAAACCTTGTAACTCATAATTATAACAATAATTCTAGTGTGATGTATTTATGATTGATTCGTTTGGATTCAAATCTATATAAATTAAAGCTTTAGAACCTTATTTTTTTCTGAATGAGATTCTCCTAAGGCATTATGTTATTTAATAATAGAATTATTTATTCGATACTATTAATGTATATAATAACCAGCTGCAAAGCCCACCAAAGGATAGATTACAGTTTCGTCATTTATTAAATGCCCCCTACTTGGTTTATAGCGTATACCCTCTGATTTTTAAGCTCAATATTGCGTATACCTTCTGCTAATTTTACGACTACAACACTGATCTTGGGTATATATTATAGTCGTGGTCAAAAGTTGAAACATGTCATTTCGTGTTATGCCAATTAATTTCAGAGAAATAGCATTACAATATTACACTAATGTTACAATGATACTATTTCAATAATAAGTAATATTGCGGAGAAATATTCCGGTTATATTCCACTATTACCATATAATAAAATATTTCAACATTATCTTAATATTGCACTAATATTTCTTAGCAATATTCTTTGAAATACATTGGCATTATACGATAATATTAGAATATTTTATTATAATGTAAAATAATAATAGTGGGAGGAAACATTTCTCCACAATATTTCATATATTATTATAATAAAATACTATGAAACCGTTCAAATCCGAACCCCGGAAATCCGAAATCCCGGGAAATCCGAACGCAAAAAAGAGAAATCTATTTATTTAGTTATAAAACAATTATGTATATATTCTACATTATAACCTTATTTTACATAATTAGTTGAAAAATTAACAAAGAAGTACAGTTAGCATACCTAACAAATTGTAATTATGTCTACATACTTATGTCATCCAGGATTGAAAAACGGTAAAAGTTGGTTATTGAAATTCTTTAGGTTAATCACTTTGCAAAAACAATGAAATAATAATAGAAACACACAAAATGTCACTTGATATCAGTTATCTTCAATTGTTGAAGCTGCTTTCGGCTAATCCGAACAAATTGAAATCCGAACAGGCTACAGTCCCAATTAGTTCGGATTTGAGGGGTTTCACGGTAGTATCATTTTAACTGTAAATTGTAATATTATTTCTCTGAAATTCATTGGCATTACACGATATGACGTGTTTCACCACGTGACCACGACATATATATTCCAAACTAGTAGCTTAAATAATCTAGATAATAGGAAAGAAAAAACATTATCTAATCTCCCTGGAATATATACGGGATATCCATGGATAGAGAAAGAACCAGCTCTGGTTTTTTTCTTGTATTATTCCCGATCAGGTCTATTTTAATAAATAAATTTACTCACTGATCTGGTTTTCTTTCTTTCTTTTTATTGTATTTTTTTTAATCCACTCGAGGCTTGCCCGTACATTTTCAACGTTGGTGAGTGTACGGGTGTTGTTAAGGGGGGCTAGGGGGGACCAAGGCCCCGCGCCAATGTCACGGCCAGCCGGGCCGAGTCAGCTAGTCTGCTTATGTCACACACATACACATACACACCCACACACACACTCACACACCTAGTCATGCTACTTATACATATCCATCGTCACTCACGCCACGCACACCACGTGCTCTACAAAAGAAGCCGCCAAGGATTCTTTTTTTACTCACAAAGTACGATTGCAATATGCATAGACTGATCTAGGATGATACGGTCACGTATCCCTTGTACTCTAACTTTTCTGGCGATGCATAGATGAAAAATTATTCATCCGCTCCCATTTGAAATCGTTTCATAAAATAAATAATGAGTTTATGGGAATTTTATTTAAAATTGCAGAAAATTCCAGACTCCGTATACTCTCTCCAAATATTGTTGATTTTTTGTACTTAACGGGTTGTAAAAAAGCTGAAATTTGGCATAAATGTGCAGTTTATTAACTACTTGAGGTCCAACCAAGCCCGAGTTTGATTCGGACAACCATTAGTGGTAAACAAAGAGAAACAAAGAGGTTGTCCTCTGCTTGATGCAAATAAACATACACACATATAATATGGAAATTATATATCTATACATATATTATTTATTTGTTTGAGACTATAGTTTCGAAGACTTGGTCTTCATCATCAGTCTTTTTTAATTATAAATATTATTTTTCATGGGATCAATACCCTATGGATATTGAAAATTTTGCGATCTTTACTTAACTGGGAATTAATTAAAAATTAATTTTAACTTTAAATTATTAAAATATATGTTTGTATGTTTATTTGCATCAAGCAGAGGACAACCTCTTTGTCTCTCTTTGCGAATCAACAACTCTGCTACTCTTAGCAAAACAAAAACTTTTCAAGTAGTGGTAAAATTGATGCGTACAAAGCTTACTTGATGTATTGTTAATCGTTCTATTGTTTATATTTATATTTATATGTTTGTTGATATTATTGAAAATAAATGTTTTTAATGAGATTACGAGTTCTTAATTAAAATGATCGTAATATTGGCGCCCGAACAATGTGAAAATGATAAGAAAACCTAGTAGACCACTAGCGAAGAGGAATAAAAAAAATGATTTTGCGAATATGGAAATAACGAGGGGGGAGATATCGAAGATCAAGGATCATATAAAAAAAGGTGAGCATAGAGTAATGGATTTGGAAGAGGAGGTGAATAAATTAAAAAATGAATTCGAAAAAATAATAAAAAAATTAAAAGATGATTTGGAAGAGGAAAAAAACAAGAGGATAAAGTTGGAAGAAATAATAAAAAGGAAGGAAAATTCGGAAAAGGGAAGTGATTTCGAGATTAATAGGAATATTCAATTAGCAGACGTGGGAAAATTCCTTCCGGTGTTTAGAGCTCTCCCAGAGGAAGATCCGAAGTTATTTTTAAAAAAGGTCGAGAATACTCTATTAAAATATAAAGTACCGGAATATGTTTGGCTCATGGTGGTTTCGGATCAGTTGTTAGATAAGGCCAAGACATGGTGGCGGGTGGTCAATCAATTTCCAGCGTTGGATTGGAAAGATTTTAAAATGAAATTTCTCCGAGAATACGATAGTTTAATCGTAGTCTCAAAGTTAAAGGTTATGTTTTATGAGGAGAAACAGAGAAAAGACGAACCTATAAGGTTATTTATTGAGAATAAGATGGCTTTATATAAGAGAGTTTTTCCGGACGAAGATGCTGGTGCAATCCTTCAAGTTTTAGTGGAGATGATTACTCCACGTGTTAGATCGTCCATTAGGGGAATGAAATTCACTGATATTGAAGGGTTTATGCAGACGGTAGAAGAAATAGAAAGGGATTTAAAGGATATGGATAAAGAAGAAATAGAAAGGGATTTAAAGGATATGGATAAAGAAGAGAAGACAAGTCCCACTCAGGATAGAAGTTGCATTCAGGATAGACGTTTTTGTGGATTCTGTAGGCGGGAAGGACATGGGGAAGACACTTGCTTCAAGAAGGGAAACGAGTGGAGGGGCAAGGAAAAAGGGAGTTCCTTGTCCAAAAAGCAGTAGGATTCCCTAAGAAAGTAGGAATAGAAAGTGAGATCGCTAGTCATATTATTTGTTGTGTGAATAAATTTTCGGAAATCATTAGGCCATCAATGGAATTAGAAATAGAGGAAAATAGAATGGCATTAACTAATGAAGATGATTTAATTCCGTACTGGTTGAAGGAAGTCAAGGAGGATGAGTTAAATATAATGGAAGAGGAGAAACTAGATGCTGGTCAGATGAAATTAAATCAAAATAAGGAAGAGTTACTTCATCAAATAAAATTATATTTAGAAGAATCGATGGATGGAGCAAAAATTATTGAAAATAGTCAAGAAAGGGGAAGGTTAGTTAAATATCATTCGAGTTATTTTAAACCTAGGAAGAAAGAAGAATGATCCTGTGGGAAGCTGCGTCCGTGTTCTAAGGAGGGGAGAATTGATGCGTACAAAGCTTACTTGATGTATTGTTAATCGTTCTATTGTTTATATTTATATTTATATGTTTGTTGATATTATTGAAAATAAATGTTTTTAATGAGATTACGAGTTCTTAATTAAAATGATCGTAATAAAATTAATAAAATATAATATAAACTTTTTTCTTTCGAAATAGTAATTAATTTGAGAATGTGCTTGTATATCGATTTTCAGCAAAAAAGTAGGGTTTTTGGGGCGTTTTTCTCAAAAATAAATAAAAAATATGCCTTTATGAGGTTAATACAAGCTTTTATGTATCAACTCTTAGTTCATTAACTTGAACTCTTAAAGAGCTTCCCATATATATTGATACGAGTTTTTTTTAATTAAAAATAAGCCGACCAAGTGCGAGTCAGTCTAGACACTTTCAATTATTCATTATCAACACAACATTTTTGATTTAGTTAAAAATATACGATATTATATTAGAATTATTTTATTATTTTTATACTAACAATTTGTTTTTTTCTTTTACAGGTAAGTGTCATCATTGTCCTTCTAGAATTCATTTCTTCTAAAGTGATTTATGAAGGGAAGGTAAAATGAAACATTTATTTATATATTTATTACCCATTTAATTAATAAGTGGTATGAGCATAGACGTCGGGGGGGGGGGGGGGGGGGCTCGAGGGCTAAAGCCCCCCTGCCCTTTGTAGCTTGTAATTAAGTATTTTCTTTAAATAATAATTATATAATCTTATCTAAGGTAATATTTTAAAATATATTCGTTTTATTAAATTTTTTTAGTTCTAAGTTGATATTACATTTTTTTTTTAATTTTTTTTATTTTGAGCTCCCCAAACAAATTCAAACTCCGGCGCCTAGATTCAGGCAATATGGCGGAATCAGATGATTCCATTAAAGGATAGTTTTAGTTAAGTGGCGCGGGAATTCGAAGACGCTATTAAAGGGTTAGTCTTAAACAAACCGAGCAATATGGCAGCTATTAGAGGTTATTTTGTCTAAAATTCATTAAAAATCACCATGCTGCCGGCCAATCAGAATCAAGTTGGCGTCGAACAAGTGCCGCTTATTTCAAACCAATTGAATTATGATTCTATTTTATATTTTAACTTGAAATTTTCGAGTAAAAGCCGTAAAATCAAGATATATACTAACTTATAATAATTAGCATGGCTGCTTATTATAACAAACTTTCTTTCTATTATTATAATAAAACTCGATTCTACCTAAAATTATAATTCGATTAAAAATTCAATTAGATTTTTAGTTTGCGAGAAAATTTAGGCTTATATCTTTAGTTTATGAACTACAATGCTCTGACAGACGAACAGACAAAAAGGCAGACATTGGAGCGAAAGTGATAGGTCCAGTTTTACTTTTTAAACGGAACCCTAAAAAGCGTGACTTCACGGTTTCAATAAATAAAATTAGATTTTTTTTTCTTATCTAGATTATACCTGTAAGGGCAACCATAAAACTAACAAAATAATTCTTATACTGATATATCAAGAGTTCAAGATTTAAAATTATTTAATCTATTGAATTGTAACTAAAAAATTTTATTCCATCATTGGATTAGGTATAATTCTATGATGAATCTTCAAGTCAAATTTGTTCATATAATTCAAGGACAGAATAATTATGTGTTTCTTTAATGATATTCTGTCTGACTTATTACCAGAGACGAAATATTTACTTGTGTAAATAAGTATTGATTCATTGATTGAATATCATTCAAATACATAAAAACATCTGAGATTTTCTAGACGTAAATTCGGAAAAATTTTTTGAATGGTGAAGCTTAATTTTTTTTTACTTTACCTTACAGGGTATGGTCAAGTATTGTAATCGTGTATGAAAAAGTGTTTTTTTCCTTCTTTTTTTCAAAATATCTCAAAAACGGCTTAAACTATTTTGATCAAAAAAATTGGGCCAAACCATGGCATTTCGCTCTACAAAAAAGCACTTATAAGGGAACATCGAAAAAATTATATTTTTCGAGATAATAATTGTTTTTTTTTAAATGTCTGTTAGTCTGTCTGTGCGTTACCAAATTTTTGTGGACGAGCTAGCTCAAAAACTAGTGTGAATATAGAAACCAATTAAGAGCTGATTAGATTTTTTGTTCATATCTACCCAAAACTTAGGGGGGTGGAGGGGGGGAGGGGGGTTAAAAATTAAAAATCTAGGCCAATTGAGCAAACTCATCCAAATTTTGTATACATAATCAGTGGGACCCCAGAAGTCTAAAAATGCAAAAACTAACCTCCCAAGATGGAGGTGGGGTGTAGGGTCAAAAAATGAAAATATAGGCTCTTGTACCAAACTCAACCAAATTTTCTATACATAATCAGTGGACCCCCAAGGGCCTAAAAATGTAAAAACTAACCCTCCCCTACATGATTATAAATAATTTTATTAAATATTAAATATAAGGAGAGGGTTGTTTAGTAAAGTCAAGTCGATGGCCACATCAGAACACGTCAGCTTATTTATTTAAATCACTTATAATTAATTATAAAAATATATTGATCACTACAAAAAATAACACATTATAATTATAACGTTTCGATCGGTAATGTTATTTTACATATTATATAATAAAATAGATTTGTACCTCCAGATCTTTACTATTATTCAAATTTTGTTGGATTTTAAGATTTAATATTTAGAAGTCATATAGGGATAATTAAAAATTATACGAGTTTTTTTTATTTTAGGAAAAAAGATGGTGTTTTTCAAAATTTTGATTTCGCTTCAATATTAAATTTACAAGGCCGACTTAACTTATTAGATATGTTTGATATCTAATTCGACGTGAGCAACCCCTCGGGAGTCGAAACCAAGTGCCTAATTAAACCCTTAGACACCCTTAGATTTCAACCATTTAGGTATATGCACAGCTAAAAAGTATTAAGAACCCGAAGGGATTATTCCTTGCACTGAAAATTTCAAGCAGAATTCTATAATCGCGTTTATTATTTAACTTGGGTAAATTTTTTATCACTGTACATTAGGGTGGCCAAAAAAAACGAATATTTTTTTCATTTTTGATCTCCCATGAAAATATGTTAATTCAACGTTAATTTAATTATTATTCTCATTTCGGTTCATAATTTATATTAATTTGAAAGTTTATAATAGGAAAATAAAGACAAGTTTTTATGTGTGACTTTTTTATTTATCAGCCAACGTTTTGTTGACTTTGGTGACTTCTTCAGGCCTTCAAATAGTCATGGTCCACATCCATATAAATTTTCTTTTTATCTCCGTTATTATTGAAGACCATCACAAACAGAAATTTCACAAAATATTTGGCACATTTTTCTTTCTATTCTTTGTATTGTTTATAAACAATACAAAGAATAGAAAGAAAAATGTGCCAAATATTTTGTGAAATTTCTGTTTCTGATGGTCTTCAATGGTAATGGAGATAAAAAGAAAATTTATACGAATGTATGGCATGACTATTTGAAGCCCTGAAAAAGTCGATAAAGTTGACGAAACGTTGTCTAATAAATAAAAAAAGTCACACATAAAAACTTGTCCTTATTTTCTTATAATAAACGTTAATTTAATGTCTTTAAAATGCTCACAACAAATTAGCTCG
This sequence comes from Forficula auricularia, assembly GCA_024734495.1. NCBI lineage: Eukaryota > Metazoa > Arthropoda > Insecta > Dermaptera > Forficulidae > Forficula > Forficula auricularia. The sequence goes on along the minus strand of JALMQS010000120.1, from coordinate 1,657,889 downwards.
ATTAAAGAATTTTAATTTTTAATTTACTTACATTAAATCATTATTTGGCCATAAAAAAAGAAGAATGAAAGATTTTGATTACCCAGTTAAGATTACCATAAAATTATTATTTTTCTTTTGACAATATTTGGCCCTGTCTTTCGATGTAAAGGGTTGCAAGTTCTGATAATATCCATGTTTAGGCCTTTACAATCAAATTCATTAGTACTTGTTTATGTAGGTTAAAACAAAAAGCCCATTGAGTTTCCAGACTATTATCCATCTAAGAACAAGATGCTGTACATATTCCTTATACTCATAATAACAGAAGATGATTTCAACATGCCAAAGAACTTATCTAAAAATTCAAGAAAGTACTAAAAATATATCTACGAAAATAAATTTAAATAAAGATAAAAGTTATTTTGATTGATTTACAATCTTTAGTGGGCGTAATGGACACTATTATTTATATAACATTAAAAAGAATTTAAAGGTCAAATAAAAGATCTTATTAGATATGTTTGATTTCATTTCAGAAAGAATCCTCCCCTCAGCAGTCGAATTCAAACTTGTATTCAGGGCAGGTGGCTTCTTCCGATATGTATTTAGATGTACAGTAGGGTGACACAAAAAAACGAATATTTTTTTATTTTTGATCTCGCTTGAAAATATGTTAATTTAACATGTTTTTAAAATGCTCACTAAAAATCAGCACGATTAAAAAATTTTAAGAGGTCAATTTTTAAAAATTTCTAAAATGGCAGAAATTTGAATTTTTTTTGCTCGTCGTGTTATTATTGCTTACGTTGAAAATTATAGATATTCTTAAAATTTCAAGTCGATATTTGAAAATTTATAGAGGTCGCTCAAGATTTTTTAATTTTTAAAGTGGTGTAGGTCATAGAGTAATATAGAGTGGAATGAGCCAATGTCTTTTAGCGTATACGAGTCACAGAGCACTCTGGCGAGACCAGGGCGAAACCATTGGGCAAAAAAATGGCGGGAACCGCTCTCTTCGGGCAAATTTTGGTGACGTTACAAACAGGTAGCGGATGATTCAAAATATTTTATCAAGAGTAAAAAATGCGCTTATATATATTCATATATTTAACATAAAGTGTATGTATCAGTATCTTTTATCTATGACAAAGGCTTTGAATGTTCTTTGATCTTTGGATATCTCTTAAGAACTAAGAGTTTTCGACCTGCAGTCACTAGAGAGCGTTTTATCGATATACGGTAGCCTTCCACTCTATATTACTCTATGATATAGATACTTTAGATGTTTTCGAATGACCTTTAAATATTTTCAGATTATTTAAAATAAAGTAATATTTCTTAAAATATATTGTTGGTTATTGATTATCGATCATTTTGTACAATTTGTAAATATTTATTGGTATACTCCATAAATCTTTTCATGATCGGTCATGCTCACTAGAGGCGCTGATACTCGCATACTCTTTTTTAACATAGTCTCTTAAGGGAGTCTTCCCCTTCTTTTGGGGAAAAATGTTGTTGATTACCGATAACGAGGGCCTTTAGCAGCTGCTGATTTTCGTCTCTAGTCTACTTAGGTCCCTCCTTGGAATATGCCTGATCTAAATATTATATCCTATTGTCAGTAAGAAGTTCACCACTATAATAAACATTCAAATTAATTGGTTTATTTTTATAATGATTGTATTTAAATTTAAATTTCCGGATTTAAAATAAAAATTTCATTGGATGGATTAACACGTAAAAAAAAAATGTTTCTTGAATTAGAAAATGTTTAAATTAAATTTAAACATACATAGAAATTTTTGGCTTTATTTATTATAGTTTAAATCTAGCAATTGTCTGCATTAAATTTTAATTTTCTTTCTATAAAATAAATTTTTCTTTTTTAATTAAAATATACATATATTATTTTTTTTAATAAATAACACAAAATTCTCTTTTGATCTTGTCATCAAAAAAAAGTTTTTTTAATTTATTTTGCGTTTCAATTATATACTTTTTATGTTAAAGAATAACTAGTAGATTTTTTTATTCTCACTATATAACATCCTATTATTTTCTACATATCACCTCGAATGAAGTTACGATATAAATGCATTAGGTATTGTTGTAAATAGGTGAATCAATATGCACCACTGGTATCATGAGTGTAGGCTAAATACATTAATAAATAAATACGCCTGCATAAAACCTTATTAAATATTTATAAGTTGGAAATGAAATAGCGTAGTAGTTTTTTCAACATTATGATATGAAAATAAAATGTACGCCATTTTATTATCAGCAAAATGACGTGATATGAAAAGTACTAAAGCAAAGGGAAGTCCGGATTGTGAGTTTGACCCTTTGGCTATTTTCTCAAATGTCGAAACGATCCAAGTCCTTAAATAAAAAAATTCACTTTAAAAGATCCAATGCGATTACTTTGACCTAGGATAAATAGATAGTTAAATTTAATTTTTACGTTACGTGACTCTTTTCGAAAAATCGACACTTTTCTTATCGACCCTATGGTATATTATCAATTTAAATGAATGGTCTATCATTATTTTTAGAAGGACATGGAAATGGTGCAACATTATTAATCGAAAATATTTAATATTTCATTTTTTTTTTTTTTTTTTTTTTTTAAATAAAAATTAAAGGAAAAACTGAAAACTTTTTCAAGACTCTTGATTTGCCAGTCAAAAAGTCATATTTTAACAGAGATTATTACAAACAAAATTTTTCTTATTTTTTACTGATTTTAGACATTTTACTTTATTATGGTGCTTAGCAAAAATATGTTGGAATTTTCTAATGGTCACCATTTCGGTAACTCCTTAGGCGTTCACTTAATTTTTAATACTAAATAAAGTTATTGTTAAATTTTTCATCAAATTCTCAAAAACTAACCTATTTTATTATTATGATTATTTTGCGATATTTAATATAATTACAGGATGGGCCATAAAGATGTACCACATTTTGAAGAGTTATAAAAAAATGAAAAAATTTAACTAGAAAAAAACAAAATATATTTTTGAAAAGAACATAAAATAAATTTTTTTTAATGTGTTTTAAAATTATCATACAAACAAGGAGGAGGGGTCAAAAATGAAAATTCTAGCCCTTTCGACCAAACTCAACCATATTTTGTATACATATTCTGTGGACCCCCCAGAAGGCTAGAAATGCAAAAATTAACGAAATTTTGTATACTTACCATACATAGTTTGGTAGGGCTAGAATTTTCATTTTTGTCCCTCCCCCCCCCATTTTGGGTGGTTAGTTTTTGCATTTCTAGCCTTCTGAGGGTCCAGAGAATATGTATGCAAAATTTGGTTGAGTTTGGTCAACAGGACTAGAATTTTCATTTTTGACCCCCCCTTTTTTTTGCCTGAAATAATGTTTAAAACACATTTAAAGAAAATTATTTTATGTTCTTTTCAAAAATATATTCAGTTTTTTTCTAGTTAAATTTTTTCATTTTTTTATACTTCTTCAAAATGTTGTAGATCTTTATGGCCCGCCCTGTATTACTTGTTCTTTAAAAAGTACAGACTTTTCCAAATTGTTTATGTTAGAGGAATGTTATTATTATTATTATTACATTAGGGCTTAAGGGCTCATAAACAACTAAGGACGAATTTTTAAATTTTATTAACTTGTCTTAAATATTTTAATTAATTAATTTTATTTTTAATCAAAGGGTATAATAAGATCCAAATAAGTAAAAATCGTGAGTCGTAGACACCATTTCAATTTCTTTACAAATCATTAAGTTGTTCTTCAATTTGTCTCTTAATTAAATTCGATACAAAGCACCATAATAAAGTAAAAGTTTTTCACTTTTATACCGAATGGAATTTCGCTCCCTATTTATTTCCATCTTCTTTGAATCTTATAATCTGCGTTTCAAAAACAAATACCATAAATTCCTACGACTCCAATCCGACCCCTGAATTTTTCTCATCCCTCTCTTTCGCTTCTCTGATTGCAAAAAAGAGAGAGAAAAAGCGAGCTTTCTTGAAAATGACATGCTCTAGCGCTTAAAGAAAAAGAAAGAAAAAAGTTGCCTTTCCTTCCTTCTCTAGTGTATATTTTTTTATATTACACATCAAATTCATAAACATCTCATCAAAATATCATTTAAAATAAAATCAATAATTAGTCGTGAATAAATAAATTTATAATTTATAACAACACGCTAGAATGTGTTTGGGATAAAAAATTAAATTTAAAAATGTTAATAGTCCTGTATTGATGACCCTTTGAACCCCTGAAGAAGGAGGAAAGAATCCTCCGAAACGTTGGTTTTAAAGAAAAGTGGAAAAAAGAATAACAATACAATAAATACATCTTATTTGAAAATCTAATAATTTTTCTTCACTATCCATAGGCTGCCTTCCATTACTTTTCAATTAATAAATAGTATTTTGGGTAATATAATATAACCAGCTGCAAAGCCCGCTTTCGTCCAATTCTTGTGAACGACTGTCCTTGTGGAACATTCCAGAATGTTCCCGAAGTTTTTAAAAGCTTCCAAAAAGTCTACGGTAGATAGAGTACACAGGGGGCTTTGCCATAAGTGGACGAAACCGGACAAACCAAGTGTGTCCTTGCTGCTTTATTATAAAGTATTGATTAATGAATAGCTTAATCAAAATTACCCTATATGTATCTTTTGCTTTGATAAATATTGCAAAATTCAAAAGAAACCAAGTGTGTCCTTACTGCTTTATTATAAAGTATTGATTAATGAATAGCTTAATCAAAATTAACCTATATGTATCTTTTGCTTTGATAAATATTGCAAAATTCAAAAGAAACTAAATATCACTGGCTTAATTCAGAGGTCGGTTAGATACATAATTTTCAAATGAAGATATTATCTTCATTTGAAAATGCACAGAGGGAATTTTCAAAAAATGAAAATGTGAAATTGATACTTTCCAAATTGATAATATATTTTTCTTTGAGAAGCAAAACCTCATTTTAAATTCTTTTTTTATATATATATATATATATTTCATATAATGATAAAAATACGTTTTCAATATTCTTAATTAAACTAATAATTAATTATTATTATCATTTCCGTCCATAATTTGTATTAATTTGAAAGTTTCTAATAGGAAAATAAGTACTATTTTGTGGATAAACTATATATTAATTCATATTTGTTCTGGAATTGTAATTGTAATTTTTCAACTTGATATTAATAATGTTCTTATAATTGTACAAGCCCTGAAGAAGTCGGCAAAGTCGACGAAACTTTGGCTGATAAATAAAAAAGTCACACATAAAAACTTGTCCTTATTTCCCTATTATAAACTTTCAAACTAATAATTAATATACTTTTTTTTGGCTTTTCGGCCTTTCTAGCCATAAGCCAATTAACGAATTATTTATTATTTTTTTAAAATTTGTCACTTACCCTGGGTCAGCTTTTATCCGGATGCCTCGAGTCGGATTCGAACCCGGGTCCACTTGGTTAGCAGGCTGGCACGCTACACCTAGCCTAACCCGACCCCCCATTAATATACTTAAATTTAAATTTTTATACACTTACTCATGATTAATTTTCAAAATTTTCAAATTCTGATAATTTAATTAATAAAAAATCATGGTCATAAAATTGAATTATTATTTCAGAATATTCTACAGTAAATGAAGAAAAAGTGTTATCATACTAAAAAAGATATATAGGTATGTAGGAAGTAAATGTTAATATTACATAGAACCAAAAAATAAATAAAAAACAAAAAACAAAGAGAAGCATTTATATTTTGGGGGATAAGAACTGTTATTTATTATTGTAATCATGCTTCGTAATCTGAGAGAGAAAAAAAAACCACACAGTTCATTTAAATATATAATGGATCTTGAATGCAAGCCATAGATCTTAAAAGCGCCACTAGTAGTAATGCTTAGTTAATTGAGAATTTAATAGGGACATGATAATAATTATGAGCTGGATTTGGAAATTGCCAATGTCTTTAAAGAGGAGTTGGCTTAATTTAAAGTAATGGCAGAGTGTTTAGAGTTTGACAGGCAACTTGACAGTTGATAGATGATTAGGCCAATGCAAAGGCAGCCCAAGTGTTCCAGATGGACTAATGCAATTGCTTATATAATCTTTATATAACGGTGAATAATTGACAACCTTATCTAGGATATTCTAGGCAGAACGAGAGATCAACAAGAATATTTAAGATAGCATGCTTTAACTAGAAAAATATACTAGATTTTATTTCCATTACACAACAAAGCGAAACGGATGTAATAGAAATCGTATTCTTGGGAAAAAATGCAATTTAAGATTTATAGATACACTAGCTGCCCCAGACGTGCCTTTGGTACGCCTTCTGCACCTAGGCCCTCCGGGTATGTTACCCTGGCGGGCAGCGTCTCGAGAAGGCCAAAAGTTTTTTTTAATATATTTTAATTTCTTATAAACGGCTCCAACGATTTTAATAAAAATTTTTTGTCGATATCTGATAACAGGACGTTCAAGAAAGCTTCATATGTTAAATCGCTTAAATATATATATAGTCTTACCTGAAATATTAATGTAATTAAAGAACTGTGTTTACTCATATTTATGTTATCAAAATTATTAAAGCCTTCTTAGATAAATTCTCAAAATTGTACTGTGTTAAAGTAGTCTTTATACAAAATTTGGTTAGTTTTTGCATTTCTAGGCTCCTGGGGGTCCACAGAATATGAATATAAAATTTTGTTGAGTTTTGTCAAAAAGGCTAGAATTTTCATTTTTGACCCTCCTCCCATTTTGGGTGGTTAGTTTTTGCATTTCTAGCCTTTTTGGGTCCCACTGGATATGTATACAAAATTAGGTTGAGTTTGGTCGAAAGGGCTAGAATTTTTATTTTTGACTCCCCCCCCCCCCTTTATGTCTGATAATGTTTAAAACACGTTTAAAAAAAAATTATTTTATGTTCTTTTAAAAAATATATTCACTTTTTTCCTAGTTAAATTTTGTCATTTTTTATACCTCTTCAAAATGTGGTAGATCTTTATGGCCCACCCCGTATAATAAATTTCAAAACAAATGTAAGAAAATAAATTACCAATGCTTTATATATCTAATGGGACTATTTTCCTTGTTGGGAACCAGCCCTGTTGAAGCTTTGATAGTCGGCTTAATGATCCAAGTGTTTGGATAAATCATTAAAATTTAAAATGTTATTCAAATTCAAAAAACGCTTCGATTTCTACTTCAGAAAACGTTTTGGAATGAAAAGTCAGTCTTCATTTCCAAACGTTCTAAGACTATACTAAACTGTGAACAATCTGGCTCTCAGTCTTCCAGACCTATTCTTATAAATATTTTGGTATTCATTTCAACCATTGTATAAATTTAATAGGGGAAGCCATCTAGTGGGTGTATACATGGACGATTATACTATGGGATTCCCAGCTGAGTGTGTAACATTGCTTTTTTATTTTTATTCTAGTACAAATGCCTTTGTTTTCTAATACCTTCTATTAATAAAAAATCTATTTCAAATTTATTTTTTAGATAAGATCTTATTTTTGGGAGTTATGACGTGGGTGATTACTGAATACGTTATATCGTTGTTATGTTTCTGATGACGAGAGGATATTTAAAAATCCCTGAAGTTCTAACACTATTAACTTTCTTTCTAGGATGCAAGAGTCAATTTTGACTTATAAGGATTGTTCCTACCTACATCCTTATCATAAAAAAGATCCTCATGCTTCGCTGATCATCATCTCAGCTTGTCTTCCTTAATTCCGATGCGTACCATATCATACAATCAGGGCTTTTTGTTATGATTATGCCATTAGCTTTACATTTCTTATATTGTGTATACATACCTGTTTCTGTCAGAGTAGATAATGGCATTTTACCCTGAAAGCCGTTGCAAGATAATGGATATAATGGGTTGCAAGGATCAGTATTTCCTTTTAGGCCTCATTCATATTCCATCTGTATGCAAGCAACACTACCCAGCTATAAATTGATATTTCTATTATGCGAATGAAATTAATATCTTCTGGAAATATTGTAATCAACAATGGTTTTGAATGTATTTCACAATAACCCCAGGTAGACTATACATAGAAATATTTTAAATGCAACAATGTACAAGACTATGAATCTGGATAGTTCTTGGTTTTCTGAAGAAAAAAGAGAACTTTCTGGTATTGGATTGGAGTCAAGGATATTTTTCAAATTGTGTCTTAAAGAATTGCAGGTTGTAAGACTTTATAAACATGAAGATATAAAGAGAATTAATGTTACGTCATAGAATAAACTTATTAACGAATTAGTTAATTTGATCTGTATCAAATGGGCTGACCTCAAGGATCCAGTATTTTTGCACAATAAGGGGATATTCAAGGATTGAGCTGAAGATATTTTTAAAATCGAGTTTTGAATTATTTTAGGACTAATGAAAGTATCAAATAATTTCCAGTCTTAAGAAGTGATAGTAAAAACTAATTATACAGCGATTCGATTTGTTTCTAATTTCACTCTAATGGCGTATATCTCATATACTGTATGCTCATAAATGAGGCTTTTTTTGAGGAGAAAATCATTAATTTCTAAAAGTTTTGGAATCTCATTTAATTATTGTTATAGAATTAGGAATCTTAAGACTGGTTTGATGCAACTAGCCCATTCATTTGCTTTTCCCTATTCTTTTGCTTCTCTAGAAATTATATAACCAAAATAATCGCTAATTTAACTCTATTATTCTTCTTTCTCTTTATTTACCCATTTCTAAGATTTTCGCTTGTCTGAATTTCTATCCTATAATACTCTGTAGACATGTGTTTTTTAAGAGAAATGTAAAACTTTTCTTTACTTTTTTTTCAAGAATTTTTTTTTTTATTTATTTTTAATTAGAACAAATAGTAATAATAACAAAATGTTCACTTTTGCAAAGATCTTTGTTGCTTTTTATCAACTTTAGCAAAAGATCTAATTTAAAAATTCCCCTTCGCTGTTTTCCGAGGGGTGAACCGCAATTGGAATTAGGCGTACACCGTCTTTGGAATTCATTAGATAATCTATTGTCATCTATTGTATTCTACTAAAGTGGAAGTAGGTGTACACGATTTTAGGTTGCGGTTCACCCCTCGCTGTTTTCTTACCCAAATTCTTCGATCAAGTTTTCTTTTTCTGATTCTTCATTTGTAATGTAGTAAACAGAAAATCAAAATTAAATTTATTTTTATTTATCTGAATTCTAAGCCCTTCACAACTATCATTTTTGGGAGTCGGGTTAGCCGAGCGGTTAGTGTACAAGCCTGCTAATCAAGTGGACCCAGGTTCGAATCCGACTCGAGACAACAGGCTAAAAATCTTATCCCTATAAAGAAGACTTAATTTAATAATAGTATCGTAAATCGGCTGAAGGGTAGAAGGGCCGAAAAGCCAAAAAAAAATTACCATATTTAACACTAAACAAGTTGCAATTTAAAATAATAACCTTTTTAAAAGGAAATAACCCAATGTACAATATATTCATTTATATCTAGTAATATGTTTATTTACATCAAGCGGATTATTTCCTTCTAAAATTCAAAAACTCTGCTACTCTTGTCAAGAAAAGTTTTTTAAATTAATTTAAAAAATTTCTTAGTATATAATAGAGAACATCTATTCATTCTGATGTCATGAACTAGATATTTTGCCTTCTTGGGACAAACTCAATAAACTGATTAATCGACAAACAATAGAATATCAACCTACATTATTTCCGCGTTTCCCTGGAATCTAATCAACTAATATTATCAGTTAAGTGAGTATAAAGTATAACAAAAAACACGTTTTTCTTATCCTGACTATGTTTTCTGAAATGATAATAAAAATTATTTTGTTTTACTCTATTATATATAGGAATAATAATTATTATTCAAATACGTGTTATGTTATTTAAAAGCGAAATAGGAAGTCTTTACTTCATATCATATTTAAATCACACAAACTCTGAGAATAATATCTCTTACATTAACATACAATGTTCAAAACAATTTTATGAAAGTACATATCATATAATACACTTTAAAAAATATTGTTCTATTCTTCTAGCGTTTCATATTTTATTCCGGTTCTTGAGCTTGACTAAATAAAAAAAGTAACGAATAAATTCTGTTAACAAGGTATTATTTATTATTTATAATCCTTTTACTTTTTTCTGATTCTTTAGAAAATTTATTTTTATTGCGAAATGGTAAAAATATCACCCGTATACTAAGATTTATTTTTTTCATAATTATCTCCACAGATGAAAAGACTCATAAATTGTATCGCCCCCTTTCGATTTATTTAATAAAATATTGAAGAATGTCTTTGTCGACTTGAGAAAGAGATAGAGGTTTTTTATTTTATCACTTGTTTCTTCAGCAAGGGATCCCCCTGCAGGGTATGCAACCTAACAAGCTCAACGACACCAATAACTCAACGCATTGACTTGAATATTAATCAATGTATTTAGAATACATTTTACTAACATTATTTCGTAATTGTGATTCCGATTCGCACTCACAGAGAACTTGAATGCAATAAATATCAATGTCATTTGCCCGTGGCTTTCCGCATCAATATCAAGCTGGTTTTTAGCCTCAAAACTAGATAGAGACAGGATGGGTGTTAATAATAGCATAATAGTTGTAAACACTACGTGTTAGAAACCAAAAACAATACTTTTAATCAAAACAACCACTAAAAATTTTATTGCAATTTTATTAACACACGAGTCACTAAAACCATATTGTAATTATGTAAACATACGTTCAATAAAGCATTCGCTGTTGTATTAATAAAATGAAATACTGATAATAATAAATTAATAGATGTGTTTTCTCGTAAATATAATATTTTTATTTTTTGATATATTAGTTTACAAGGCTATGATTTCATCTTCAATATAGTATAAATATTTCTAATGGATGAAAATAAACTCTAGGGCTTGGTTAAGTTGTGGCCATGATAAACGACACGAGTAAGGATAAAAGCAGAAACGTCGTAGATGGGATAAACATTCAGAACCACATCATATTTCTTATTCAATTGAATTTTTTTTAAAATATTAATTGATTTTGAATAAAAAACATATACATATAGTATCAGTGGCGTGCAGACCATGGATGCTGCTCATCTCTAAAATTTCCAAACGTCAAGAGTATTTTCATACCGTGTTACAAAAAATCTAACGTTAAATTTGAAAAATTGCACAAAATTCTGCGTTTATCGATGAATTTTTTACAAAGAATTGAGTATCTGTGTGATTTCTATATTTGTTAAAAGACAATTAGAAAAGTCTTTCACTTGGAAACCGATAGTAAAAGTCATATGACTATGATCCTGATACGGGTGAACATCTTGGAAAGCTGTATGTTAGGGTTCGATAGGGTTTCTTTTTTTCACCAGACATACCGATGGCCTTGAAACTTACGCTGTGTATAGATACACTATGTTGTAAATAATCGATGTCCTATCTTAATTTAATTCATTTCAACCAATTCAAAACTCTCCTCTGTAGTTGATTTCGAAATTCCCCATTCGTTACCCAAAATTTTGCGTTTATCGATGAATTTTACAAAAAATTGAGTATGTGTGTGATTTCTATATTTGTCGAAAGACAATTAGAAAAGTCTTTCATTTGAAAACCGATAGTAGAAGTCATATGACTATGATCCTAGTCGGCTGATACGGGTGAGAATCTTGGAAAGCTGTATTTTAGGGTTCGCTTATTTTTGTCCGATAGGGTTTCTTTTTTTCAGCAATCATACCGAGGACCTTGAAACTTACTCTGTGTATAGATACACTATGTTGTAAATAATCGATATCCTATCGTAATTTAATTCATTTCAACCAATCAAAACTCTCCTCTCTTTAGTTGGTTTCGAAATTCCCCATGCGTTACACAAAATTCTGCGTTTATCGATGAATTTTACAAAAAAGTGTGTGTGTGTGTGTGATTTTTATATTTGTCGAAAGACAATTACAAAAGTCTTTCATTTGAAAACTGCCAGTACAAGTCATATGATCGTAGTCGGCTGATATGTGGGATTATCTTGGAAAGCTGTATGTCAGATAGGGTTAGATAGGGTTTCCTTTTTTCAGTAGACATACCGTGGACCTTGAAACTTACGCTGGATTTCAAAAGGCTAGATATACTATGTTGTAAATAATCGGTGTCCTATCGTAATTATATTTAATTCAACCAAGTCCAAACTCTCCTCCCTTTAGTTCGTTTCAAAATTCCCCATGCAAGAACGAGTTCTTACTAGCTAAAACCTGTTTCACTGAATACCTTTGTGGCAACTAGCATTTACTGATTTTGGTTGAGTTTGGTTTAAAGGTCTAGAATCTTCTTTTTTTGATCTTCAGTCTCATTTTGGGTGTTTATTTTCATAAAATTTTAAACGAAAATTTCAATAATTAGAAGCAAAGTTGTGGAGGGTGTAATTTTGGACCTTTTTGTTTAAAAATTTTCAAAACAAATACCCAAAATAAGGCGGAAGTTCAAAAATGAAGATTCTAGATCTTTGAAACAAACTCAACCAACAACAGTAAATTCTAGTAGCCACAAAGGTATTCAGTGAAACCCCGTTCTAACTAAAAACGGAGTTTTACCAACATATATATATAAGTGTTTCTTTTTAAATCTTAGAAAAATCAAGGTTTTTTTTTCTTTTTTCAATTCAAAATTCCATTGATAAAGGGAGAAATTCTCCCGAAACGTTTGAATTTAAAATAAACGTTTTGAAGATTGTTTTTTAAAAGATTTGTATTTCTTTTAATGATAAAACAAACAAAAAATAATTATTTTCTTTAATGTATATTTATATTTTTTTTTTTTTTTTTTTTTAATGATAATGATGAGAGAAGGAGTTACACCAAAAAAGGTGCAACCCCTAAAGGCCTGGGTTGGCCCCTCCATCGTGAAAAGAAGAAGAAAGAATTAATTTTATGGGTTGGGCGGGTGTCGAAGGTATCTGTGGATACTGGTCTTAAATAGCTGAAGGTTATAAGTCGCGGGAAAGATGGTGGCAGGGAGCGAGTTCCAGTCTCTGGAGGTCATAGGGATAAAAGAGTTGGCGAAAGCGCTTGTTCGACTTTTATCCAATTTGACAGCGAAGGGGTGCTGAGCGTTAGAAAACCGCGTGTTTCGCGTAAAGAGGGCATTAGGGGGGATAATCGATTTCAGCTCGACTGAACAGACACCGTGATAGTATCTGTAGTACAGGGAAAGGACAGAAACGGTTCTTCGGTGAGCCAGGGAGTCGAGTGAGTTGGTTAGAGCCGGTTCTCCTATTAGTTTAATTGCTCGCTTCTGAATTGCATCCAGTGTAGCAAGATAATGCTTGGAGGCACCCCTCCACAGATGAGAGCCATATTCGAGACAGGGACGAATTTGAGCCTTATACAGCATAAGAAGTTGACTGGGAGTATAACAGCGTCTAGACCTAAATAGAAGACCAAGCTTGCGCGCTGCAGCTTTAGCAGTGGTTGAGATATGGTCATTCCATGAAAGGTCAGGCCCTAGAGTTACGCCTAGCATTGAAATTTTATCCCTGAATTCTAGTGAGTTTGAGTCGAATGATATGTTTGGGAGGTTTCTGTCGACGCGCCTAGAAATAAGGCAACACTGAATTTTCCCTGCATTGAAGTTAACTAAGTTTTGGGATCCCCAGTTTTTAAGTTTGCATAAGTCTAAATTAATTGAAGAGGCAATGTCTGCACGCTTTTTATGCGATGCAGGGGCGTTATGTAGGGTGCTGTCATCTGCGTAACAATGTACCGGATTGGAGGGCAAATTTAGAAGGTCGTTGATATAGATAAGAATCTTAAAATAGAGAGAAAATAAAGAATTTAAAATATAACTATATAATGCTAAACATGCACAAAAAGAACACATTTTATCCACACACTAAAGAAATACATTGAAGAAATTTAAAATTCGAAACAATCTCCAATTTTTATACTATATGCCATGACTATGTGTTTAAATTTAAATTCACTAGACCGTAAAATTTTATAAATGAAGATTAAATCTTTGAGTGAAATATTTAACATGATATATATGTCAGATTGGTTCTCCTCGTAGGACAAGTCATTAGCACAGATCGCATTTTTGGCACTTAGATTTAATCCCGAGGGGATGAATACATCTCTCCTGTCATGTATCAAAAATTATCTATGACAGTTTGGATTTCCTAGAAAAGAATCTCTCGCGATTTCTTAAGAAATGTATACTCCTCCAAACCACAAGTGCAAAAAATATTGTTTGATATCTGCAACCGAACGAACTACATCTACATTATTAAGTTGCCAAGTTATATGGTAGGATTAACCTTCTAACCGTCACGGAGCTCGGGTCATTGGCGAAAAAATAAAAGCTGCAAAAACTAAAAAAACGAATCTTCTATCTATTTATTTAAAGAAACATTGATTTATTTATTTTGAACCTAAGACATGAATCGCGCAGTCCTTCCAGCGTTGGCACAATAACAATAAAAATACCACAAAGACAAAAATAAACAAATACACAAAAACGCATCAAATAATCTATATAATAAAAATGAATTTCTGTTTCTTCGTAAGCGCAGATTTCTCAAATGCCTGGACCGATTTGGCTAATTTTTTTTAAATGTTCGTAATAGTCCAATTCAGGTTAATACGTAAAAAAAAATTGGAAAAGTTGCCCGGAAAATTGGAAAATTCAGGAAAAACTAAAAAAAATTCAGGTTAGCCAACATAGCTTGCAAAACAATAAAAGAACTAAACTAGCAAAAAACAAGTGTTGGCGGCCCTGTTTGTAAGATTTTTGAGTGTCATTCATTCTCAATAGTTCTAACCACATTAACGTTGAAGAAGAATTTAATACTGCATTTTTACAAAAGTATTTATTTAGTAACATTTAGTATTTTATTTTATTTGATTTTCACAAATTCTAAATATTTATTTTTTCCAAATAATAAATACAATATGGTAATTATTTTGTCAAAGTTTTTTTATGAGAAAAAAAAAAAAAATTAAAAATGGTAATCATCGAGAAATTTTTGTTTTTTGCGAAAAAACTAATTGAAGATAGGTTTGAAAAATGTTTATCTATTTTTTTTAAACTACATTTAAATTGCAGTTAAATAGAATCTTAAATTATATCTATTTACATCAATAAAGCAGCCACGTGGGGGTCCAGAGGCAAAGCCCCTTGGCTAGCAAAAGGCCAGCCGAAGGCGGGCTTTAAAGCTAGTAGATAATAATAATAATAAATTTTAAAAAATTTTCCAGCTCAAGCTGAGAAAGTGCAACAACTAATAATAAAAGAATTTTCAAAGACAAAAATGAAATAAAATTTGTTGGGAGAAAATTATAAATTTAAAATAATGAGTTATGAGGAGCGGCAATTTAAAAACTGGACTTGTCTCATAACAATTTTTATTCGTCACCAATTACTCCAGAATCTGTATCCCCTTCAAAGCACTCCCCTTAGTGATCCTTACACCGCTCCATACGAATTTTCCATTGTCCAGTCCTGGAATTATATATAGAGTGACAAATTCCAAATCTTAAACGAAATTGTATGGTTTTTATTTTGTAATTGTATATAATAGAAAAAATCTTATACAATGTCTCGTTTTTCCAGTATCTACTACTGAAGTGGTGACCGAAACTGTAGTAAATCTATTAAATAGTGTTAATTAACTGAAATTACTCTATTTGATTAATTTGTGGGACTAAATAAACCCTAAAATTTATAAAATTAAATAAATAAATACGACATTATAAACAAAATACATAAACCTCTGAAGATCCAGCCTTTGCTAATGCTAACCAGAAATCCTTATGAAATAAAATTCCTATACTAATAAAGTAAAGAATATTTTTGAAAAATTTATTTTAGAAACTTTTTAAAATTTAAAATATAAATTATGTGAAACCTACCTAGTATTTTATATTTTACATTTTAAAAAGTTCTAAAAAAAAAAATTCTTTACTATATTTAAAATGTTTCACCAAGAACCTACATCATTCTCCCTTAACAAAATACATATACTTATACTATATTTAACTCCCTTCTTTATATTTAAATAAGAACCCACGATGTTTCTTAAAAAGCCTTCAAAATTGAAATCGTTAATTAATGAATATAACTTTTCGAGACAATTTTCACCTTTATCAATGAATTATTGAATTAATAATTTATATTTTTAAAGACAAATAAATAATTTTTTCAAATATTTATAAAACAAAAACTTTTCCCGAAAAGTCTGGATTTATTGATCAAATTTGTTGACTTTTACTTTCGTTGAGATTTCTCTAATTAATAAAACTATTATATTTTTTCTTATATGGTTGGTTCTTGGGGACATTGAAATTGTTAAATTTTTTTAAAGTTGCAACGTTTAGTCTTTTATTTTTCGACTTCTTCAGTTCATTAGACATTAGTCCATGCCAATCACAAATAATAATGAACTAAAAATTTACTAAAATTTCAACTCTGGGAAATCAAATCAATCACAAAATAAACGCTTCAACAGGTTCATTACTAATTTTAAAGTTTCTTTTTGACGAGAGTAGCAGAATTTTTATATAAATTAAAGGAGTCAATAAAAGAGTGTGTCTTCTGCTGGAAAAATAAGTTTTTTATTTTATTTATAACGATGCTATAGTTTCGAGGGCTTTGCCCTCTTCATCAGTTTTATTATAATTGATTCACAGGAATTGATGTGTGAAAATTTCACTATAAATATAAAAGTTTCGCTATAAATAAAATAAAAAAAAATTATTTTTCTCTCAGAAGACACACTTTTTTGTCTTGCTTAAGCTTCACTTTTTAAAAGGATTGATATTATGTAAAAAAGTGTTGCTAAGTAGAAAAAATAATAGCATTTTTCTTTACTGTTTTACAAAAAATACTTTTTTTTTATTATTTCATTAATTATATAAAATTGTAGCATTTTTCTTTACTGTTTTACAAAAAATACTTTTTTTTATTATTATTATTAATTATAAAAAATTGTAGCATTTTTCTTTACTGTTTTACAAAAAATACTTTTTTTTGATTATTATTATTAATTACAAAAAAATGTAGAATTTTTCTTTACTGTTTTACAAAAAATACTTATTTTTTTTATTATTACGATTAATTACAAAAAATGGTAACATTTTTCTTTAGTGTTTTACAAAAAATACTTTTTTTTGATTATTATTATTAATTGTAAAAAATTGTAGCATTTTTCTTTACCGTTTTACAAAAAATACTTATTTTTTTTATTATTACTATTAATTACAAAAAATGGTAACATTTTTCTTTACTGTTTTACAAAAAATACTTTTTTTTTATTATTATTATTAATTACAAAAAATTGTAGAATTTTTCTTTACTCTTTTACAAAAAATACTTTTTTTTTATCATTATTATTAATTACAAAAAATGAACATTTTTCATTTTTTGCAGTGATGATGAGCCTTTTTTTTATCAAACTTTGAAAAAAAATCTTGTTTAAAAATTCCCCTCGCCTTTCTTCAATAAATACAAAAACCTCTAAAGCATTTTAAGGAGATTCGTATGGAGATAAAATAAATACATCTTGTTGATATCTCCACACACGACAACAACAGTTAGTTCCCTCTGAATTTTTTTTTTCTCGTTTAATCTCTTCATTTACAATCGGAGAGAGAGAAGAGATTACATTCCTTCCGAGATTGGAAATGTAGAATGCATTTGAGGTTATTTTTGAAAATCATTTGTACTAATCAGCTGATGAAATTCCGAAACATGCCTGGGCCTATCCGATAATCAATACTGCTTATTACATTCATATGGATTTCCAAATATTTCACTTCATTTCGTTTCATCGGTTTGGAAATATAATGGATATTGATTGTTACATATTATATAGGAAACCAATAAAAAAATTGAAGGAAAAAGTGAAAACATTTTCAAGAAATTGCACGTTTTCTGCAAATTTTAGTCATTTGCCAATTTTTTGTCAGTGAAGGGTTGTTTATTATTATCCTATACCTATACTACTAAAGCGCATTTGTGTCTGCCTCTGTATGTGCCTACCTATCTATGTACCTATCTATCTATATATGTCCGTCCCCCAACAAAAACAATCCTCATGGTTATAGTCCAAGAGCTGGTGACACATTTTTGAGTACGGATTTGACCCAACTAGAAATAATACGTAATAGTACCGTCTATGATAGTTGTACAAAGAATGGCCAGTCTGGCTGGTCTAAGCAGGTGGACCAGGTACTGCGCATGGTGTGAGTGCGGTAAAAAATACGTATGTGTTAAAAAATAATTTTGACCCACAATTAAATTACAAAAATTATAATTTATAGACAATTATAAACATAATTTATTCACCCCAGACCATTTGAGTGGTGGGACGTGGAACCAGACCACCCAAAGTGTATTTTTACAACATGCAAAAAAATAGCATGATGCTATTTTTTTGCAAGATCGGAAATAAATATGAGTTCTATAGACAATTCATAGCTTGCTTATAATGTTATCTCAATATAATTTGGAGAAATTTAAGATCTTCTTATAAGACAGGCTGATTATTTGTGAAAGATGGTCGATTTTCCCTGATCAGGGACTGCGGAGTTTAAGGAGGTTCGGGACAGCTTATCTATCTGGTTGATATTCGAAAAAATCTTTTGTATTTCTGCCTACTACCTGTAATGACAATTTCTGCCTACTAAATTTTTTATTAAAACATTGTTAATAATGAGGTTAATTTCCAATAAAAATCTTTGTTTTGATAATATTAATAAAAAGAATATTGAGATAAATTTTTTCATTATAAAAACATGTATTTAACACAAAAATTATTTCAAGAAATTGAGTTGGAATTCTACACTATTGCTTTTGTTATATTCTGTTGGCTGCAAATAACTTTATTTTTTACATTTATAAATAACTAATTAATTAGACTGTCAAATCTATTGAAAAATGTATCATTTGATTCATAAAAGTTGACTTATTGATCTGTATAAATTTGTTGAAAATGGTATAATTTGTATAGAAGTTATAGGCCTTTTTAAAAGCTCAGTTTACTTCCATGTTAAAAGGACAATTTTTAATAATTTATTTCTCGGTAATGGGAAAGACGATCAACTTCAAATTTCGGGAATAAATATTTAATACATCAATGATTCGATGGTAAAAATTTGAGAATTTCCTTATAAAAATGATAAACAGTCCCGAACCCCCTTATGTCACAACAATTAATTTCTGACTCCTACCCTCTTCACACAAATCCGTATCCGTTTGGAGCGAACGTCCCAAAATATATTGTTTAATTGAAAAAAGCGAAGATTAAAATAAAATTTCAAAAAATGAAGGGTTATTTTTTGAGTCACCAACCGCCACTGGTAGGTACATAGCAATTTTTTATTTATTTATTTTATTTTTAACCTGAAGTTCGGAAGCTAGTAAAAAACCCAAAATCCAATTAGTTCTTTGTTTTTGTAATAGAAATAGTTTGGTACAAGAACTGACTTTCTACGACCTTATGTTCTTGAATTATCGAGTTATCGTAATCCAGAGTGATTAGACACAAAAATGGCCAAGATTTTTTCCTCATTTTACATTTCTAAAATTGATAAATAAAAAAATGAAAATTAAACAAAAATTCAATACTTGGACCCGCCCATCAAGTTTGGCCTTCTGAGTGTCCCGAATAAAAATAATAAAAAATTATTTCTTTCGTTGCTTTTTTTCACTCAAGTTCAACTTAATTAATATGAAAAGTTGTAACTTCTAACCCTAAATTTAGATTATATTTGTTTGAACATGGAAAATCGAGTAAACATCCTTTATTACGAGCCCCGGGAGAGCGATGCCAGAAGGGAGGGCCCCGCCCCTAGAAGTCAGCCCAAAGATTTTTTATTCCCTTGAAAAGACACGATTTGACCCATCCCAGATCGAACCCCAGCCAGACTCGCCTTCCATTACAATCGAATATCATATTTTCATTGTTTTATTTGGTATGAATTCATAGAAATTTCAATTTTATTGTCGCTGTATGAAAACAAATCTCTCCCTCTCGCTAATAGATAAATATATTATTTTCTACAAAAATTATAGCTATATAATAAACTACAATTATCTAATGAATAAATTTAATGAAATTTTTTTCAATACAAATATTTTATAAAAAAAAAAAATATGTGTACATAAGCTCACGAGTAAAGTGAAACTTCTTTATCCGTAGATGTTATTGAAATAATTTAAATTTTCTAATTTTAATAAATTTTATTTGTCATGAAATATTAGAGGGTTTTAAAATAATAATTTAAATTTCCTAATTTTAATAAATTTTATTTGTCATTAAATATTAGTGGGTTTTAAAAAAATTATTACTCCATTCATAGTCATTTCCCCTTTATTGTAACAAAAAAATCAAACAGATACGTCACTAAAGAAGTTTCACTTAAAAAAAACTCCTACGATTATTAAAATATCAAACGTTTCGAGGCAATTTCTCGCTTTTTCAACTTAATTCTGGTGGAAATGCCGAAAAAAGGATCCTCCTCTGTCACGAAAATCTCTATGAAATCACAAATTCCAACAATCGTTCCAAATTCATGGATTCTTGTGATATTCTTTATCTCCCTTGGAACTTTATTATACTCCGACAAACCCTTATAAAATAAACTGTAAATTGTATTAATAAACTAAATTCAGCCCTCGAGAGTATTCTTATAGAGGGTTGAATTTTATTAATATATATATATGTGTGTGTGTGTGATTATTTAAATGTTAAATATTGTTAATCATTGTTAGATTACTTTTTTTTGGCTTTTCGGCCCTTCTACCCAGCCAATTTACTATACTATTATTTAATTATGACTTCTATGTAGGGATCAGATTTTTAGCCGGTTGCCTCGAGTTGATTGGCAGGCTTGTACGCTAACCGCTGTCCTAACCCAACCCCCTGTTTGATTACTTATACATATATATTATGAAATATTGTTAAATTTAACATGTGTATTAATTTAAAATTTAATTTTTATTTAATTATTATTATTTAAAATTCTTAATGAGACTGGATGAATGATGATAAATAAATAAATAAATACATTTAAAAATATTGCACCTTTGCGCTAAGTTTCAGCTTATTTCTTAATATCTTAATATTTTAAACCGCTGTCTAGCAAAAACTAAAAAATATTACCAAATCATTAAAATTTACTGACACTCTACCGAGTCTAGGAAAACTTTTCCTTTGTCCTTTCCATTTCGAAATATCGAAAACGAATTTATTTTGTGTAGGAATGCTCTACAACAGGGCTGTCCAACCCGAAACCCAGCATTGCAATGAATGGGGGCAACATAAATTTATAAAATTCCTTAAAACATTGAGATTATATGTAGTTGCTGAAAAAGACTTAACTATTTGGCCTGATATATTTGTTTCCTTAAAATAAGAAATCTACCGAAAAGTTTTTGAAAAATGGGTGAAAATTTTAAATTTTGAATCTGGATAAAAATTCAAGATTTCCGTAAAAATAATCACCATTTCGGTCTATTTTCGACTCCATTTTAATTATATATAATTATATTACCTGGAGAGTTTCTGACACATATAACCTTCAAACCTTCAAAACTTCAACACCTACGCCCTCCACCCTTTCTCTTGATCTATTTCTCTTTCTCTTCAGTAATGGGGGATCTTTCGAGATTCATAGGGGCCGGATCTTCATTCGATAGCATAAAAAAAAATTATCTGCGGCCCAAGACATTTTTTTTTCTTCACATGTGGCCCTGGTGATCTAAAAGGTTGGACACCCCTGCTCTACTATCCACTTTTTGGCAGGGTATTATTTGAAAGAATATTTTTTTAGGAAAATACTTAAATTTTCACGACAGTATTAAAAGTGTCGTCCGGGGCGAAGCGACGATCCACATTTAAAATATAATTAAATCATCATAATTAATTTTTTAATAGTGTTAAATAAATAATTCCAATCAATTCTCCCAGGTGTGACCATATTTTATTTTTTTGCCTTTTATCTTTTTTAAAAATTCTTCGAATTTCGATTAGATATTTTCGCCTCGGGTCTTTTGCATTTATTTAGTTGCCTATGAGCGTTCTTAGTGAGTGCATCTCAGAGCCGGAGGGTTGCATATTTCACCCCTAGACAGTTTCAACCCTTCTAGAAAAGAGGTAAACCTTATCTTCTACTCTCATATGACAAATGTTATTAAAAAATTTAAGTATTAAAAAAATATTACATTTTTTTAATAAAAAAGTCACTTGTCTTTGGTAGAGCCTCGCCATCTGAATCTCTATATGCTAAATTACATTTACGCAGCTAATTATTTATTTTTTTCAAAATATTATTTCTTTTTGGAATAAAAATTGCACAATTCATTTTTTTACATTAGATTTTTTGAAACTTTTCTCTTTGAACTTGTCAAATTGTATGTCAAATCACAATCAGTAAAATATCCTAAACAGTTTTTGTTTATATATTAGGGTGTATAAATAAATTATTAATTAATATTATTGAAACACAACTTTTTTTTCTATAATACAATTTTTCCTTATTTTCTTTATAATAATTGAATAGTTGATATATTATTTTTTTAAAAACTAACTATTTATCTGTGATTTCATTTGCAACCCTTTCATAGTAACAAATTCCTTTCTTGCTCTTAAATCTTGATCATCCAAAATTTTTACGTCTCTCTTAAAAACTGATAAAATGACGTTGGTTCATACAAATTCTTTAATATATAGTTTTTTCAAATAGTTTTTTTTTTTAAACCATAGTCCTTTTGACCTGCCATTTAGTCCACAAGTTCTTAATTAAAAATAAAACCAATATTCTGCGGTCCAAGGTGGTCTTTTTGCAACGACCCAGTCTAATCCCCCCCCCCCTCCCCCCCCCCCCGCAAACAAACGAGAAAAGGCGGAAATTTTTCTAGAGCAAGTTGAGAAAGGGAATTAATTTGAATAATAATTATTTTAATCATAATAATGATAATAATAATAATCTTTACTTTAATTTCTGGTAGGCCCCCCTGGTTAATATGAACTTCTTTTGACTCTTGAGTAAATATTTTTTCTTTCAAACAAAAATTCTTCAATCTTAAAGAAAAGCAGTTATTTTATTTATAGAAATAAATAAATAATATTTTTTAAAAATTAAAATTAAATTTATTTATAATATGGAGTATTAATAGAAATGGATCTGTATCTTTAAAACATTCGATAGCTACTACTTACTTTTAAACTTAAGGGTGGAAAATTTAAAATACCTTATTAGGGTGGTAGTAAGTAAATCTAACAGACTATACTAAAAATTTAGAATGTCCTTAAAAATATAATCGTGCAAAAAATAACATTTGATAGTTACTACTTACTCTTAAACTTAAGGGTGGTAAATTTAAATATGTAACTTACAAGGGTAGTAAGTAAATCTAACAGACAATACTAAAAATATAGAAAGTCCTTAAAAATATAATCGTGCAAAAAATAACATTCGATAGTTACAACTTACCATAGAGTAATATAGAGTGGAAGGCTACCGTATATAGAAAAAGCGCTCTCTAGCGACTGCAGGGCGAAAACAGTTCTTAAGAGCTATCCAAAGATCATATAACATTCAAAGACTTTGTCAGATAAAAGATAAATACTCTTTATGTTATATATAAGCGTATTTTTTACTCTTGATATTCTCACCTAAATTTGCCCAGCAGAGAGCGATTTCCGCCATTTTATTGCTCAATGGTTTCGTCCTGGGCTCGCCAGAGAGCTCTTTAACTCGTATACGCTAAAATACATTGGCTCCTTATGGAGCCTTCCACTCTATATTACTCTATGCTACTTACTCTTAAACTTAAGGGTGGTAAATTTAAATATATAACTTACTAGGGTGGTAAGTAAATCTCACAAACTATACTAAAAATTTGGAAAGTCCTTAAATATATAATCGTGCAAAAAATTATTTTTAATTCTTATAATTTCAAAGGCCATTTATTTGTCATATCATTGAAATAAATTTTGACAAATTTCCCTTAATTTAAAAATATAAATTACATAGTCACTTAAGTTTTGGAAAAATTTTTATTTTTATTAAGTTTTTGAAAATATTTTTCAATAAAAAAACGATTTTTTTTTCCATCGTGATAATGGTATTTACTTTTATGTATAATCAAAAAATAAATAATATAAATTATTTTCGAGTGATAAATAAAATGGCATCCAACTTGTAGCAAACGTAATTACACTTATTCTGTAAGATAATTGTCCTTTTTTTTCAAATTATATAGAATTTGCATTAGATATGCATAAAAATCAAATATGTATTAACCATAATTATTAGCATGTATATTTAAATTAGTACTGGAAAAGTACCTAACGAAACTCACTGGTCTCAACCAACAAAATTACTAAGCTCCATTTTTAAATAAATACAAGGCCAAACACAAAACCTCAAATTACATCTCGATCAAAAATTCTTCGTCATCCAAAAGTTGTTGAATTCGAGAAGAAGTTGAAGAAAAAAAAAGATTTTCTCTTTATTCAGAATAAACTTGGGTTTTTTAGTAAAGTTTATTTTTAAATATACGAGGTATTTTTAACTAAAAAAAATTATATAACTTCCTCAAATTTGCTTCGAGCGCTTACTTGAAATTATTTATGATGACACTCTTACATATTCCTGATTTTATTTATTTATTTATTTATTTTAACTTTTTTTAATTAATATGAATACTATAAAGGAAAAAATATTTATTGAATGTTTCCAATAATAAAAAGATACAAATCTTTTAAAAAACACAGGAACGTTTATTAATCCTAACGTTTTAGGAGAAATTAAGTAGTTGTTTCATCATATGGTTTTCTTAGGATTTTTTCGAAATTTAGACAGATTATTATTTAAATACTTCTAAAACGAAATTTATTAAGAATATATTTCCGGAGATTTTAAATTCCAAAGATAGTTTTTCAGACTCTTATACATTGCACTATACGGAATACCTATCTGAAAGTTTACATACATTATTAATTATAATTAAGAAATTCTTCTTAACTTTGTTATAAAAAACTAAACCAACATTAAACAATAACTAATACATTTTTTGAGAAAATTTTACAGTTACACTTACAGTTACAACACACTTTCTGAGATAATAATGAAAAATGTATAATGAAAAATTTACACTAAAAACAAGCTGGCAACAACGCATTTATTTAACCTAAAAAGTGGGTTAATTTTTTGACTTTTTTTCGCTTCAGCCATTGTCGTAACAGCTTTCAATCGCTTATAAAGTACTTTTTGTTTCATAAATCTTCCTTTATAATCTACTTTATCTGACATTTCTATGATAAAATATATACAAGCTCGGACAGTGTTGCCAAATTTGTCAAACGAGCACAGGATTGGCTAGTGGTGGTACATAAACAGCAAAAACTTTTGGGCTTATGAATTATGAATCCTTATTGTCTGTTCTATATACTCTAGCTTTAACTTTTTGCTAGTATTGTTGCGAAACAACTACCTTAAATTCAATTCCATTGATAAAGGGAGAATTTCACCCGAAACGTTTGGATTATTAAACGTTCCTATGATTGTTTTTTAAAAGATTTGTATTTTTTTTATGAATACTTACTAAGTATAAAATTAAAACATTAATCGTACCTATGTTTTTTCTTCTATCAGCCTAATAATTCAATAATGGTCATTCTATATCTTATATATCAAATATATAATATATACTTATATACTAGGGTGGTCCCTATTTTGGGTATTTTCGAATTTTTACGCTGACAGAGACTAGCTATGTTTGGATGTAAATGTAAAAAGTAGAAATACAGCATTGCCAAATCATACAAGAGTTATTATCAGTTGATTTTAATAAATCAAAACGAACTTTTGTATTTAATTATTTTTTATAATTGTTTTTATTTCAAACATTTATTATTATTATTATTATTTGCAGGGGCGTCACAACACCTACATAATCACTTTTTGGAGGTGTGTTACTTGAAAGAACAATTTTTCAGAAAAATACTTAAATTTTCACGACAATCTTAAAAGTGTCGTCCGGGGCGAAGGCACGATCCACACCTAAAATATAATAAATTATCTCAATGAATAATTTTTAAGAGTGTGAAATAAATAATTCCAACCAATTCTCCCAGGTGTTACCATATTTTATTTTTTTGCCTTTTATCTTTTATAAAAATTCTCCGAATTTCCGATTAGATATTTTGGCCTGGGGTCTCTTGTAATGGTTTTTGTTTGCTCGTGAGCGTTCTTAGTGAGTGCATCTCAGAGCCGGCGGGTTGCATATTTCACCCTAGACTGTTTCAACCCTTCTAGAAAAAGGTAAACCTTCTCTTCTACTCTCACATAACTATATTAAAATGTTATTACAAAATTTAAGTATTCAAAAAAAAAAAATATTTAATTTTTTCATAAAAAGTCACCATTTTTATACAGCCTCCCCTCTGAATCTTTACATTCGGCTTACTATTTATTTTTTTAATTTCAATATTTTTCATTTGTATTTTAATTTATTTGATTAAATATTAGATACTACACTTCTTTTGACTCAACATCATTCGACTCAAACTCACTAGAATTCAGGGATAAAATTTCAATGCTAGGCGTAACTCTAGGGTCTGACTTTTCATTGAATGGACTATATCTCAACCACTTTCACAAAGATGGCGCGCGGGGCTTGGTCTCCTATTTAGGTCTAGACGCTGTTATACTCCCAGTCAACTTCTTATACTGTATAAGGCTCAAATTCGTCTCTGTCTCGAATATGGCTCTCAATTGTGGAGGGGTGCATCCAAGCATTCTCTTGCTACACTGGATGCAATTCAGAAGCGAGCAATTAAACTAATAGGAGATCCGGCTCTAACCAACTCACTCGACTCCCTGGCTCACCGAAGAACCGTTTCTGCCCTTTCCCTGTACTACAGATACTATCACTGTGTCTGTTCAGTCGAGCTGAAATCACATATCCCCCTAAAGCTCCAAGCAAACACACCAATTCCTATAAACGATACAATCCAATATCCAATTTACTAAGGTTTTAGGGGCTTCGAGCAGTGGTAATTCCTCCGCGCGATACCGAGAAGGTTAAACGTATCTCCCACTTAATTTTTATTACCAGACCCTATACTTACAGAAAAAAATGTCTGGGTATAGCCGGGAATCGAACCCGAGACCTCCGGGTTGCCAGCCAGTTATTCTTACCATTACACCACGGAGGCGGTTTTCGAACGCTGAGCACCCCTTCCCTGTCAAATTGGATAAAAGTCGAACAAGCGCTTTCGCCAACTCTTTTATCCCTATGACCTCCAGAGACTGGAACTCGCTCCCTGCCACCATCTTTCCCTCGACTTATAACCTTCAGCTATTAACCACATCCACTCGATACCTTCGACCCCCGCCCAGCCCATAAAATTCTTTCTTCTTCTTTTTCACGATGAAGGGGCCAACCTGTACCCTAGGCGTCCTCTTTGGTGTAACTCCCTTTCATCATTTTCTTAAAAAAAAAAAAAAAAACTGGAGCGTAAGGACCTCCTTAAATGAGCCACTGAGGAAGTCAAAATAAATTGACGAAACGTCTGCCCCATTTAATAAAAACTTTTTTTTTAATTTTTGTCCAATTTTCTGTTATTCCTGTAACATTATTATTATTATTATTTTATTTATTTTTTTTAATTAAAAATATCTCCTTTATATAATAACTGATGACAAGACGGGAACCAAGCCGTATTGCTTCCCCCCCCCCATTACTGGCTCGTGTCTCTCGGGATTCTATCAATTCTACCATGATCAATTCTTTCTTTCCTTTACTCTAAAATGAAAGGGTCTTTTATCTTTTTCTCGAAATCCAAGTTTCTAAGCCAATTCAGTTTCAGCTCTATTGCTATTTTCTAGATTGGATCACTCATTGGAAGATATTGGAATCTCTCTCTCTCTCAGTATAACCTTGCAACAACCGACACTTCAGATGACTTATCATTGTCTCATGCCAAAGAAGCCTTTCTAAATAAAACTGTAAATAAAAAAAAAAAACTCGCATGCCTTGTACACACCTCGTGAATTTACCAAGCCTCAGCCCACCTATAGTATATAATTTTTAATTTTATAAATTTTAGGGTTTATTTAGTCACACAAATTAAACAAATATTTCAGTTAATTAACACTATTTATTTCATAGATTTACTAGACAGTTTCGGCAACCACTGGTAGACCACCTCAGTAGTAAATTTCTGCTCCAAGATTTTGGAATTTGTCACTGCAATATATAAATCATTTTTAATTTAATATGGATATTTCAATAAATTATTTAGTTTTCTGAAATTTATTGAAATATTCATGTTAAATTAAAAATGAGTTATACAGGGTGGGCCATAAAGATCTACCACATGTGGTAAGACTTTATGCCCCACCCTGTATGTACAGAGTGACAAATTCCAAATCTTGAACGAAATTTACTACTGAAGATGGTCTACCAGTGATGACCGAAACTGTCTAGTAAATCTATGAAATAAAGTGTTATTAACTGAAATTAATTTCATTTGTTTACTTCTGTGACTAAATAAACTCTAAAATTTATAAAATTCAATTTACATAAGTCACTTAAGTTTTGGAAGAATCATTATATAATTTTATTTACATTTATTTACTTAAAGGAGAAAAAGAATTTACTTTAGGACAAAATCTAGATTTTAGTAGAAATATTTTTAGGTATACAGACATCGAGGGGATTTATCCCCTCAGGAATCTGAACCCATAGAATCTAACGCCCGGAAAGCATGTTAGTTCTTAGGTTCAACTCCTGGAGGGGATGAATCCCCTTTGATATCGCAATATACTCAAAAATATTTCTACTAAAATCTAGATTTTATCCTAAAATTAAATTTTCCTTAATATATTGGTTTTTAACCCGAGCTGATTTTTTAAAAACATTTCAACTATTTTCAAAAAAAAAAAAAAAAAAAAAAAAGTAGGTATACTCACCAAATTACATTTATTAAAGTACATTGAAAATTTGAAAATCAAAGAGAAAGATGTTTTCTATGACTTTTATAAAATATTTTGATATCAAATATTGCTGGGGGGTCGGGTAGGCTAGTCAGCCAGCTAACCAAGAGGACCCGAGTTCGAATCCGGCTCGAGGCATCAAAAGGCTAAAATCTGACCCCCGAGGTAGAGACAAATTTAAAAATAAAAATAAATAGTATCGTAAATGGCTTATGGCTACCATGGCCGAAAAGCCAAAAAAACAAAAACAAAAAACAAAAAAAAAAAAAAATATTGCTGTTAATATCTAATGGGGCTCGAAAATAAGTCAAAATGGCCTTTTTCGTCGTTTTGAGCAATAATATCTCAAAATTCTGATCTGTTTTAAAAAATCGGGAAATTGCATGAAATATAGCATAAAAAACTCGACTAGAATTCATTGTTAGGTTACGGTTAGAAATTTTTGTCGATCAGAGTAATTTTTAGAAAAATATCAAGATTTAATTTCAGGTTAAGATTATCAATTTCAATAAAAATATGAATTAAATTTAAAAATACAGTGAAACCCCTCAAATCCGAACTAATTGGGGCTGTAGCCTGTTCGGATTAGCCGAAAGCAGCTTCGACAATTCAAGATAACTGTTATTAAGTGAAAGATTAAGTGATATTTTGTTTCTATTATTTATTATTTCATTGTTTATGCAAAGTGATTAACCTAAAGAATTTCAATAACCAACTTTTTTTACCTTTTTTCAATCCTGGATGACATAAGTATGTACACTTTGTTAGGTATGATAACTGTACTTCTTTGTTAATTTTTCAACTAATTATGTAAAATAAGGTTTCAATGTAGAATATATACATAATTGTTTTATGACTAAATAAATAAGTTTCACTTTTTTGCATCATGATTTCCGGGGTTCGGATTTGAGGGGTTTCACTGCAATTAAAATGAAATTTTTTGAATTTTGAGTAGATTTTCGAGGTCATGAAATTTTACTAAACTCAACATAACATGCAACTGAACGAAGTGCATAC
>JALMQS010000120.1:1604337-1626899 GCA_024734495.1 Forficula auricularia | reverse complement strand
AGGAGTTCCACCTGTATGTTAAGAGAAAAATCTAAATCTTGAACTTGAAATTTACTACTGAAGATGGTCTACCAGTGATGGCCGAAACTGTCTAGTAAATCTATGAAATAAAGTGTTATTAACTGAAATTACTCTATTTGTTTACTTTCTGTGACTAAATAAACTCTAAAATTTATAAAATTCAATTCTACATAAGTCACTTAAGTTTTGGAAGAATCATTTATAATTTTATTTACATTTATTTACTTAAAGGGAGAAAGAATTTAATTTTTAGGACAAAATGGATTTTTAGTAGAAAATATTTTTGGGATTTATCCCTCAGAATTGAACCGAGAACTAACTGCCTGGAGTTGTTAATTTTGTGTTCAACTCCTAGAGGGGATGAATCCCCTTTGATATCGCAATATACCTAAAAATATTTCTACTAAAATCTAGATTTTGTCCAAAAAATTAAATTCTTTCTCTTAATATATTGGTTTTTTAACTCCGAGCTGATTTTTTAAAAACATTTCAACTATTTTCAAAAAAAAAAAAAAAAAAAAAAAAAAAAAAAAGTAGGTATACTCACCAAAATTACATTTATTAAAGTACATTGAAAATTGAAAATCAAAGAGAAAGATGCTTTTGCGGGACTTTGCAAAATATTTTGATATCAAATATTGCTGGGGGTCGGGTAGGCTAGTCAGCCAGCTAACCAAGAGGACCCGAATCCGGCCGAGGCATCAAAGGCTAAAATTGACCTCTGAGAGACAAATTTAAAAAATAAAAATAAATAGCATCAAATGTTTGTATACCATGGCCGAAAAGCCAAAAACAAAAACAAAAAACAAAAAAAAATATTATAGAGATTTGGCGGGGGGGTCGAAAATAAGTCAAAATGGCCTTTTCGTCGTTTTGAGCAATAATATCTCAAAATTTCTGGTCTTGTTTTAAAAATCGGGAAATTGCATGAAATATAGCATAAAAACTCGACTAGAATTCTATTGTTAGGTTACGGCTAGAAATTTTTGTCGATCAGAGTAATTTTGGAAAAATATCAAGATTTAATTTCAGGTTAAGATTATCAATTTCAATAAAAATATGAATTAAATTTAAAAATACAGTGAAAACCCCTCAACTGAACTAATTAAGCAGTCATTTGGATTAGCCGAAAGCAGCTTCATTAAACTAAATATTTTTAACTGTTATTAAGTGAAAGATTAAGCGATATTTTGTTTCTATTATTTATTGTTTCATTGTTTATGCAAAGTGATTAACCTAAAGAATTTCAATAACCAACTTTTAACCTTTTTCAATCCTGGATGACATAAGTATGTAGACACATTTACACTTTGTTAGGTATGCTAACTGTACTTGGTTAATTTTTCAACTAATTATGTAAAATAAGGTTTCAATGTAGAATATATACATAATTGTTTATGACTAAATAAATAAGTTTCTCTTTTTTGCGTCATGATTTCTGGGGTTCGGATTTGAGGGGTTTCACTGTACTAAAAATGAAATTCTCTTTTGAATCCTTATAGATTTTCGAGGTCGGTAAAATTCTACTAAACTCACGCACACAAAGTAATTTTTCGGATTTAGAAGACCTTGTAACATAAATATATCTGCGAAAATTTTGAAATTTTTCCCCTACAATTACAATACCTTTAATGGCAATGTAAAAAAATCACTGTGCCTTTTTTCTTAAAATTCTCCACCAATTATTATTTTTTATTTTTTGCAAATTGCATATAAAAAAATAATTAAATTAAATTAATTAGGTTATAATTAAATTCTTTTAAATCTAAATTATATTTTTCTAAACATGATGGTAACCCATTTATTTAATCTCTTCGAAAGTAAATTCTTTTTTAAAAAAAAGGCGGCATTAAATTCGCTCTCTTATCTATAAAATTATGAGGTGGTTCTATCCAATTGAATCAAAACATAGTTATTAACGACGTTAAAAGTAAAAATTCCCTTGACTAATTAGGATATACACAGGTCTGAAATTGCTAGTCCAAAAAATTAGAAATTCCAACGCTTTGGATGCTAAATAAAAATAGTAGTTTTTCTCAACGTTTTGACCTTTAATTACCCCGCCGTCTTCAGATATAATTAATTCAATCAGTAGTTAAGAAATTAATATCAATTGTTATTAGGTTATTAGCATAAAGCATTACATAGCAATTGTTAAGGTGTCTGCAAGGGA
This sequence comes from Forficula auricularia, assembly GCA_024734495.1. Lineage (NCBI taxonomy): Eukaryota > Metazoa > Arthropoda > Insecta > Dermaptera > Forficulidae > Forficula > Forficula auricularia. Next base: position 1,624,705 of record JALMQS010000120.1, on the reverse strand, counting down.
ATTTTCTTTCTGTCTCTTTTTTTGATGGTAGAAAAAATAAAAAAACGGGTCTTAATTAGACGTTTAGCTGTTTGAATTTCCACACATGCATTGTATTGAATTAATGGCTGAATAATGATCCATGCCACGTCGGTGTCCCTCAAAACGGCGTCAACCTCAGGTCCTTGGCTTGTTTGACCTTCCTGCATATATTTATCCATGGCGCTTTTCTCCGGGCCTTAAAAATATTTTCATCACTTTAATTAACACCAACTCAATAATAATCCATTATGTTTTCCCTTCAAGCAAACAGATTGTTCCTAATGAAAAGGTTAAAATAAAATATATATACCTATATATATATTCACGCCTTTGATCAACAGAATTTATCATATCATGTTTTTATCTTAACCAAATGTTGTTCTGATTCATTATATACTAATATTCATATAACCCCCAAAAACCTCATTTTTTTTTTTATTATTTTATTTTTGATATTAACCTTTTCATAATTCTCATGTCCCTAAGTAACATATAAATAATTTTCATATTCCTAAAAATAAATTATTGTCTATATAAATATAATTACAAAAACAAAATATTTTTTTTGTTAGTATTTTGTATGGTTCTACATACATTTAAGTATATTCTATATATGGCTGAAGCTACTTACTATCTGTCCAAGATCCCGACTTAGGTCGACCTTCACCTATCGAGTTACCTAATGAAATTAATATTTTGGTAATATAATGTATTAATAAACTTGATAGGGTCGACATCCAATTTCCCTGCATAGCTATTTTTAATAAAAAACTAAAGTTGATAAATAAAGAAAGAAATAATAAAAAAAATAATAAATAAAGGAAACTCTATAACTACAAAATACTCATTCGAAGTTACTTGTTGATACCCTGTCTACCTGGACTTATGCAGGGAAAAAAGATGGCGACCCAACTTTGGCATTTTATATAACATATTTTACTATCGATTGGTAATATATTTATCCGGAAACTCAATAACTACATTTGTAATAAAATTAACAACTACAATTTTTTATTAAAAATAGCTATGCGGGGAAATTGGATGTCGACCCTATCAAGTTTTGTATATTAATACATTATATTATCAAAATATTAATTTCATTAGGAAACTCGACGGTCGACTTAAGTCGGGATCTTGTACTATATCAAATTTTGTTAAGCTTTATTTTTTCAAATATGGGTAACTAATTTTTTAGATTTTTATATTAATCTGGACGAGCCCATTTTTGGATTCCCCCCATGTAGGGCATGAGACCCATGTTGGGAAACACTGATCTAACGTAATTCGAGCACACTATATGAATTATTTTATTTTCATTGACACACAACTAATTAAAATAATAACTCAATACATAGGTACTCTATTCTTTTGATGATAGAACCAAATTAAAAATATTTTCTCAACACCAAACAGTAAGAGGAGAAAGGAAAGGAAAATATTTCATGCTTCTTTGAACCCTGAAGAAGGAGGGAAGATCCTCCGAAATGTTAGTTTCAAAAGCCCTAATGAGAAAAACTTCCAATAGTTACTCCGTATTGGAAATAATATTTTTTCCATTAAATCTTCATAAATCAATACTTTTTCAAGACTTTTTTTGGTAAAAATCAGAATAGGCGGTTTCTCTCTAAAAGAATATCGAATATACATAGATACGATGAGATTTTATAAGATAATATATTTGTCTATTAGTTTATTTATCGTTAACGAGTTTCTCAAGCGAATGCTAATATGTTAAGGGAGTAGATTATTAATTCTATATACATCATAAATAGATGTTCTCCCATCATGATTTTCGCCAATTTTGAGGATTTGGCATTATTTTTGTCGACAATGTTTTTTTTTTAATTTTTTTTTTATTATTAATAATAAGAATTTTTACGAAAAACGCATGTAATCTGGAGTGGAGCTTTGTATCGTGAAAAGAAGGTGAATATAAATAAATTTCAAGAATTGGGTCGGAGATGACGGTACCTGTGAATGCGGGTCTTGAAAAACTGAAGGTTATATATCGCTGGAAAGGCTGTACAATAATGTATAAAAATTTAGATTTCTTTTTTTTCATGACTCTTGCGGGTGAAAGATTTTTTTAACTAAGATTGATAAGAATAAATATTTATCAAAATCCCTTAAAAATATTCATTCATATTGGAGCTCTCTTACACTATCATTTTTAAATCGAAATAAAAAAAAAATAAACCTACATTTTCTTAAAAAGCTAGAAAAAATAAATAAATGCAAGGATTCAGTGAGTTACTTAACCATATGTTAAAAGCATCAAGTTTAAAGATTTATTACTCGGAAACTATCAAGAAGTTGGATTTAATTGAATTTTTTTTTGAATTCATTGAATATTACTGTACAATAATGTATAAAAAATTCAAATTTATTTTTTCATGAGCAGCGGGTTAAAGATTTTATTATAAAAATTCATACTTAAAATTGATGAGAATTATTTATCAAAAAAACGGAATTCTTTTAAAATATTAGGATATAACAAGAGAAGTATCTATACATGTCTTCGTTAAGGTGTAGGTTTTAGGTTAAACGTATTGATAAAATAAAAAAATATAAATTACTAGCACTGGCGTGCGGTCCATAGATGCTGTGGATACGGCTCATCCCTAAAATTTCAAACATTTAGAGGTTTTTCATTTATATATAAGGACGACTTCAAAACTTCAGAAGGATCTTTAAATTTTCACATTATTATTCGTTATTTCAAATATTTCTATAAAAAAACATTTTTTTTGTTTTGAAAAGTATATTGGTTCTCGAAATGAAATAAAATTGTTGCATAGTTTCAAGGGGCAATTAAAATGAACGATTTTCCGAAAAGGGTGCGGATAGAAGAGTTCAAGTCCGGTGTTTGTTAGGTATATTTCCCAGTTCAAGCATGTCAAAGACAAGTCCAGACGAGTTTTGGTCGAATAAAAATTATTCTCGCTGAGGAACAAAAAAGGAATAAATAAAGATGATTCGGGAATCTTTGAAGTAATCCATTTCTAAAAACTCTCAATATATCAAATCGGAAATAACTAAGAGTGTTATAGACAAGTCATAGCTTGCTTATAGCAATAGAATTAGGAGAAATTTCAGATTCTCTTATAGGACAGGCTGTTTCATTGTGGAAGATGGCTGATCTCCTTCTCAGTTTAAGTCAAGATTTAATTTCTGATTCCTACCCTCATTCACACAAACTAGTATCGAGGCGAAACTCTCAAAATATATTTAAAAATAATCTAATGTTAAACTAGAAAGAATTTAATTTTTAGGACAGAATCTAAGATTTTAATAGAAAATATTATTAAATTGCGATATCAGAGGGATTCATCCCCAGGAGTCGAACCTGAGAACCAACTTGCTTTCCGGGCGGTGAACTAACTTTGCCCGGAAAGCAAATTGTCGATGGAGGGATGAATCCCCTCGGATATACAGTTTAATAATATTTCTATTAAAATCTTAGATTCTGTCCTAAAAATTAAATTCTTTCTAGTTTAAAATTGATTTGTTAATCTGAACCCGAGCTCATTTTTGAAAAACATTCCAACTCTTTTCAAAAATAAGATGCTCAAATCTTTACTTCTAATGTTAAATTTGAAAAAATAATGAAAATTATGCCGTATTGGGTGAAATTTTCAAAAAAAAAGCGAAGTTTAAAATAAAATTTCAAAAAATGAATGGTACATTTTTGGACAGTATACCCTGATGGAAAGTCAGCTACCTCCACTTATTACTAGATATGATTAACAAATATTATTTATTTATTGTTTTATTATTTGTAAATCCTACCTAGTGATTTATATTTTTATATTTGAGAAATATCTTCAATACCAAAGGCTCAATTTTTAGTTGTTAAAAAATAAGGGATTTTTTTTTTTGTTCACGTTCGAAATCCATGGTACCTGAATGTGACCTTAGCCTTGTCGTGACTCCTGAGGCCTCAACACAATGCTTTGATAATCTTCGCTAGATAGAAATAAAGCTTCGAGACAATGACCCGAAAGGGTTAGGCATAATTATATTACATGCTAATTATTTATTTGCTCCCATCGACCCGTAAGATTTTTTTTTCTTTAGTATCTCTATACTTCAGTATTGTATTCGTAAAAAAATTAAATTTTAAATTTTAAGAGAAATTTTAGTTTCAATTTCAAAAGAGTGTTTTTTATGGGTGTGCCTGTGTATGTTCGAATTTTGTGTGCACTCTCCTTCAAAAATTAATACAAATTTCAAAACATATTATAATTTCCTATTTAGTACAGTGAAAAGAAATATTAAATTTTCTTTTGGTTGAAATTGGATCAAGGAAACTTGCCTTTTATTAAATAATTAATAGGTATATCTCAAAAATCATTTTTATGTTTTAGGGTTCTATTTAAAAAGTAAAAATGAAATTAATTAATATCCTTACACTAAAAATTAAATTTAAAAATATAAATTACTAGGTAGGTTTCACAAATAAACGACAAATTGCTTATGAGCAAGACTATATATATTTCGGGTTACGAGCCCATCTTCAGGAGTTCATATAATTTATATTTTTTATTTTTATTTAAAGAAATCTCCAGGACAATCTGAAGCATTGTCTTCAAAATATTTATATGTTTATAGTTGCTTTATTTTATTCTTTTATAAAGCACTTATTTTTCATATATTCAAAATTTTCAATTGATAAAGGAAATCATTTTTCTGAAACGTTTTAAATTTTTATTAACATTTTTTCGATTGTTTTTACCATATATAAAATTGTATTTATTTGAAACCATGAAGAGAAACAAATAGGTTGTCCTCTGCTTGATGCAAATAAACATACACACATATATTTTATTAAATATATTTATAATTTATTTGTTTGAGACTATAGTTTCGAAGGCTTGGCCTTCATCATCAGTATTTTTTTAATTATAAATATTATTTTTCATGGAGTCAATATCGCGTAGATATTGAAAATTTGTTCTTTCTTAGCCGACAAGCTTGGTCGATATGATGCTAAGGTAAAACAAATTTTCAATACTGACTATATGAAAAATAATATTTATAATTAAAAAAGGACTGATGATGAAGGCCAAGTCTTCAAAACTATAGTCTCAAACAAATGAATAATATATACCTATACATATCTATATTTAATATATATGTATGTATGTATGCTTATTTACATCAAGCAGAGGACAACCTCTTTGTTTCTCTTTATGATTCAACAACTCTGCTACCCTCGGCAAAATAAAAACTTGTATTTTTTTTATTTAATTAAACAATCAAGTAATTATTTTCATATAGGTACCTACTAAATGACCTGTCCTCAAATACCTCAAATTTCTACTTTAAAATTGATTATTTTTATAAATTAAACATGTCCGCCAGCATTTTTGGGGGCAAATCATAATTTTAATTCAAAAACTATAACATGTTAAAAACAGCCTCAAACATGAGCAGTCTATTTCTCCGGAGAAAAAATATACCTCAAAAAAAGCTAACAATTAATATTTATAAAAATTAATCAGTTAAATTTTGCTTATTCTGCATAACCAAAGTAGAGAGAGCATATAATTACCAAAGTCATTAGCTTTACATTCTTCCTAAAAATATTCTAAATTTTTTTTTCTGCTTACTCACGACCCATACCATACACCGATCTTTTTTTCTATATCAATAATAAAGATCTTTTATTCTCGTATTGCGTTTGTTCAAATAATTCCGAGGTGGAGATATTTATTATTAGCCAAGATACCAGAGAGGAACATCTGAAAAACACTGTTGAGTTGAGGTCAAGGGCAAGTCAAGGTAGTTGAGGTAAAAAAAACAAGTCCAAGAATCTTCTTTTTTTTAATGACACCCTCCTCTTCGTACCTCGGAGGCAAATTTGAAATTCTAATCATTCATTTTCATATTTCTAGAGGCACTTTTTGAAATCGAATTAATCTTGATGCAATCGACCAATTCGCAAAGGATTTAGATATAAAATTTCGGAAACCAGTCCAACACCCATACTTCTGGTCCCAGGGTATATTTTAGAAGCCCCGAAAATGCTACTAAAATTTCAATATCAAATTATTTTATGAATCATAATACTTCCTTTGCAGTTTTTTTTTTCAAATGCCAACCGGTCTCCTATTAACAAATTGTCATTTTCATTTAATTGGTAAGTTTTTATTTTGCCGAGAGTAGCAGAATTGTTGAATCATAAAGAGAAACAAAGTTTATCCTCTGCTTGATGAAAATAAACATAGACACATAATATTTTAAGTGGGAGATAAATTTAACCTAATTTATCGCGCGGAGAATTTACCACTGCTCGAAGACCCTAAAACCTTAGTAAATTGGATATTGGATTGTATCTAAGTTTCTGATATTGGCTCGTGATCCCGGCTTCTTTTCCTTCTACTCTGTTCTTTTCACGATGGAGGGGCCAGCCCATACAGGCCTTTAGGGGATGGACCTTCTGGTGTATCGCCTTCTCACATCAATATCATTAAAAAAATATATAGATATATCAAATATAGGTATATATGTATAGTAGGGTGGTCCTTATTTTGGGTATTTTTAAACGAACAAGAGCTCATATGGTTCGAAATAAATAAGAAAAAAATATCCCCCAAGTTTCAAGTCTCTATCTCAATTATAACCTGTGTCCCCAGCGATGTAAGTTTCTCATCTAAATAACATGGGGTTTCTGGCATTAAAATATCAATTTTTTATTCCGGCCAAAGCAATGGTTCAAAAAATTTGAAACTCTGTAGACTTTATCCTTATAATAGTAGTTATTCCTTCAAATTTTTACAGATTTTTAGCTATTATAATTTTGGAGTCTATGACTTAGTAACACTAAGATATAGTAGTATTTTATCTAGCTGTAACTCCAAAATTATAATAGCTAAAAATCTGTAAAAATTTGAAGGAATAACTACTATTATAAGGATAAAGTCTACAGAGTTTCAAATTTTTTGAACCATTACTTTGACCAGAATAAAAAATTGATATTTTAATGCCAAAAACCCCATGTTATTTAGAAGAAAAACTTACATCGCTGGGGGCACAGGTTATAATTGAGATAGAGACTTGAAATTTGGGGGATATTTTTTTTTTATTTATTTCGAACCATGTGAGGCCTTGTCCGCGTAAAAATTCGAAAATACCCAAAATAAGGACCACCCTAATGTATAGGTATATATTATTTGTTTGTTTGAGACTATAGTTTGGAAGACTTGGCCCTCATCATCAGTCTTTTTTTAATTATAAATATTATTTTCTTTTGGTAAGCAGGGTTTATATTTAAACAATCCATCAGGATTTTTCCAATTTTTATGAGTTTTAGTGATTATATTAACTTGATTTAAAAAAAAATTTCACCCTAATATTTAATTCCCACAGCATACAAAGATTTGTATACCGTTCTGCTGTGGCCACACCCTGAGACATTACTCATAAGTGGAGATGTCTGGAGGTCCTTATATATAAAAAAACATATTAATATGTTATTTTATCCCAAGTGAATTCGGTTAGAGGAAATATTTAGATTTGTTTGAAAATTTTTAGAAATTCAAACGAGATATAGGTTTCTAATAATTGTAATAAAATAAGTATTTCACTATTATTCGTTTACATTTCGATCACATGTGGCATTATACAATAGCAAAAAGTCCTAATTTAACAATTTAAATATTATTTCTGCTTCTCCGTCAGATTATACGGACACTCTTCCACGATAATTTCGAAGTACGAATTTATTCATTTAATCTTTATTTACAAACTTACAAACTTATACCGTGCTATGAGGCAATTCACCTTATATTGTAATTGATTTTATTATTTTTTGAGGAAATTACAAAAAAATTGACTTTCCATTGATAACTTCGTGAAGTTATATTAAAGTCTAATCGATTTGTATATTGTATTATGGAAATTGTTCAAAATAACTTAGTGAAGTTCAAACTGCTGATTAAATTATATTGGCACGAGAAAAATTCTTTTATTGTGGTTTCAGTGAATCATCTGAGTAAACAAGCCTTTCCCTAACATAAGATTATTTATTTTTAAAATAGTATTTCGCATTTCTTATTCTAAAAGATATTAATATTTTGATTTCTTATTGTAGGAGTTGAGGATAACAGAAGTTTTCATGGTACTTATACACACCATTTTGTTGTTTTTTGTTTTGATCGTTAATTAAAAAAGAAATAAACTGACACGTTCTGATGTGTCCATCCACTTGAATTTACCATACAACCTGGAACCTTGTTTATACTTAATAAAATTATTTATAATCATGCAGGGGGGTTAGTTTTTGCATTTTTAGACTTCTGGGGGTCCACTGATTATGTATACATAATTTGGTTGAGTTTGCTTTGCATTTTTCCCCACCCCCCTTAATTGTGGGTCGATATGCACCAAAATCTAATAAGCTCTTAATCTCAATGAACCAAAACTACGTGTGGAATTTGGTTTTGATATTAACACTAGTTTTTGAGCTAGCTCGCCACAAAAATTTGGTAACATAATATCATACTAATTAATATCATGTTTCACCTAAAACCTACACCAATTTCCCTAAGTAAAAAAAAATTAATAACATACTAACAGACAGACTAACAGACATTTTGACAAAACAATTATTATCTCGAAAAATATAATTTTTTCTATGTTCACTTATTAGGGCTTTTTTGTAGACCGATATGCCATGGTTTCGCTCAACTTTTTTAATCAAAATACTTTCAGCCGTTTGTGAGATATTTTGAAAAAAAAAACACTTTTTTCATCCACGATTACAATACTTAACCATATCCTGTATGTTAAAGTAAAAAATAATAACAGGTTTTGAGATAAATTCTGACACCTGCAAAGGAGCTACTGAATCAAATGAAGTCCTCAAAACTATAAATTCTAGAGTAGTACTTCAAAGGTTAAATTGTGTGTATGTGAAAAAGAGAGAGATAGTGCGAGGTATGACCCCCATTATCAATGTTCTACCCTCTCTTTGGATGGATGTATTTACCCAAGAATACAAGTACGCACTCCCTCGAGTGTACCAACTTTGACAGGGAACGGTTCGATGGTCTTTTAGAAAGAAGTGATGCGGGACATAGGCTTAAGTTTACATTAAGTTTACGGCTTATATTGAAATTTTTAATCTCCTTTCCTTAGAGTTTGAATTAAGTAGAAATCAATTCAAAACCTAGTATGAAATTTTTGACTTTCTTCTCTGCATATTCTTTGTTATGGTAGAGGTTCGTGTATTTTACTCTGTCATAAAAACTATTATTTTATCAATAATAAATATTTTAAAAGTCCAATGCCCATTACTTAAAATTGAAGCTTGGACAGCGAGGAAGAATTGTTTGTTTTAGAATTTGGATAGACAAGTCTTTAAAAAACCCAGGAACACAGGAATTGTATGTTGTAGAATTTTAAGTTTAACTTTATTTTTATTTCTATCATTTAACACATTATTCACTATTGCTATTACTATTATTCTTCAGAGAATTAATCCTTAATTATAAGAAAAATGTTTTCTTACTCACAAATTTTTATTTTACTAAAATTTTCCGGTTGGAATAATAATAACCTGAAATCTAACAATATATTTGAAAATTTTTAATTTAACATTGTGACATCACAATTTTTAAGATTCCCAGGCCCCACTATCACATTTTCTCACAAATCTGAAATGCCCCCCTCCCCTTAATGTGTGACGTAATTTATGGACTGTCCCTAACAAATGCTAGGTAATTATCTATAGGTAAGTACAAGAGAGGAATCGTTTTTACGAATGGGCCAAAGAATGGAGGCAACTAGCCAATATCATAATTCTAACGTAACCATTTAAAATATAAACATAGCGTATTTTCATAGGAAAAAATAGAGTAAACTACTAATAATTACATCAAAAGCTACAAAATAGTAACACAGCAGCCATTTCAATGACGATAAGTTTTTTAATCTATTTTTTCTGGTTTTGTTAAGGGAGAGAGTGGTGTATGTTTTTTGTGAAGCATATTTTAATAAAGTAAGGAAAAGCTGAAAATTTTTGGAAATTTTCTTTACTTTATTATTTTTTCTGGATTGACCAAAGAGAAAATTAATTCAAAAATTGTAAAAAATTCTCAAAATTTGATTATTTATTTGCTTAGTCAATATATTCTATATATTTTAAAATCTTCATTCAGGTTGAAGCAATCTAGAGTATGTAGACCAGGGATGTCCATCCTTTTGGCTTACACGGCCATATTTGAAGAAAAAAATTGTCTCGGACCGCGGATAAAAGATTATAATTCAATTGATATTTGTTATTCAAAAAAGATAATTAATAATATAGAAATAAGAACTTTATTATTTTTTTAGATCATAGTGAAATTCTAATTTTACTTTTCGTAAATTTTATAATTGAAAATAGCTTCTCGTATATTTTTAAATATATACCTGCATACTTACAAAAAGTGATATTATGTATTAGTTTTTGTTTATATTTTTTCCTGGCTAGATTGATAATTAATGTAAAATTCTAATAAAGAGACAATATTCAATTTCTCTTTCAGATCAGTATCTAATTGTTGTTCTAGAACATTCAATCAGAAAGTTTGCAAGTAGGAAATTTATTTCTAATGAAAATGGAGTCGAAAAAATAGACCAAAATGATGATTATTTTTTCGGAAATCTTGAAATCTAGTTCCAGATTCAAAATTTAAAATTAGCACTTTTATTTTTCGAAAACTTCACACTAGATTTTCAGATTTCTTATTTTTGAGAAAAAAAATATAGGGCCAAATTTTTGTGTGTTTTCCAGTATCTACATATAAATCTCAATGTTTTAAGACATTTTATAACTTTACATTGAACCACGGGTTGGATAGCCCTGGTTTAAATCAAATGGGATTAAAAAGGATATGAAGAATGATAATTTATTTTTTAAAAGGGTTACGGATATAATAATCCCTGACTATCCATTATCTATTGACATGTAAAAACGCTTAGACCATGAAATATATAGACACGCCCTGGTGTCGATTTGGTGAGGTCAACATCTCCTATAGAACTTGACGTCATCTGTAGGCAGGAACACCCAGAAATAGCATGGCCACTATAGGAATTATTATACATTGAGATAAATTTATAGTAGTATAGATTATTAATTTTGGTTTCCAATAATCGCAAATTAATATTAAATTAATATAACCAAAATATTCATGCGAGAACGTGACGTCATCTATAGGCGATGTTGGCCTCACTTCAGTCTGTGTGGAGAGTAGCAGAGGGCGTGTCTATATATTTCATGGTCTAAGTAAAAACGTGCAAAGATCTAAAAGACAAGTCCTCACAAGTTTTGGCCCAGGCGAGAAATTATCAATTAATTGTGATTGTTCTAGAAAACCCCAATTCCTTGTCTCCTTGTACTAGAATGATATAACTATGAACTTGGTTAGTGTCGTAGCATATAAATTAATGAAGCAATAAATATTTTACAAAATGAAAATATGAAAGAAAAGGAATTTTAAAATATTCGAAACTTCATTATTTTTTTTTATTTTATATAGTTGAGCTTATAATTTTGCTTTTTGTGAATTTTATCGAAACACTCTCTATACCAGGGGGGATGGATTATGTATAGAAAATATCGGAAAATATCAATTTAATTTTTTTTATCTTATGTGAAGGTGTAGTCTAAATAAAAAAACCCTTTAAACCACCAACCAACCTGACCGACCACCAAATTCTCATCATGAAGATATTTTAATCTTTCATTTTTTGTTCGTTTGATACCCTCTCCTCCCTCGAAACAAAAGATAAAAATTTAATTGAATTTATTCGATACACGACTTTTTCAAAAATGGTTATTAACTTTCGATATTCCACATCAATATTGATCAAAAAACTCATTTGAACATTTCGATATTCAATTTCCTATAGAATTCTTCAAATTACTGATATTTTTATTGAGTTATTTAATGAAAATATAATTAAAACCCATTATGTTAAGGTAGTTGTTTCACCATATGGGTTTTCGTAGTATTTTTTTGAAATTTAGACAGATTATTATTTAAATACTTCTGCTTCGATTGGTGCCAAAACGAGATTTTTGAACAATATAGTTCCGGAGATATTAAATTCCAAAGATAGAGTTTTTCAGACTCTTATACATTACACTATACAGGATATCGGAAAGTTTGCATTCATATTTAATTATAATTAAGAAACTCTTCTTACTATTGTTATAAAAAACCGAGGGGTGAACTGCGACCTAATATAGTGTACACCTACAGTGTAGAATACAATAGATTATCTAATGAATTTCAAAGTAATTCCAAATAATTCTAAAGACGGTGTACACCTAATTCCAATTGCCGTTCACCCCTCGTAAAAAACTAAACCAACATTAAACAATAACTAATAAATTTTTTAATAAAACTTTAATTCATAGTTACAACACAGTTTCTGAGATAATAATTATCAAATATTGAAAAATGTACAATGAAAAATTTACACTAAAAACAAGCTGGCAACAACGCATTTATTTAACCCATAAACTGGGTTAAATTAGTACTTTTGACGTTTTTTTCGCTTCAGCCATTGTCGCAACAACTTTCAATCGCTTATTAAGAACTTTTTGTTTTATAAATCTCCCTTTATACTGTACTTTATCTGAAATTCCTATGATAAATATATACAAGCTCGGACATTGTTGCCAGATTTGTCAAACGAGCACGGGATTATTTGGCTATTAATGATCCATAAACAGCAAAAACTTTTGGGCTTATGAATTATGAATCCTTATTGTCTGTTCTATATACTCTACCATTACCTTTTTGCTAGTATTGTGGCGAAACAACTACCTTAAAGAAAAAAAATTATATAAAATTTTGACTTTATTATAATCAAATGTTATCTATTCTTTTTGTCGCTAAATTGTTTTTGTTTTGTTTTTTCTAATATTAAAGAATATATTAGAATGCAAAGTATCCTTTTAATTAAATAGTATTTTCCGTTTGTCAATAATATAAAATACATATAATTTTAAATGCAAATTATATGTTTGAAAAACTAGCAATTATGCTATGGCTTTTGTTGAAGAGCGAAACCTGTAGTAGAGAGGACAAGTCACTTCCTCGTTTAAGAAATTACTCGGATTCGAATCTCGAATTTAATTAAAAAAGATAATTTAAACAGTTTAATCCAGGAGCGTAGGAATTGAAGGCTCAAGGGTCTCAAATCCCTCATCCGTCTTCTAATGAATTTAATCTACTTATATATATTTTCCATTACATTTTCACGAATTTTTATATATATTAAATTGTATTTACGAATGGTTATAGAGCATTGGTTCTAAACAAGCTAGCACGCGTTCAAGCCCGACTCGCTGAAATTATTTGACCGGCTATAATCTGATCTCTACACTAATTTACACACACTCCCACACACCTACATACGAACACTCAATGCCCAAAATGGGCTATAGAACCCGAAGCTCATTGCGCTATAGAACCCGAAGCTCATTGCGCTATAGAACCCGAAGCCCATTAAAAAAAATTTGTATTTATTAATATTTATTTATTTTATTATTTCTTCTCATTTTCAATATAAATATGTATGTGGGATAGAGTCAATTTTTATTTCATTGAGCCAAGCTTAATTCTTAAGCCCGATTTTCGTCCCTGATTTGAAGTATTAAAATTATTTCAAATACAGGGTGTTTCAGGAGGAATAGTAAATATTTTAGGAGGTAGTAGTATAGACGAACTACAATAAAAATGCCATATAACATGTGTCCAATTTTTATTGAGTACTCTGATACAGATGTTAGTATAAATTAGTTAGCTAAAAATCTGTAAAAACTCTGAGAAACAGAGGATCATATGGTTGGAAATAAATAAAAAAAAATATCCCCCAAGTTTCAAGTCTCAATTTTAATCTGTGCCCCACAGCGATTTAAGATTCTCATCTAAATAACATGTTTTTAGCAATGAAATATCGATTTTTTATTCCGGCCAAAGTTATATACAAAAATTTCGAAACTATGTAGACTTTATCCTTATAATAGAAGCTAATTCTCAGAATTTTAACAAATTTTTAGTTATTATAATTTTGTGTCTATAGCTTACAATATAAAATAAATTTAAAATTTGATTATATCTAATTTTTCTTTTTTTTTGTTTCAGGTAATTGTTTTCTACTTCTACTACTACTATATCTGCTTATGGTTCGTAACACTTTTTTCAGGGGTTCCAACCCTTTTTTATCCTAAATCGACCTGTTAATGAATTTAATTTAAATAGTTTTCATAAATTTTACATTTTTCTATTTTATTTAAAATCAAAAATTTAGAAAATAATATTAAATCTACAATCACTTATTTGATGAAAATAAAAATTAAAAATAATTTAAGCTGACAATTTAGGGAGAAATTCAGTGAAAACAAACTTCCTTAAATTCAACATTCAGCGCGATCTACAGTGAAATTTTATAATTAAACTGAGTAGGTACAACAATCCTTATTTTGATAGATTGTTCACTTCTTTGTTTTTCTCTCTACTATATTTCAGACTTAGAAGTCATAAGGCTGAAGGATTTGATGAGGAAATGATTTCAATTTCTATTTAGGTAATTACTCGCGAAATAGTGTTTAAAGTTTCACCTAATTTTTGTGGATTAAAGAGTTTGAAGGAGATTTTAGTGATATCATCTTTTTAGAAAACATTATGATAATAAGTTTTTCAAGATTCGACCTGCCTTCCACCTATGATTTGGAATTTTTTGTCAATAAACAGTTTGAGATAAAAAGCTAAAACTTGGCACATATTATACAAACTTTTTTTTTAATTTCAGCTCATTATCTTTTTCACAATTCCGTATTCTCTCCAGAAACTGGAGATTTGGTAATTTCATTTTTTTTCCTAGAAAAGTGAAACCTAAAACGATGCTTTTACACCAAATTTTAGCTCATTACCTACAACCGTTCAAACCCCATAATAACTATTCGTTTTTTCTGATTTTCACCATTTTTTTATTATCTTGAAGTTCTGAAGCTATAAAACCTAAAATCTAACCAATTTCATGATCTGGAAATTATGGCACCAGACCATACACAAAGCTTTTGATCCCCCCATATTAATATCCAACTTTACTACAAGATATGTATTATAGTATTTAGTGATATTAAGAATAGTGACTTTTGATAATATCTTGAATGCACCACTTAAGAGGAAGATTCGGGCCAAGGAATCAGAAATGGACAATAAAATTCAATTCATTAATAGAGAAATTATCTCGAAACAAGATTGGAGTAATTTTTGGAGACGGACTGATAAGTGAATTAAGTGGATATTGATGAGGCAGTCCAAAAAAAGAAGAAGATAATTTACACTATCTTTTTATTCATAAAACCGACGTTTCGGAGGCTATTCCCTCCTTCTTCAAGGTTTTGAAAAGTCAGTGAAGGAAATCCAATGCGCCATTCCCCTCTGTCTGTCTAATTATTACATTATAATTGTGCTGAGAATGAAATACAAGATATTATTGTTACTGCCACTGAAAGAGGAGACAGAGGGGAATTCCGCATTGGATTTCCTTCACTGACTTATCAAAACCCTGAAGAAGGAGGGAATAGCCTCCGAAACGTCGGTTTTATGAATAAAAAGATAGTGTAAATTATCTTCTTCTTTTTTTGGACTGCCTCATCAATATCCACTTAATTATCTCGAAACGTTAGCGGGTTTTAAATGAACGTTTTAAGATTGTTTTATTTTATAAAATATTTTATTTATTATAATTTCGATTATTTGATTATAAGAATTAGAGATTTCTGTTATTTTGCCATTGATCATAACGGGTGTTTTTTTTAGAGGTATAGAACTTCGAATTGAAATAAAACACAAGAAAATCGTTTTAATGTCCATCAATTTGGCTTTATTGGAAGGATAATTTTATGCCATTAATGTTTAAATATGATTTCGGGCATGTGATTTTGGTGTATGGGCCGAAAATGAGATTGATCTCGATGCTGATTTTCATCGCAAAATTTTGTTCAGTGATGAGGCTCATTTTTGGTTGAATGGCTACGTCAGCAAGCAAAATTGCCGCATTTGGAGTGAAGAGAATCCACATGAGACCCTTGAGACGCCATTACATCCACAAAAACTGACTGTTTGGTGTGCTCTATGGGCTGGTGGAGTCATTGGGCCGAAATAATGCTGGAGAGTCAGTTACCGTTAATGGAGACCGGTATAGAGCCATGATAACCGACTATTTTGTTCCCGAATTGGATGGCATGAATGTGGATGAGTTGTGGTTCCAACAAGACGGCGCTACATGCCACACAGCGCACGTCACAATCGATTTATTGAAGGAAACATTCGATGAGCGCATAATTTCGCGGAATGGACCTGTCAATTGGCCACCAAGATCGTGTGATTTGACACCATTGGATTATTTTCTTTGGGGATATGTGAAGTCGCTCGTCTACTCCAACAAACCAGAAACGTTAGGGGACTTGGAAGCCAACATTCGTGGCGTTATTGCCAACATACGGCCCCATATGCTCGAAAAAGTGGTTGAAAATTGGACCTGTAGAATTGGATTTATTCGAGCCAGCCGCGGCGGCCACATGCCCGAAATCATATTTAAACATTAATGGCATAAAATTGTCCTTCCAATAAAGCCAAATTGATGGACATTAAAACGATTTTCTTGTGTTTTATTTCAATTCGAAGTTCTATACCTCTAAAAAAAACACCCTATATCATCAGAACTTGAGCAAATTAATATGGGACCACTCCTAAAGTATTTCCTTTCCAATAAAAAAAGAATCATCGAAATCGGTTCATAAACAAAGAAGTTATGCGTGAACATACATAACAAAAAAGGTCTAATTCTTGTATAGGAGTTGAGTTTAATCTACTTGTCAGTTTTTTCCAACCAAGCTTCTTAGAGCTTGTTATTCATATAAGGATAATAAATTTTAAAGTTCTATTAGATAAGCGTGCATGTACTATATGTGTCTTTTGGGGGGTTGTTTCCCAACAGGGAAGGTGTAATGAGTACATTTCCTTAGCATTTCCACAATGCAACGTTTGACCTGTTAAATCGCTATTATTCTTGAATTTATTTAACGGTATACATGTTCTCTTGTTAATGAACGATTTCTCTCGCTTGTATTAGTATGCATATCGGCGTACGTCCCCTCTATAGAAATTTGAATACATTTGTCCATATCGTAAGCGAGTGTGCCTCGATTACGAAATGGCAAAGCGGGTGCGACTTCTGGTCTGTGTGCGTCCTTTGGCAACCCAGGCGATTTAAAAGTGTCCTCTAACGTCAGAGGCTCGCTCTCTGATCAACAACATACCCCTAGATTATTACTTCGAGGAATTGATTCAATAAATAAAGATGGTCCCCAATAAGGGACGAATTTTAATTACAAAATGCACTGGCTCTTATTATTTATTTATTTAAATTTATTATTTAATATTAACAAGAAAATTTTAGACAAATTAACTTTTTAAACGTTAGTTTTAATTTTTTCTTAAAGCAATTTGAGCCGCGAAAATTAAATAATGTAATCAATAATTTCTTATGTTAATTCTACATATTTAGAAAATTATTATTGTGTCTGTCTCCTTTAGTCAAAAACCGCCTTTACCAACTAGACCACGGATGATCCGGCCAGGAATGCTCTTTTGATTGATTGATTGATGAGTAACTATACTTTAATGACGTTCAATCTAAAGAGCATTCCTGGTGGGATCATCCGTGGTCTATTTGGTAAGGGCGCTCTTCGGCTAAAGGAGAGAGACACACGTTCGATTCCCGTTGGGTGCTCAATTCATTTTTCCTTTTCAAAAAATAATAAAATAATTTCCTAAATATATAAAATTAACATAAGAAATGATTGATTATATTATTTAACTTTCGCGGCTCAAATTGCTTTATTTTATCAATATTAAGTATCATTAACAAGTATTTTTGAATTTTTCAAAATCTTAAAATCTCGATCGCAGCATTATTGATTTTTAAATTTATAATAAGAGGACTGCTAATTTTAATCTTGGATAATAGTAAATATATATTTGTTTTATATGACAGAAGGGTTCGCCCCTTCAGAAGTTGAACCCGAGTGCCAAGTTTCCTATCTGGGTTGTTGGCTTGACCCTAGACTAAAGACTAAACTTCTTTAGACCTATTATATGCTTAGTTGTTCTGCTTAAAAAAATTCACTTATGTTTTAGAAAACTCGATTGTAAAATTTAACTAGTGATTGAATTTTCAGGGTAGAACAATTTTTTTTATTTTATTACTAATAACTAATAAGTAATTGTATTTGAATTTTGAAATTTTCTCAACATAGATGGGATTTTTTAAAATTTCAACATCTCACGGATCCTTCTGACATATAGGTACGTAAAACAGAAAAATAAATTTATTGGTTGTTTATATAAATTAAAAAATACAAATCTTTTGTAAAAACACCAGGACCAGGGGCGTAGCCACAAGGGGGGGGGGGGAGTGATAATAATATATACACACACAAACCCTTTGAAAACCCTAATAAGTGCACTTAAACACCAATTTAAGAATATTAACCCTAGAACGCATAGACCGGGCCTGTCAGGCCCGACCATACCTTTTCTTTTCAATAACTTTCAGAAAAGGGGTCCAATAAATCCAAGTTTTTAATATTCCTTCATTTAACCTAATTTTTTCTCTGAACCATTTTACAAATACAAAGTCACAAGACTGGCCTCTAAGTCCCGGGGGTTTTCTATGTATTAAAACAGTAAAAATAGTAAAAAAGTATTGATATTTTTATAAATCCTGATAATATAAATTAATAAAAAAAATGAATATAATTATTGAAAAATGTATTATAAAACAATAAACCAATAGTGGCCCTGACGGCCCCGGTTCGTGACTTTGTGTACAATTTTTCATTTTAAAAAAAAAAAATTTCAAGCGAAGTATATTAAAAAAAACATAAAAACAGTAAAAAAGTATTGATTTATTATTTATTTTTATAAATCCCGATAATTTAAATTAATATAAAAAATGAATATAATTATTGAAAAATGTATTATAAAACAATAAACCAATAGTGGGGGGTCAGATAGGTTAGGCGGTAGCGTGACAGCGAGCTAACCAGGGGACCCGGGTTCGAATCCGACTCGAGGCATCCAGCTAAAATCTGACCCCGGGGGTAGAGACAAATTAAAAAAAAAAATATAACTAGTATCGTAATTAGGTTTATGGCTAGAAAGGCCGAAAAGCCAAAAAAAAAAAAAATAAACCAATAGCGGCCCTGATGGGTCCGGTTATTGACTTTGTGTACAATTTTTCAATTTAAAAAAAAATAGTAAATAAATACATAAAAACAGTAAAAAAATATTGATTTATTATTTATTTCTATAAATTTTGATATAAATGAATAAAAAACATGAATATGGTATAATTATTGAAAAATGTGTTATAAACAAATTATACATATAGTGGGCCTGACTTGCGACTCTAGGGTTAAAGCGCGCACACACGGAGAAAATAATGTTAAATCTTAACTTCAAATTTTTTCACTTAAACAATTTTCACTGCTTCATATAGAAATAACCTTCGTTTCTATTTGTTATAATACAAATAAAAAAAAATTACATAGCGCATGATGTAAATTAGTAGGGATACAATTTAATAAAGCGTTCATTGGCCTTGTTATACATTTAAGTAGAAGCATCTCTCGCTTTTATTGAGACCCCCTCTTCCGAATTCACCACTTTCATCCGAAACGTGACTAATTGCATGATGCTAGTATCTTTTATTTTTATTATTAAACACACACACAATAGAAATCAATTAATTTATCTCATGTTTTCATTTTCTAAACGCGATTTATATATATATTTCATTCTCTATCCATTTTTTGGACAATCACTTTGATTGCTCTTCCATTCTCTCTATCCCAATGGGAAGGACATCCATTTCGAAGATGACCAAAATATTTTTCACCCGATTCCCTTTTATTAAATCATAAATATAATGAGTAAAAATAAATTAAATGAAAGGTCGGCAAATGTTCAAACAGTCAGCAGTAAATTCATTTTTATACTTACTTCATTATATTAAAAAGAAAAAAAAACGTGCCTATAGCCTTTGCGTCTGAAAGTATCCAGTCTTTTATATTTCGGAACTTTAATGATTGACCTGCTAAAACTTGCTTGATTTATTACAGTCGTTATCCGTAATTTTGCTATCAATTAGAAATAAGTATAATCCCCTCGAAATTCAAATTTTTATTTTCTAAAAAATTTGGAAATCTGATGATAAGGGGGGACCCTTATCACTTTCTTCATTTTTGTCAAGGGTATAAAAAGAATGTTTT
>JALMQS010000120.1:1530698-1604327 GCA_024734495.1 Forficula auricularia | reverse complement strand
TCACTTTCTTCATTTTTGTCAAGGGTATAAAAAGAATGTTTTTTCGAGTTTCTTTGATGAAATTAAAAATCAAAAAAGTACCTTTGAGTTTTAGGGATATTCAAAAGTGATTCTTGGGGCTGTTTTTTGACAGGCGCTAGTGCCGGTTCTACTGAACCTAAATAGGTGAAATTTTTATCATTTTACGCATAATATAAAGAGCTTTAATTTATCTAATAAATATATTTTTGATTTGATGGCTGTTTTAGAGTTATTCAAGAAAATCTGCAAAAACTCGGAAATTTTCTCATTTTGAGGCACGTATAAAAATTCCCACAACACAGATTTGGGGGAAAACTTAGGGTAGTAATATTGAAGTACCAAAAAAGGTATTCCAGCAAAAAAATCTTTACCGGGAATTATTTCCTGTTTATGCCATTTTTTCACTATATTTCAAAAGACTATAGATAAAGTTTAACAATGATCCGTTGCAATTTATTTTTCACATAGTTTTACCATTAAATTATCGAACAAATATTTTCATCAACTATATAAACTTAATAAAGTAAAGAACATTTTAAAAAATTTAAAAATATAAAATTCTAGGTAGGTTTCACAAAAATATTATTTTTATTTTTTATTTTTGAAAAACCTACTTTAAATTTTTTAAATTTTTTTAAAATTTTCTTTACTTTATTAAAATATGTTTCACCAAGAACCTTAACCATTCTCCCTTAACAAAACGATAGGCTTATACAAATCATTAAAAATCCTTATTAAAAGTAAATTGATTAAAGTTTTCTATTTTTAACCGACTTCAAAAAAGGAGGAGGTTCTCTATTCGACTGATTTTTTTTTTTTTTTTTGTGCCTATGTTACCTCATATCTCCGCCAATTGTAAACCGATTTTGAAATTTTTTTTTGCATTGGGTCCAGTCTAGCTTCCGATTGGTCCCATTTTTTTTTCGATTTTTTTTCATAGGTATTAGACCTTTTTTATTAGGTTTGTTTAGACCTGTCTCGAATACGGCTCTCATCTGTGGAGAGGGGCCTCAAAATACTCTCTTGCTACCCTGGATGCAATTCAGAAACGAGCCGTCAGGCTAATTGACGATTCTACCCTCACCGACTCCCTCGACTCCCTGGCTCATCGAAGAGATGTCTCTGCCCTTTCCCTTTTCTATAGATACTATCACGGCAGGTGCTCTGATGAGATAAAATCAATAATTCCCCCCAAATCATGCTTTGCACGTAGCACGCGTTTTGCCGACTCCCAACACTCTCTCGCGGTCAAACTAGAAAAGTGCCGGACCACTTCATTCGCCAATACATATATCCCCATGACTTCAAGGAACTGGAACTCTCTTCCAGCCTCTATCTTTCCCAGCACCTATAATCTTCAAACCTTCAAAACCGGAGTGCATAGACACCTACGTCTACACCCTCTCACTTAATCAACTTTCTCTTCTCTTCGGTAATGCAAGGGTCTTTCGAGATCCATAGGGGCTGCATCTTTACTGGTGCACCCCTTCTTGCATTCGATTGCATTAAAAAAAAAAAAAAAAAAACCTAACCTCTTTGTTTATGAACCGATTTCGATGGTTCTTTTTTTATCCGAAAGGGGGTGTCTTAGGGATGGTGTCATATTAATTTGGTCAAGTTCTGATGATATAATCACTATTAATAACATCACTAAAAAGAGAAAAATAAAAATTTTTAAGAAAAAAATAAAAACCGACTTCAAAAAATTAAATGCAACAAATAAAATACACTAAAAGGTATAAAATAATTATTATCTTATTTAGTTACAACTAAACGACGAAATATTAACACGAAATTACTTTTTGAAGTTGGTGCCAAACATATACCTTTTATGAATCGCACTCGACGGATCTTACTTAGTACGTTTGGCGGGTACGCTCGCTTATAGGTATAGTTTGTTTGGCACCAACTTTAAAAAGTAATTTCGTGTTAATATTTCGTCGTTTAGTTGTAACTAAATAAGATAATAATTATTTTATACCTTTTAGTGTATTTTATTTGTTGCATTTAATTTTTTGAAGTCGGTTTTTATTTTTTTCTTAAAAATTTTTATTAAAATTCAAAAACATATATCTCTTGACAATTTTTTGTCTACTTTTATAATTAATTTTTAATCTTTACTTATTTATCGGCTTGCTCGATGATTTTTTTATTTTAAAACCCACTAATATTTCGACAAATACAATTAATTAAAATCAAGAAATTTAAATGATTAATTTAATGGATTGATTGAGGAATGACTGGGATGATAGGTGAAACCAATCGACTTGATTGGGGAATAATGGAATTGAAATAATTATCTTTTTCCTCTTATTAAAAACAAGGACTAAAGATGAATAAGGACACTCGATGGTGGGCTTAATCTCCGGAATCGAAGCAAAAATACAATGTATACATTAATTAATGTAAAATAATGGGTTTAATAATGATTAATTTAATGGGTCGGGGATTGAAAAGGATGGTCGGAAAAAGGGGGGATTGAGGGTGGGATGGGGAAAGGGATTTGGAAATAAATATTATCGGAAAAGAGGTTTTTTTTACTTAGTTTTTTCCTCTTATTAAAAACAAGGACTAAAAAGATGATCAAGGACAGTCGATGGTGGAGAAGTAATCTCCGATGTCGAAGCTCAAATACAATGTATACATTAATTCATGTAAAATAATTGATTCAATAAAATTTAAAAAAAAATATTAATTTACATTTGTATTAATAATTGTATGATAAAGTATTTATTAATTAAATTATTATTTTAAAACCTACTAAGCTTCAGGGGACAAGATGCCCGCCAAAGGCGGGCTTTGCAGCTGGTTAATTAATAAATAATAATTTATTAGGTATATTTTTATATTGTCATAAGCTATCATTTCTCTAATCTGAATGGACAGCACTGTATTACAAATTAATACAGGCTGATATAGGAAGGAATATGGGTATGTTTAGTTGCCTACCTCCAAGGGGCTAAGCTAAAGGGCTCCAAAACATTTGGAAAGGATAATAATATATAATTACCTACGGGTAGGGGCACAAGTTTAAGTTGTCACATATTAAAAAGAAACATTTTTTTTTCTACTTTCATGATTTATATTTTGAAAAATGTAATGATAGAAGTAAAAAAGATTACAATATTTTAACTTTTATTACTCTTAAATATTAATTATATGAGGGAGTAGATATTATATCAGTGAACTAAACAAATTTTTCCATTTACCTTTATAAATTATAATATATATGTTTGTTGTAAATCATTTTTATATGAAACTTGACCATCAGTTTAGATAAAAAATAAAAATAATGGAAATATAAAAAATATAAAAAAGAGAAAGTTTGCATTTGAACATTACCAATTTAAAAACAAAAAAGTATGTCACGTATATTAACCGTTGTTTATCTTATATTCATAGTAAGATGTAAACAATTAAATGAGGGCTTAATCAATGTTCCGAAACATGGTGTGCTGAATAATTTTTTTTTTTTTATCATTAAAACGATAAACATAAAAACAGACGAAAAAATAACTCACAACTCTGACATTTGTTTAACTAAACAGTAAATAATTTCATAAATATTTATAATTATTTACCTACGTAAAGAATTCTCGAAATTTTTCGGGCCGAATCAATTCTTCCGCTTCCCATTTATTTAAATTACACTGCTCGACATAAATTAAACAAAAATTTGTAACCGTAAACATAACAATGGATTCCAGTATAATTTTATACGCAGATTATCATGGAATCAGCTACAAAGCCCGCCTTAAGTGGGCGAAACCGGACAAACCAAGAGACTGCTTACTGCTTTATTATAAAGTATTGATTTCCCGATTTTTTATAACAGGTCAGCGTTTCGAGATATTATCGGTCAAAACCACGAAAAAGGCCATTTTGACCTATTTTTAGGTATTAAACAGCAAAATTTGAAATAAAAAAATTTTGTTGACGAGATCAGCTTCCTCTTTGGTTTTCAAATTACCACTTGTTTTTGGCTTTATTAGAACTCGAGTTATAACTAAAAAACTAAAACTACGTGATATTATAAAGGATAATAAACAGAGATAAAAACACATGGTCTTAGTTTTTTACTTATAACTCGAATTCTAATTGAGATAAATTTAAGTGGTAATTTGAAAATCAAAGAGGAAGCTGTTTTCTATTATGTCAACAAAATATTTTGATTTTATTGTCTCCTTCAATCAAATATTGCTGTTTAATGGGGATCGAAAATATGTCAAAATGGCCTTTTTCGTAGTTTTGACCGATATCTCAAAACTCTGACCTGTTGTAAAAAAACCGAGAAATTATATGATTATCAACGTATAAAACTCTACTAGAATCCATTGTTTACGGTTACAAATTTTGTCGACTAGTGTTACCATCGAGTATATAGTACAGTCCTTTCCTATTTTTTAAAGTGAAATTAAGTATATAACTAAACATTAGTCATGTCCTAAGTATTGTTTACTTCTTTTGAAAAATAAATATATTTAGTTTTAATAAAATTAACTATCAACATCTTCAACATGCCTTCTGCAAGTGAATAAACTCATAAATATTCGAGCGACCTAAATAATATGCGGCTCGTAGCCAAATCTCAAATATGAACTTGAAATCATTTGGGAGTTAGATAAAAAAAAAAATTCGTAAACACGAGACAAAAATGATTGAATTAATAAAAACAAATAGTATTGTGATTTAGAGTAGCCTATGGGCTTATCAGAAGGTTGATTGGTATGCGTGCGCTTGCAGATCCACGCAGATTGCATTTGCACCTGCATAGGAACGGAATTTCGCAACATCCAAGGACTCGATACACCGGCCTCTCTAATACTTTCGGTTTAAATTATTCCGCATTTATTTCTTTTATTTAAGGTGTTCAACGCCAAAGTGAATCAAGTCCGAAAATCATATTATTGAGATATAATCAATTTTTAAGTTAATTGGCTTTATTCGGATCTAAAATTGGGCTAGGCAATTAGTTTTTATGTATTATTTCTCTAGGAAGACTAGATTTAGACCTTGATACTTGCATTTGTGTGTCATTTTGAATTTAAACATTTTTGGTTTGGACTTCGATTTTTCATAAAAAATATTATTAATTATAATATACTATTTAATTATATGAGAATTTATATTTTAAGGACAATTTTTTCAAAGATCTTAGTAGATTAGTATGTTTACTGCAAGGCCCGTCTTCAGGGACCCTGTTGCTAGCCAGGGGGCTCGCCCCCTAGACCCACACCCCAGTAAACCCACCCATCACCCCCACCCAAACCACCGCCCCAATGTACAGATAAAACCTTAATTTTATATTATATATGGTATAGATAATTTCATTTAAATTGGTAACCAATACGACTGTTTTTGTTGGGGGACGGACATAGATTCATAGATACATACAGAGGCAGGCACAAATGCCCTATAGTAGTATAGGATATTATATATCAGAAGGTTTCGGCCCCTCATACTATTTAAAATAATATTCCATGCTAACTCAATTTTCGATTTTTTGGCAATTAACACACAAATGCTTAACAGGGTCCATTCAATCTGAGAACTCAATGAGAAAAAATATCAAGTAGTAATGTAATTTAAAATTAGAGGAAAAAAAAACTAGTTCAAGATAGAGCACGCTTTCAGTAAATATTTGTTATATTGTTTGATAAAAACTCCCAATATGGTAATTGTATTTTTCTCAGCCAGAAGTACTGAAACTAAAAAGCCCAAAATCTTAAGAATTCAGTGGGTTGAAGGAGTTATATCAGCCAAATTCATCTCTGAATCTTGGGCGCAAGCACGACACAAACTACATGAAGTTAAATTTCTTATTGATGACGAAATTAGGTTCAATCACATGTGCGTATTGTAATATGTGTATTAGGGTGATTGGATATTTTGATATTTTTACTCGGAGATGGGTTCATATGGTTCGAAATAAATAAAAAAAAATATCCCTCAATTTTCAAGTCTATCTCAATTATAACCCCAGCGATGTAAGTTTCTCATCTAAATAACATGGGGTTTTTGGCATTAAAATATCATTTTTTTAACCGGCCAAAGTAATGGTTCAAAATATTTGAAACTCTCTAGACTTTATCCTTATAATACTAGCTATACATCAGAATCATTACAGATTTTTAGCTAATATAATTTTGGAGCTATAGCTAGATAAAATACTGCTATATCATGGTGTTACTAAGTTATAGACTCCAAAATTATAATAGCTAAAAACCTGTAAAAATTCTGAGGAATAGCTAGGGTAAAGTCTACAATATTTCAAATTTTTTGAACCATTACTTTGGCCGGAATAAATAAACTGCAACGGATCGTTGCTAAACTTTATCCAAATTCATTTGAAATATTAATATGTTCTAGAGTAAAGTACTTTAAAATATAATTTTACTAAAAACTTTATTTAACCTTTTTTGTGGGTCCCAAGGTACTTAATTAGGATAGTAAATTTCATCAAAATTGGTTAAGTCATTTTCAAGATATTTAGAAAAAACTAAAAAAGTACTGAAATAAAGTACTAATGTTTGTGGACCGATATGTACCAAAAACTAATCAGCGCTTCATTTTGTTAAAATACTGGTAGGTTTTCAATTTCAATTCATTCGGAAAAATTAGTGGACGAAAAAAACGATAAGACACACACATCCATCCATCCATCCATCCATCCATCCGCACGCACTTCCAAAAAAAATGGCACTTTTTGGCCTCTCGGCGAGATCCCAGGTAATTTTTGGCAAAACCGTCACGTGCTAAAATTCATTCTCATTGAATACTTCAATTTGTGACCTTAATTGAGTCCATGGGTTCCGTAGTCTTTACCTGAGGACCCTTTGAAGTCGCGCTTGCCGCGAGAGCGATCCCAATACTTTCTCCCATGCTTCGCATTGGATAAAGTGAAAATTGATCTTTCAATGGCAAAAACTCTATGTTATTTAGATTAGAAACTTACATTGCTGGGGGCACAGGTTGTAATTGAGATAGAGATTTGAAACTTGGGGGGGGGGGGGATTTTTTTTATTTATTTCGAACCTTATGAGCCCCTGTCTGCGTAAAAATGTGAAAACACCCAAAATAAGGACCACCCTAATATGTATAATACCCAATAACTGAAGATGGCCCAATAAAACTGTACCCGGTGCATCCCTACTTTGGCTGATATTACTCCTTCAACCCACTGAATATGATCACAACCACGATCTCCAACAACATCTTAAGAATTCTTCGTATTGGTAGTACAAGCATTGCGATACCAGAACGAAAAAATAAATTGTCGATTGCGTTTCCAGATTTGATACTAGTTCTAATGAATGTGCGCGTGAACCAAGATAAACTTAATCCTTAGATTGGCCAGCCAGCTTTCGCCTTAACTAGCAATTTTGATGAAACAAGGTTTATTTAACGATTTTCAAGGACAAAAAACAGTCAGGTCTCAACTTAGGGAAAATCACTTTGATTGGTTTTTTAATTAAACTAATTATTATCAGGCTTGTGAATGAAAACAAAACTGTTTGAATACATTTACTAAAAATAAAACCGACTTCAAAAAAATTAAAAGCAACAGATAAAATAATAAAAACTCAAAAATCAAATAAAATGCACTAAAAGGTATAAAATAATTATCTAATTTAGTTACAACTAAACGATGAAATTATTACATGAAATCACTTTTTGAAGTCGGTGCCAAACAAACTATGTAAGTGAACTTACCCGATGTTGTCTTCATTATCCGCCAAACGTATATAATATAATTATTTTATACCTCTTAGTACATTCAATTTGATTTTTGAGTTCTTGTTATTTTATTTGTTGAATTTAATTTTTTTGAAGTCGGTTTTTTTTTAATTTTAATTTTTTTTAGTGATGTTAATAATAGTGTCTTAAGATAATATTTTTCATGTATCTCCTAAGAGAAAGCGTCTGACGAATGAATCAGAAAACGATAATAAAATTCAATTCATAAATATAGAAATTCTCTCGCAATGCTTGCGGGTTTTAAATGAATGTTTTAGGATTTTTTTTTATAAAAGATTTTATTTATTATAATTTCGATTATTTCCTCATAAGAATTGGTAATTTACGTTATTTCGTCATTGATCATATCATCAGAACTTGACCAAATTAATATGGGACCACCTCTAAGGTACCCCCTTTCCAATAAAAAAAGAATCATCGAAATCGGTCCACATGGCAAAAGGTTCTCGCTGAACATAGATAAAATAAATAAATAGTTATGAATCTTGACTATCTTGGAACTATACTGATCCAAACGGAGAAAGAATAATTAAAATCGGTTCATAATCAAAGAAGTTAACAAACATAACAAAAAAGGTCCAATACCAACGAAAAAAAAAACGGAACCAATCGGAAACTATACTGAACCCAATCCAAAAAAATCATCAAAATCGGTTCACAATTGGCATAAATATCAGGTAACATAGATACAAAAAAAAAATCAGTCGAATTGAGAACCTCCTCCTTTTTTGAAGTCGGTTAAAAATAAGATTGATATTCTGTTTTTAAACAAACAAAAGATGAAGGAATTCTTTGGCTTCTTTCGTATTTAATTATGATAGGATGAGGACGCAATATGACTGGTATTAGAAAACATCACCTCAGAACAATCTGCCTCATATGTTGCGTATAACTTAACTGATTCTGATGGGATTCTGGGAACCGTTGCTTTCGACATGCCAAGCTTGTTTACTTTAGTAAAAAAAAAAATAAATAAATAAAATAAAACCAATTTTCTTTTCAACGATTCTCTTTCAATTTTCATGTGGAGGGGGATAAATTTCCAAAAAGTTAAATTCTATTATATATTAAAAATTCAAACATCTTTTTGATAGACAAAAAAAAGTTTTTGATGAATATTTAATTACTAATATTGTAGTCTCTAATTAACTTAACTCTTTCGATTAAAATTGATTCGAATCTATCTCATATTCCTTTGAGAAGCTTGTTTGGACACTAATTATTTTGATTGAAGGTTTTATTTGCTTTACGTTCTGACAATTTAATAATAAACATATATTTATTTTGTCTAGTACTTTTTCTTTTCCAATTGCTTATCTTTCATTAAGACCCCAAAGACTTGCTTTTTGTTATTTTTGTGTTCGTGGAAAAAAAAAGAAAAAAAAGAAAAACCCTTCTTTCATTCAGTATCCCACCCTCGCTTTAGCCAACTCATTTATATTTTAACAGCTTAGAGCTTATGGGCACCGCCCTGGCCAAGGCACAGTTCCTCCCTATTTTGAATATTTCGGAACCATAATTTACACATTCTTTTTTTTCCAGAGAATGTTTTTTTTATATATATATATATTTTTATAATAATATATCTTAGGAGTGAATTTTTTTCAATTTCTCTAATAACTAGATATAGATAAATCATACTCTTTCTACATTTTGTTTTTATATATAAGCACCTCGTCGAGAATAATGTCACAACTCATAAATCCACGAATTTGAAAAGATTTTGTTTTGCCGACAGTAGCAGAGTTGTTAAAAATTCTGTTACGCTCGGCAAAAAGAAACTTTAAATCAAATTGACTGCCTACTAGAACGACAGTTTTGCAACTGCAGAAGTGTCATTATCCCTTGTAGAGATAAAAATTGTTGTTTTGAATAGGGAATTAATTCAAATTCACAAAGAAAAACAAAAAAGTTGTCCTCTGCTTGATGAAAATAAACATACACACATTGTTGTTTGAGACTATAGTTTCGAAGACTTGATCTTCATCATCAGTCTTTTTTAATTATAAATATTATTTTTCATGGGGTCAATACCGTATGGCTATTGAAAATTTTCAATCTTTATTTAGCTGGGAGCCAGCTAAAAATTTTTAATTTAATTTAACTGGCTCCCAGTTAAGTAAAGATCGAAAATTTTCAATATCCATACGATATTGACCCCATGAAAAATAATATTTATAAAATAAAAAAGACTGATGATGAAGACTCAGTCTTCGATACTATAGTCTCAAACAAATTAATAATATATATAGAGATAGAGTATATTGAAGGTGACAATAAAAGAGTGTGTCTTCTGCTGGAATTATAAATTTTATTTACTTATAACGAGACTATAGTTTCGAGGGCTTTGTCCTCTTCATCAATCTATTACAATTGATTCACAGGAATTAATTTATTAAATTCATACTCAATTCCTACTAGGTACATGTTACACTAATTTCCGTTTCTAAACTATTTGGACTTTGAATAAGTGAACTTTATTTTTGTTGTAGGTACTATGAGATTTTTGAGTTGTGTCGTTATTCTCGCCAGGATGCGATATATTCATTTTTACTTTATCCAGAAATGCGAAGCAGATATGGGTAAAGTATTGGAATCGGTCTCGAGGCAAGGGTGACTTTAAAGGTTTCTCAAGTAAAGACTACAGAACCCACAAAGTCACAAATTGTATTATTAAATTAGGTTGAATTTTAGGTCCTGATTGTTTTGGCAAAAATGTTATGGGGTCTCGTCCAGTCTAAAAGACCCACATCCCAATTCCTTCATTACCTGGAAGAAATATCCTAATCTATGTCTTCCCTTTTCCATTTACTTTCTAACCACACCCCTAAAATTTAATCCTACCGAGAACTCTATATCTTCTTTTTGAGATGCTAGGATCATTCCTGACTTTAAGTATTCCACCTTCTTGTATTCTTTTTCAAGAATCACATGTTCTTTGTATTCAACAATTTTTATGAAAATCTTATGTTGACATTTATATTGTTTTTTCACAAGAATTAGAAAACCAAAGGCCATAAGTTCAAATTTCTGATAATGCTGCTTTTTTTTAATCTGTATCTTTCAAAAACAAAATTATCAATAAATCTACTTTTAGTTTAATTAAATTTTAATATGTCTTTTATTTTATTTTATTTGTTATTAATGCGGAGTAAATGGAAACCATATAATGTGCATTAATCATGCCAGAATATTTGTTTTTATTAGAAATGAGTTTCTACTAACGATGAACTTATGTTCGAACTCTTATCTCATACTTAGGATTTCACATTGATTTACAGTATGCTCATCAATAAATATTAAGAAAATAATACTAAATGTAAACATACAAAACGCATTAGATAACTGTATTTACGATCTTTGCTGAATAAGATTTCGATAAGTGAAACTCTTTTTAACTGTGTATGTTCTTGGCGAAAATGTTAGTAAATTTGTTTCTGACATTAGAAAATAGAAATTATTTAGTCAATTTTTAGATCAAAAGATAATAATGAAATAATTATTTTAGAGACAAATGACATATGAAGATATATGGTAGCATAATATATGTTAATGAACTCCGTTTTCCGATAAAATCTGTTGAACTGTGGTCAAACTTGATAAATGGTCAAGCATATTTACTATAATTTTTTCGATTACGAGACATGTTTCGTCATAATTGGATCACCAGTTCATGAAATATTCATGATTTTCTATATTTAGAGTGTAAATATTTTAGACATCAAAATATTCTGCATTGTTGCCTGTTACGGCGAAGATTTGCAGGGACATAATTTCTGTCTTTTAATTTTACACTTTTTCCTTTTTGCACCAGGGACGCGCCAAGTCTATTTTGCGCCGTCGTGCGAAATACTGATTGGCCCCTTTATATGAACTGAGCCCAAATTGCTGCAGCCACTAAATTTTTTCACGTTTCAAGGTTTTTTTATAAAAGGAACTAATAATAAATAGTTTCAGCAGTTTTTGAGATATTTCGAAAATACAAAGCAAAATAAAATTTTTTTTTTTATAAAATTTCTTCATACCTCATATGGGGTCAGGAAAGCATCTTCAGATACAATAATGTTCAAACCTTTCCCGGCACGCTTGCTGTTTACCAGTAGCAGCCGTAATTTAATAGCCACACCTCGTATAATGAGAGCCCCTGCTATATAGACAACTGAATTAGCAGATCTATTAAGGGAATATCTATCCTGCGAAAAAAGGCGCAAGCCATTTCCTATTTTTACTTTATCCAAAGCGATGTATGGTTCGAAATGAATAAAAAATAAAATATCCCCCTATTTTCAAGTCTCTATCTCAATTATAACCTGTAAGTTTCTCATCTAAATAACATGGGGTTTTTGACATTAAAATATCAATTTTTTTATTCCGGCCAAAGTAATGGTACAAAAATTTGAAACTCTGTAGACTTTACCCTTATAATACTAGCTACGCATCAGAATTATTACAAATTTTTAGCTATTATAATTTTGGAGTTAAAGCTAGATAAAATATTGCTATATCTTAGTGTTACTAAGTTATAGAAACCAAAATTATAATAGCTAAAAATCTGTAAAAATTCAAAGGGTTAGCTAGTATTATAAGGATAAAGTCTACAGAGTTTCAAATTTTTTGAACCATTACTTTGACCGGAATAAAAAATTGAACTTTCAATCCAAAAAACCCCATGTATTTAGATGAGAAACTTACATCCCTTGGGGCACAGGTTATAATTGAGATAGAAATTTGAAACTTGGGGGATATTTTTTTTATTTAAAACTTGGGGGATATTTTTTTTTATTTATTTCGAACTATATGAGCCGTTGTCAGCGTAAAAATTCGAAAATACCCAAAATAAGGACCACCCTATTACATAGGTACATCATTTATATTGGAATTTTGTCTACGATTTTCTCTGAAGTCTATTAATAATTTCTATTTTTATGAGTTTACGTCTCGTTTTTACACTATTTTACATTCTAAAAAAATAATATTTCTCTGCCCCAATCTGTTTTTTTTTTTTTAGAAAACCCTTTTTTAGAAAAGACCCACAGTAGCCTCATTATTGCTTCTATAATAATAAAATATTAAACCAATTTGAATATCTATTCGAAGAATTGATATTTTGTATTCTTCATTTCGTGATTTCGTGAGCCAAAAGCATTAAATCAAAAATTCCAACTTAAATTATTAATTTATTTCGTTTACCTGTTAATTACATATTTATTTAGTCTGTGTTTCTGTTGGAATATTTACATTTCTTCAAAATTATTTAATAAGGCATAATATTAACCCAGCAATCTTACCAAGTAAATTTTTAAATCTTATGACCTTTAACGTTAAAATAGAAATATTTACTATACATTAATTTGTCTAAAAATTTGTCATTTTAACATATGCATTAATTTTAGTAGTGAGCGGTATATCTTTCCAAAACTTTTCCTGCATTTTAGTGTACTGATCTAATTGAGTA
The DNA here is from genome assembly GCA_024734495.1 of Forficula auricularia. Lineage (NCBI taxonomy): Eukaryota > Metazoa > Arthropoda > Insecta > Dermaptera > Forficulidae > Forficula > Forficula auricularia. Next base: position 1,591,093 of record JALMQS010000120.1, on the reverse strand, counting down.
CCATTCTCTACTCTTCCATATCTCGAAAGTAAAGTCTTTTTCAACTAACAGATATTTAATTCTATTATTTTTTTTTTTTTGGGAATTTTATTTATTATTTAATCCCAGTAATTTATTTTTAGTATTTTTTTTTATTAATTTACAACCCACTGAAATCGATTTTAAATTTTTCATATTCAACTCCCACAGAATACAAAGATTTTTATACCATTCTGCTGTGGCCACACCCTGAGTCACTCATCCGGATGGCTATAAGGGGAGATCTGGATCCAATATTAAAAAAATCCCTGTTCCTGATTTTTCAGAAAATTCTTCCCTCTTAACGGAAATTTTCTCCCGCCGCTATTCCAACGATCATGCATCTTCCCCGCACCCCAGTTTAGCAGAAGCCCCCGCTCCTACCCACTAGAAGCGGCCAACTGCACCTTTCCCTCACCCCAGCAGGCAGACTACCCCCTTGCCTATATTTGACCAAACAAGGAGCCATGTATATGAGCGTGACGGTCATGCGAGTTCAGTGCTTTTTCCCCATCCCAAAAGTGTCCTAAAGAAGTTTTCACTTCAAAAAATGACTTTCCAACTGCTTGTAGCATTGCTTCTACTCCTCTTCTATGCATCTTCCTGACTACTTCTTTTCATGTGCCAAATGGCTTAATGGTCATTTCAGAGCAACCAAAAGTACGTAATTAACCGTAATAATTATTTCTAAACATCATCGAGCTTTAATACACCATATTAACTCTATCTATATTTCTCTAATCCATTACACCAAAAGTTGATGGCCTCATAATATTAGACGTCTACTCCATTAGAGAACACTTCGTTATGTGCCCCTATTAAATGACTAAATGTTAATATTAATAAAAGTAATCTGAAATATCTTTTTCTTTCTAGTTATTTTTTTTTTTTAGATAGCATGATAGGTGAAATACTTTACCAAGTCAATCATTATTTCAACTAGAACAAGTAACCTTGTGCAATTCATTTATTATACAAACAATTTCTACCCCCTCTACAGAAAGGGTGATTTAATCTGAAAAGTATTTAATTATTACCTATACTTTTAATAATAATAGTAAGTTTGAAATAGTTTTTTTTTTTTTTATTTATTTCATCAAACAAATTCTACTTCACTTATCTCTTTGTTACATAGCCTTATTTAAAGCACTTTTATTCACTTAAGTCAACAGCACATAGACCACATGCTAACAATCAAAGTGAAAAATTAAAGTATTCAAATTTGTCCAAATTTAGGACCAGAAGATTTTGTCAAAAATATCATCTCTTCCAGAGACTTTTTTTTTATCTGACTCGACGATTTTTATACTTAAACTTATTTCGTAACATTTACTCAAGTGAAATCAAATTGAAAACCATACAGTCAAAATTATGGGGATATTAAGTGATTTGTCGATATCTTTATCCCTATGACTTTTGCCAACTGAAATCCCATTTTTGCTTTAGTCAACAAACTACTAGTATTTTAGCTATTTCTAAATAGTATATCCAAATTGGCTAAACCGATTTTAATTAAAATGCTATCCTTACACTTTAAAGTCTAAATTATTATGTAAATAAGGTTTTTTGTAAAGTATTATATTATAATATTCTAAAACCATTTTTTTTTCTATGTAGCTCATAAACTAATATATAAAGTAATATAGTAGATTCAATCAATTTTTTTCTTTATATTTATTAGTCATTAGAAATAAATATCTTAATAAAAATCATTTATAGTATAGATTATTTTTTCTGATTTCTTGGATTCGAAGACTCGCGATAACTCAAATAAATTATTAAATAAGATCTTTTATAAAATTATATTTTAAAGTATTTTATTATAATATTCTAAAACTTTTTTTTATGTAATTCATAAACTTCTATTGGCTTCTGTCCGTTGGTAAACAGCGCTGACTGGTGGTAAGAATAAAAACTAACACAATAGGGTCATATTTATTTGTATTGTATAAAGAAAACGGTATGCTAGTCCAACTTGCGATTAATATTATATTAATTTTTAAAACTATTGGATCTAAGAACAACGGATTTTTTCCCCACGTCTCGTCATCCAATTTATTGTTCTATTTCTCTCGCTAAATAAAATTTGAGTTTTTATCCGAGAAGACTCTCTGTGTTTATTTGATCTTGGTATTTATCTTTAAATAAACTAATATAAAAAGTAATATAGTAGATTCAATCAATTTTTTTTTTCTTTATTTTTATTAGTGTTTACAAATATCTTAATAAAAATCATTTTTAGTGTACTTAGAGAAAGGGGTGTAGGTTTTAGGTTAAACATGATATTAATTAATAAAATAAAGGGTGTGTAGTTTCACAGTGAATGAAATAAAACTCAAGGAGGTTTATACAAACTCAATATATTTCGGATTATTAGTCCATCATCAGGAGTTTACAGGTTAAAAACTATGTGGATCTAAGAACTTTTTTAACCTGTAAACTCCTGATGATGGACTAATAATCCGAAATATATTGAGTTTGTATAAGCCTCTTTGAGTTTTGTTTCATTCACTGTGAAACTACACACCCTTTACTTTATTAATTTTTAGTGAAGATTATTTTTTCTGATTTCTTGGATTCGAAGAATTGCGATAACTCAAATAAATTATTAAATAAGATTTTTATATAACTACATTTTAAAGTATTCTAAAACTTTTTTTTTTTATGTAATTCATATACTTCTTTTGGTATCTGTCTGTTGATAAACAGCGCTGACTGGTGGTAAAAATAAAAACTATCACAATAGGGTCCAACTCGCGATTGTCCGGATTAATATTAACAGCGGATTTTTTCCCCACGTCTAGTCATCCAATTTATTGTTCTATTTCTCTCGCTAAATAAAATTTGAGTTTTTATCCGAGAAGACTCTCTGTGTTTGTTCTATCTTGGTACTTATCTTTAAATATATTTTCAGAAAGAGAGAGAGGAAGCAAGTAAAAAGAGAGATAAAGAAACAAGACGAAAGACAGGCAAAGATAGAGAAATGTTTTCTTTGATATCCGCCTTCAAAAAGAATAAAATATTCCCTTCATCATGTCAGCCAGGCAGGCAGGATTATTATACATTTTAACTAACTTTTATCGAAAGGGATGTTCTTATTTAATTTGATACTAATTTGAAATATTTAAAATTTAATTGGTAGCTGCTATAAAAAAAAAAAAAAAATCTACGTCCCTCATATTTTTGTTAAAAGTTTAAATTAAACAACATATTTTCAATTTAACGGTGGATGGCAGCAAAAGCGTCTCTTCTGCTCTGACTAGGTAAAACTCTTCAATTTACGAAAAGGAGATTAATTTGATTCTAAATTGGCAACTGTTCGGTTACAGGCTGGAAAATTCAAAGGGAAATAAAAAAAAGTAAAAACCAAAAAAAAAAAATTAAATAAAAAAAGGACTAACAAGGAAGGGAATTTTTTTCCTCGAATTAATTCAAAGCAAATAATACAAAATGATTTTGTCATTAAAGAATTCATAGTAATTATAAACTTTTAATTCTCGTTAGTTACAGAGGCAAGTGAAAGTTATGTTCTTCTCACAATAATCTACTAAATTACTATCGAATGATTATTTTTAATAAGATTAATTATAAACATTAAATTTTTTATTTTTTTTATTTTTATATTAATTCTTTAGGGGGGTGGGTTCTGGGCCCCTTTCAACCCTCTCGACCAAGGGGCAGATCTAAAATAAGTTAGATAAGAAATAGGATTTATTATCTAGATATGGAATTTGAAGGTATTTTTTGAAAATACAAATTGAAAAATCCCCCCTCCATACTACCCCTCTTTGTTGCAGTATCGTAATTAGGCTTATGGCTAGAAAGGCCGAAAAGCCAAAAAAAAAAAAAAAAAAAAAAAAAAAAGGGACCCGATCCATTTGTGCTCCGACTTTCTTACTGGAAACATCTCTGGAAATTGTTCTTTACTAGGGGATAGTGAACTATTTCCCACCCTTATTAAATATAATCAACCCCTTACATTCTTTAACGAAAATTTGAATAAAATTAAGTGACTTTTTCATTAATTATCCTTAAGGACCTTTTTACACTCTTCATCCAAATTGAACCAAATTTTAGTTTTAGGTTACTTACAACGTTTTGAATAAAATTAAGTGACTTTTTCATTAATTATCCTTAAGGACATTTTTACATTTTTCATCCAAATTGAATCAAATTTTAGTTGTAGGTTCCTTACAACGTTTTGAATCAAATTAAGCGACTTTTTCATTAATTATCCTTAAGGACCTTTTGACACTATTGATCCAAATTGAACTAATTTTTAGTTTTAGGTTACTTAAAACTTTTTGAATCAAATTAAGTGACCTTTTCATTAACAATTAATTATTTATAATGGTTTTGAAATTTTTTTATCAAAATTCAAGTATTTTTTAATTCTAAATAACTTTATTTCTTATTAAAAATAGATCAAATTAAGCCAAATTTTTTAAAATTACTTTACTTAAGTGACATGAGTTATTAGTCCACACCAGTTGATTTTTATCATACGTTAGTAGTGGAGGAACCGGATCTTATCCAGTCAAATTTTAGTCTGTCACGAGCGAAACCTATTGTTTTAACAATGTCAATAAATAAACGATGATGAAGCAGTGACGCTACCCGCGTTACCACCAGACTCCCCATAATAATGTTAAATTCTCTCTGCCTCTCTGTGTGTCTAGCTGGCTGAATTTCTATCTCTATAACACAAAAAGTGAATATCGTAGAAAGTTAATCTCTGGTGCCAAAATGTTTGTATTCCTTAACAGAGAACTGATTAGAATTTGAACTTTCTAATTCCAGAAAAAATACATTTATCGATCATTATATGATAAGAAGCTATCAAAAGGTTGCAGCTAATGAGGGGATGTTTGACTGACAAGTTTGTTTATTAATAAACTACCCTTATCTCTGGATCAAGTTTCAACTTTCTATTATAGCCCTGACTTTTCACTTGCCAAAAGGTTGCATAAATTATTAAAGATCATTCAACGTTTCGGAGGAGCTCTTCTCTTTCTTCGAGTCAATGAAAAAAGATCCTTCTTGACTCTTTAGCAGTGCTCGTTTAGTGTTATAATTTGCCATTATCATCCAAAAAATGAGGAAGTTACAAACTTGCTTCGTTGATCCTTTTAAATTCTGAAGATTGTAAAGATGTTTCAATTTTCCGATATTAAAAAGATTAAAAAAAAGCTCCAATAAATTATATTATTCTTATACTCATTATCATTGGGAAAATACATTTCAGCTTATTCTAGATTTGAAACCTTGATCTTTTCGTGACTAAATTTCTAAAATTTTCAGAATTACATAACTAATAATAGTTAAGAAATATTTGATAACCACAGTAAATTTAAAGAAAATTGTTAGGCCCGTTTATGAGAAAACACACCAAAACTAATAACCCCAGAGGCAAAGGGATAGTTCCGACAGTCTGCCGCATCCTCAATCAATATCAAGCTAAAGTTTCAAATTGATTTTCTTAGAATTTCCCGTTTTTGAGATCTCACTACTATACATATATTGACAGAGAAAGGCCAATTTCACCCACCAGCTGGTATTCAGGAAACCTCAAATCGGAAATAAACACGAATTCATATTTTTGAAAATTATATTTTTTCCCAGTGGAACTAAATTTGGGTTGTTATTGTCCATCTTTGAAAATAATTAGCCTGGATATTGGGATCTTGGAATTGAGAAAGTAATTTAAAGCTAAATTTCCAAAAGTTACAACACGTTTCGTCGAATATTTTTCGACTTCTTCAGGCAATCTACAACAATTACATCATTATAAGAATATGAAGTTATGAGATGCTATAATACAACAAAACATTTTTTTAACTCCAAACAATATTTACTTTTGCGATCAGCTTTCTCGTTAATAGAAATATACAGACTACTATGAGGTGAAAAGTCTTAAGTCATTGCAAAATCTAAGTCTAGTGGTCTGTATATATCTATTAATTAGATTTTGCAATGACTTAAGACTTTTCACCTCATAGTGGTCTGTATATTTCTATTAACGAGAGGGCTGACCCCAAAATTAAATATTGTTTGGAGTTAAAAAATGGTTTTGTTGTATTATAGCATCTAATGACTTCATATTCTTATAATTGATGTATTTGTTGTTGATTGCCTGAAGAAGTAGAAAAATATACGACGAAACGTGTTTGAACGGAAATTTAGCTTTTAATTATTTTTTCAAGGGGTGATCCGCGATTGGAAGTAGGTACACCTCTTTGGATGTTTTTTGGAAGTACTTGGAAATATTTTGAAGTACTTGGAAATATTTGGAATTACTTGGAAATATTTAGAAGTACTTGGAAATATTTGAAAGTACAAATGGAAGTAGGTGTACATCATATTAGGTCGCTGTTCACCCCTCGATCCAGCCTAATTATTATATTTTCTCTTAACATATGTAAAATTAACTACAAAATGAATAAGAAACGACGTCTTTGATGAAATACACAAAATATAGTATTATTTATTCATATTATACATTATTGAAATATCTAACTACTTTTATTTTGATCATGGAAATATATATTTTTCGAACTTTTATCATTTCCTTCATATCTACTTTTAGTGATATGAAAAATAAGTAGACCTTTTTGAACTATTAAATTTTTAATTTTTATATATCACAACTACGAATATGTGCAATACATTTTCATTAAGTATTTAGTAGCATTTCTCAATATTTCACAAATATTTAAGGTATTCTGTTTCTTGACTTTTTTATATAATACTTAAATTATGATTTCTATAGAAGCTTTCTTGCACCTTAACAGAAATAGTCCCCTTTGGTGGATTCAACATACCTTATTCAAAAAGCTTTACATTATAAATATCCCTCTTTCATTTCCTGTTTCGTTTTTGAAAATGTATTTTTTCTTATAAATAGTTAAATTAATAATAAGTTTGAGTGGTGAAATACAAGAATCATCTAAAAAAATCTTAGCTTTCAGTAAGATCAAAATATGGCATATTTTATATTTTCGAAAATCACGATATGGGTGACATCTACCATATTCATATACAATTAATAAGGTAGGTTGAATTCACTGTGAGCCTTCAGAAGTCTAGTGGCAGACAGTTATCGGTGATCAACAATATTTCTAGAAATAAAATATGTTTGTTATTCACCGTTAGCGAGCGTCTTAAGCGGTCCGTCATATTCGCCAATACTTGAAATTGCAAATTTTGTAAACCTAAATAGTCAAATTAGTAACTGAAATCGATAGTCAGAGATCTACCTATAAATAACTTGATTTGATATTTACTTAATATTGATAACTGAAAATTGCAGATACGCCAACTGGTGTGGAAAGCTTGAACTCTCTCAATTGGGTCTTCCCACAGTGTATGAATGACATATAAATAAAAGCCAAACCTATATTTATTAAATAATATTCTTTGATTATGCATAACATGTCAATTGTGACAGGGACCCAATTGCGTTAGTTTTAATTTCTGCCACATGGCGGCAGCATCGTACATACCATTTACCAATATTAAATTCATTAATATGATTATTTTTAAAAATACCTGATGATATTCTTCTCAAAATGCTGAAAATTAACTGAAATTTTTATTCATAATTTGATAATATTGGAATGGACTTAAAGCTAATTAAAAAACAAAAAACTTTAAAATTGTAGATTTGATGTTTCAGTGGTTAAGTTTTTTTATAAAAATAGGAGTTTGGCTGAAACTATCTATGTAGATTAGACATTTTTATTATCTTCTCATCAAAATGAACACCGTTTCTACACTTAATTCTGGAGTTGTTTTCAGCCGAAACTTTTCTTTTGATAAACCCCACAAATACCGAAACATCAAATCTACAATTTTAGTTTTTATTTATTTTTTTATTTTTTTTTAAATAACTCAGGTTTAATTAAACGTAATGGTACATAGGTGTATGAAAATATTTTGCAACATTACTGAAATTTTTCCTCTAGTTCCCTTAGATAAATAGTAAAACAATAGTTATTCAACTCAATCCGTGACGCTTTCTAGAATCACTTTTAAACTCTTTTATTATATATATATATATAATCCTTTGCAAAAGTTTTTACACATTATGAAATAAGCCCCTTACTAGATAGTCAACTTTGCCACATACACTACCCATAATAATTTAATTTACTGAGCCTTTCAGGTGGAAAGTGGTCAGATTTTGATCATCTTATAATTCCATCTAAAAGGGTAGCTAAGATGGTTCGGAAACTTTTGCAAAAGGTGATTTACCACTTTACAATATATAACTACAATAATTATCAACTTCAGCAAAGTTGGCAATTTTATTTCCTTGATTTTTGTGTTTTATCTTATTTTTAAACATTTTAACTTTTGATTAATTAATATTAATTTTTAATCAGTGTTTTGTATAATTATCGTATTTTTTAACAAATTTATTTTTTTGACCTTACTTATTAAAAAAAAATACATTTTGAAATTCTTTCAAATTTCATCAAAAATTCAACTTTTATGAATCGAATGATACATTTTTCAATAAATTTTAAAGTCTAGTTAATTAGTTATTCATAAATGTAAAAATAAAAAGTTATTTTCAGCCAACAGAATATAACAAAAGCACTAATGTAGAATTTCAACTCTATTTCTTGAAATTGATTTTGTGTTTTCATAATGAGAAAAAATTTATCTCAATATTCTTTTTATTAATATTATTAAAACAAAGATTTGTATTCGAAATTAACCTCATTATTAACAATTTTTTTAATTAAAAAATTTAGTAGGAAGAAGTTGTCACTCTGCATAAATACAAACGATTTTTTCGTAGATCAACCAGTTAGAGCTGCTGTCCCTAACCTCCTTAAATAAATATGGATGAGATCTTTAATGAAAATTAAAAATAACAACTTTTCACTTAAAATTAATATTATTTTCAGGTTTATAAAAAATAAACTTCTCTTCTAAATGTGTATTTAAAAAATATATTTCGTCAAAATCTAAATTTAAATCGCTTTAATGATTGACTCTAAGTCTCAAACCCTTTAATTCTAATATATTGATCTAATATGAAATTATAAAAATATTTGGCTAGGATTTCAAAGCCATCTAAAAAAAAAAAAAAATAAGATAAAGAATCCATATTAAAAATAAATAATTATTTTCAATAAATCATGGTCTTCTACTGGATGTATCTAAATAACATTTTTTCTGGCTGCCTTGATTTTTTTAAAAGTTCTTAATCCCTGGTTAATTAATTAAAACTCATTAGGCTTTTGGAACTTTTCTCGTTCCTCTCTCTATCCCAAGAGAAATGACTGGTCCAGGTTTCCAAACAGATGTGGGTTGTGTTTCAAAAATTTATTAATTAAGTAGATTATTTTTGTCAATAAATTATGAACTAAAGTAAAAATGTTTTCTAATCTATTTTGTTTTTGTTTATTCATCATCTCTTTTAACTTTTTAAATTTTCATTTTACCTATATCATATAATAATATTAGATACTAATATCGTCGGTCGAGGTCTTGACACTTTGAGGTCTTCTATCTCCAAAGGTATAAAACTTTGGTATATCTATTGTACTTAAAAGATGGAAATCATATTTAGAACAAAAAGGGATTTTGTGGTCCTCATAGATACTAATATCGTCGGTTTGGAACAAGACAATGCTATCTGATGGTGGATGGGGGTATATTAACTTATTACTACCCTAGAAGCACAATGTTTCAAACTATATAGTAACTACATAGTGCCTATATAGATTTCGAGAATCTATATGACTCTATATAGTTACTATATAGTTTGAAACATTGTGCTACTGGGGTATTGACAACATTTTATTGAATGTCTCTGAAATGTGTAGGTATGTACTACAAGTGCCCTGTAGTTATGCTTAATATAAACGTATTTAAACTAGATAGATTTGCAAAACTTTAATTGATTCGACTGTAAAATAGTCATTTTTCGAGTTATCATAGTCTTGTTCCAAACCGACGATATGTGGAAGTATTGCATTCCTCTCCCGAGGTCTTGATACTTTGAGGTCTTCTATCTCCAAAGCTATAAAACTTTGATACCTCTGTTGTGCTTAAAAGTTAGATGGAAATCAGATTTAGAACAAAAAGGGATTTTGTGGTCCTCATATAATGATATTAGATACTAATATCTTTGGTTTGGAACAAGACTATGATAACATATCTCTGAAATGTGTCTATACTACAAAGGGCCCTGTGGTTATCTTTAATGTAAATGTATTTAAACTATATAGATTTGCAAAACTTGAATTGACTTCCCAGTAAAATAGTAATTTTCCGAGTTATCATAGTCTTATTCCAAACCGACGATATATGGAAGTATTACATTCATCTCCCGAGTTCTTGACACTTTGAGGTCTTCTATCTCCAAAGCTATGAACTTTGGTATCTCTGTTATCCTTCAAAGATGAAAATCAGATTTAGAACAAACAGGGATTTTGTGGTCCTTAGAGCCCCAAAATTGAGCAAAATTCCAGTGATTTATCCGACTAATTTTTAGGTAGGCTTGCGAGCGTACCTCATTGGAAAGTCGCAGATCAGAAATTTGGAACTTAAGCTAGATATGGTCTAGAACTCTAGAAGAAATGAAGCAGGCTTTCACTTTAAATTTGGCATTCAGTAGTATCTCATTATTTCATTTATGTTTTAAGTAAAAATAATTAGGGGCCGTCCTTAAATTTGATCACACGAATTTCAGGATTTTTAGACTCCTGTGTCACATTCTGTCACATTTTCATTAAGCTTTCCCTGTATTATGACGTCACAATATCTCTTTTAAACCCTAAAATTTTTTAATTTGACTTTTCTCACATCACAATTTTTAAGATTCCGGGGCCCCCTGTCACATTTTGTCACAGATCTGAGATTCCACCCCCCTCCCTTACTGTGTGACGTAATTTATGGACAGCCGCTGAAACGCAAATCCGAAATCTGCCAAATTGCAGCTAATAATGAAAAATTTATTTATTTATTTGATAAATAAATTTATGTGATTTTACAAAGGTATTAACAATTATAATTATGGTAGATTGTTTCTATACTTAGATAGAGTATTTACAATATTTACTAGTTTAAATTGTATCATGCTAGTTTTGGGCATAGGCTTCTCCTAATTAATTAATGCATAATTACAATTGTTTAATTTTTGAAATTTTATTTGAAATATGAATTGCCCACTTTAAAATACCCAATGGTATTTATTTACTTGTAAAATGTGTTTCAAGTGTAATTGCCAAGAATTGCCCCCAGGTTTCGATTGTGCTGTTGTATGTTTGTTTTGGGTTTTCTTGTTTTATTTTGTTTTTATTAATATATAGCTACATTATTCGCTGCCCTGGGCAAAAAATATTTTCTCTCTTCTCTACAAAAAAATAACCTTTATTTATAAAAACATACATGTAAAACCATTTTAATATAGCAAAGAATAATATATATTAATGTGCATATATCAGCGTTTTTCGTTGTTGTTGTTGTTGTTGTTTTTGTATCCCCGTTGTTAGGCAAGACGTAAAAAACCAATCCGAAGAAAAATCTTCTGCTGTCTTGAATAATGTAAAATCATATTTTGTTTCGGGACCTCTTATTCGAATAAAAACAATTCTATTTTATTCATTATAATCCATGTTTCTACTATATTATTAATATCCGAGTTAATTCAATGGGAGATAAATTTTAGTGAAAATATTATACTAATTACAAAGAATAAAGTAAAGAAAATTTTAAAATACAAATAATAAAGTAAAGAAAATTTAAAAAATATAAAATACTAGGTAGGTTTCACAAAAATAAAAGACAAGATGCTTATTAGCATGACTATATCGAGGGGTGAACCGCCACCTAAAATCGTGTACACCTACTTCCACTTTCATTTTCAAGTAGAAGACAATAGATAACAATAGATTATCTAATGAATTCAAAAATAATTCCAAGTAATTCCAAAGATGGTGTACACCTAATTCCAATCGCGGTTCACCCCTCGCTCTATATATACTCGTATTTCGGGGTACGAGTGCATCTTGAGGAGTTCAAACGTATCTACCCCGAAATATACATATTATATAGAATCATGCTAATAATCATCTTGTCTTTTATTGTTGTGAAACCTACCTAGTATTTTATTTTTGGGGCATTCCACGCCAAATCGGACGGTTTGATAAGTTTTAATTTTTTATTTCCTTCATTGTTTGGCATTTTTTAATACCTATCAAAAAACTCTTCTTGGTATATTTTGAAATTTTTTTGGTCACGGTTTAAAAGATATCGGATTTCGATTTTTCGCTCATAACTTCTTCAAAAATGGTCCGATTCTTTTTTTTTTTGAATTTTTTACTTTTTAGAAAAATTAGTAAAAAATTATTTGTGGGATTTTGAGTTTGAAAATTTTGATCTTGTCTTTGAATCTGTATGTACTTACCTACTTTTCGATTTTTTTGATAAATTTGTATTTTAAACTACTATTTATTCTACAAATTTTAAGACAGGGTTGATTGTGGTCCTATGAAAATTACTATTTTTTTTTTGATTTTCGATTTTTGATTTTGATTTTCTTTCAACAAACTAAAATACTAATTATTTATTTTACACACCTGTTAACGATAAAATCAATTCAAAATGACTAAAAAAAAGAGAACTCAATACTAATAAGTGGCTTTAATAATGGTTAATAGAGAATAAAATTTTTCGAAATTTTCAAAAATCGAAAAAAATAGTAATTATTAAGGACCACTATCACCCTGTCTAAAAATTTATAGAATGATAATATTTGTCTAAGAATGATAATAGTTTAAAAGAAAAAATTATCATACAAAATCAAAGACTACACACAGTTTCAAAAACAAAATTAAAATTTTCAAACTCAAAAATCGAATATAAAAACACTTTAAATATTTTGAACCCATTTTTGAAGAAAAACTGAAATTCGTTATCTTTTAAACCGGTTATCAAAAAAATTTCAAAATTTACCAAGAAGAGTTTTTTGACTTGGTACTAAAAAATGTCAAAAATGAAGGAAATAAAAAATTAAAATTTTTCAATCGGTCGTATTTGGAGTGGAATGCCTCATTTTTAAAATTTTCTTCACTTTATTAAAATTTGCTTCAACAAGAATTTACACCATTCTCCCACAATCAAAAACTATTTACAAATATTTATTTTTGCGCTTCTACGAATTTTGTGCCCTGGGCACGTTTAGCTTGTAAAGTTTTGTTACACATTGATTTAATTTTTTGTAGGGCTTAATATATAATAAATTTTTGACTATTAACCACAGACCAAATTAGGTTAACAAATTAAGACCTCTCTTAGAATGTGAAATTTCCTCTCAACGCCCCTGACTACTCACTCTAAAGTAAAATATTCTTTTGCCAGTACTCAATGGAAAAACATTGTAATCGGAAGTTGTTGTTTCTTTGTCACTGCCGAGGTTCCATTGCTTCCGTTCAAGTATAACCAAGACGTGTTAGGAATCCGGGTAAAAGGTATTTACTTAAAAACCAATGTCAATGCAAGGGGTGTCTCTTTAGGGTCTGACCTCTATTGGAATGTTCATATTACTTCTCTAGCGAAATTGGCGTCAGAGAAACTTGGTTTCCATTTAAGCCAACTCAATTTCTAACAATATAAGTTCTAAATTCGCTCTTGTATTTACTTCTGCTGTGAAATAAATTATTAGGAATCTCGTCCCTAAATAACATCCCTTGATGCTTTTACCCATCATGGAAGTGTATGTTTCCATTCCTTCTATATTGCGAATGGCAAGTGTTTAATGAAGAAATTGACTCAACGATCCCTTCTAAAGCTTCATTTCCGCAAGGCACAACATTAGTAAACATTTAACAATCTTTTTATTCATATTAAAGAAAAATGATTCAATGCGTTTCTGTATTTATTTACTCCTAAGTTTTGAAATATTTCGAAAAATTTCTTCCTTTTTCCTGCACGATTACAATACAGTGAAACCCGTCAAATCCGAACCCCGGAAATCCGAACCCAAAAAAGAGAAATTTATTTAGTCATAAACAATTATGGATATATTCTACATTATAACCTTATTTTATATAATTAATTGAAAAATTAACAAATAAGTACAGTTAGCATACCTAACAAAGTCTAAATGTTTCTACATACTTACGTCAACCAGGATTGAAAAACGGTAAAAGTTGGTTATTGAAATTCTTTAGGTTAATCATGTTTAGGTCAAAAATGAAAATTCTAACCCAAACTATGTAGGTATACAAAATTTGGTTAGTTTTTGCATTTCTAGCCTAATGGGGGGCCACAGAATATGTATACAAAATTTGTTTGAGTTTGGTCAAAAGGGCTAGAATTTTCATTTTTGACCCTCCTCCCTATTTTGGGTGTTTAGTTTATGCATTTATAGCCTTTTTGGGGGCCACAGAATATGTATACAGAATTTCGTTGAGTTTGGTCGAAAGGGCTAGAATTTTCATTCTTGGCGGCGCCCCCCCGGGGGGGGGGGGTGTTTAATACACATTTAAAATAAAAAAAATATTTTATGTTCTTTACAAAAATAAATTCAGTTTTTTTCTAGTCAAATTTTTTCATTTTTCATACCTCTTCAAAATGTGGCAGATCTTTATGGCCCACTCTGTATTATATAGCTAAATATCGTAACTACCATGGAGTTGAATGATATAATATGTGAGTGAAATCTTCAATAATTTTTTTTTAATATATAATTCCGTAAAGTGATGTTTTTCATGTTCATAAGAATATTTTTCTCATTAACTTTCTTTTCACTAGTATGATGTTAATGAGATAGCTAGCAAATTCACTTCTCTAATTTCCTATCTCTATAACAGCGAGCGAGTCCCACTCTACAGTTGTACCGAGTTCCATTTATAAAAAGGTTTCATTAACTTGATTGAAGGTGCCCATTATCATCTGCAGTAATTAATCCCGTATTACAATTACAAGCTTTTCGGATTATTTACTCTGTTCCATTTCGAATCTTACAGCCGATTTACAATTCTAATGACTTTTATTAAGTTTAGTGATCTCTATTTTTTGAGGTGAAAGGGAAGGGATGTAAGAAAAAAATTCTCTTGTGACGGGATATTCCTTTTTCGTTATTAAAATAGCCAAGTTTTTTTTTTCAATTCTGAATATTGCCATAATTGATTGATCTGTTTATGCCAGAGATAGAACTGAACTTAAGAAGGCGAACGATTGCCACACTCGATTATTTTATAAGGTAAAACTTTTTTTTCAACTCATCCATTCAATTTTGTTCAAATTTCTTTCTGATGGACATCTTGAGAGTTTTTTTTTTATCTCAATTCCCTTACCTTTCAATTCTAAAGGGACTTTTATTATATAAATTATTCCAAATAAGAGTAAACGATGACAGCCGCTTTTGGAGTGCTCTTCACGGAATTTAGAAATCAATGAAGGATACAAATTTAAAATTTAGATATAGGCATGTCACCCTAAAAACATAAAATCACAAATCCGCAGTTCAAGCTTTTTTTACATCATTTACCAAATACTAGAGGAATATTTTTTTGAGATCTAAATCTACAACCAAAATTTAAATGTTTGTTTAGCTTAAGAATCTTAACTTATACGATACCAGCTGAGAAGCCCGGCTCCGGTCATCTTGCTGGCTTTACGTATAAGTATATAAATAAATACCGTATATATACAATTTTTGTTCGTTTAATAAGAGTAGATATTTAAATTAAAGGTTAACTGTCACAATGCGCTATTGTGTGGCTAGCTTCACACTTATAAAATATATATATTAAATTTTAGTTTTTTAAGGAAAAATAATAGATATCAATTTAAAATTTATTATTTTTAATTAATTTTATTTTAATTATATTTTATTTAAAATTTATCTATGAAAATATTTAAAACAAAATAAAAGTTATGAATTTAGATCCATTTTCTAATCGTTACTAACTCCTTCCTAATAACGCATTGTTGTTTAAGCGCTTTATATATATAGTATATATATAGATACTGCCCCCATTTAATTTATTTGACTAACTTTAAAAAGTGTTCTTTGATAATGATCTGAAAAAGGTAGTGAACCTGAAGGATCTGAAGGAATCAAACTTCCAAGATAGGATAAAAGTACTTGTTCATTGCTGGATCATGTGCATTGAAGTATTATGTGATTAAGTTAAAAATAAAATAATTCCAAATAACATATACATCCAAAGTTTCAAATCGATACAACAATTAGAGGTAGGTTAAAATCGACTTTCTAGAATTCCTTACATCTAGACCTGTTATATATAAATGAAACTCAATATAAGGCGTTTAAAAAAAGAGTCACTATTTCATTACCAGGGCGCAAAGTTTTCAAATTGCCCTTCTTTGAAACTGGGTCAGAGTATTTAGTAATTATTCTCAAAAATTAAAGACTTTATTTACTATTCCTACCTAACCTCATCGGCCACTGAAACTGTTTATTGAATTAAAATAAATAAATAATTTACTTTAATTATTAAATTTTTTCACTAGTTTGACAAATAATCTCTGAAGATTAAAGTTTCTAAATATCAAACGTTATGTCAATATAGTTACTTGTAAAAATAGTTAATCTGAACATGTTGTTTAATTTATTATTTTCGGTGTTTGAATTTTGTAGATGTCACATTATAATGATATACCAAATTTGAGACATGGGTTACTAAGTTAAGGTTCGCATCAAATACCCCAAAATTAAATTCTCATGAAATGAAATGTTCAATATAATCTTTTTTCCCCAACGACCTAGATTTTCTTCTTATCTTTCTGGTATTCTTTTCTGAAGGGGGCAAAAGTGTAACCTACTTAGTCCAAAAGGCGAGGGTTACATTGCCCCGATAAGATGGTAGGATGATTAATGAAACCATGTGACAGTAGAGTTCTTAAACCTAAAGACAACACAATCGCACAAACCATGGCGAACACCGGAAAAAAGATAATCGTACCCGGAACCCTTTGTTCCGTAGAAATCACTGGAATTGAATAATCGTTCTTGAAATGACCCACAAAATGGGGTCCTAAAATAATTTATCTTCTATCCTGATTCAAATTGTATATTAACGAAATGGGTGACATCTATTCGAGACATATAGAATAAGGCAGAGCAAATTCAATGCGAATTTACTTTGTTAAATCTAGAAGCAGACCGTTATCGGTGATCAATTTCCCTCACTCATTAGAATATGTTTGTTATTCACCGTTGGTGAACGCCTTAAGCGGTGCTGATGTTTTTTTTATAATGATATTGATACAAGAGGTACAACCTCTATAGTCCGCGGTGGATCCTATCGGGAAGTTAAGAAGAGATCTAGGGATTGGGTAGGAGTGGAAGGTATCTGTGGATCCTGGTCTTGAAAGATTGAAGGTTATAAATTGCTGGGAAGACAGTCGGAGGAAGAGTGTTCCAGTCTCTAGATGTCATGGAATAAACAAATTGGCAAATTGTTCGATTAGTATCCAATTTAAGCGCGTAAGGGTATTGAATCTTAGAAAATCGCGTATTTCGCGCAAATGAAGCCTTAAAAAATAAAACCGACAAAATTCAAAACTGATTTTCCTCCTTGTTTTTTTTCTTAATCCCCAATTTTGTATCGTGAAGATACGAAGAAATTTAGGGATTGGATAGGAGTCAAAGGTATCTGTGGATGGTGGTCTTGAAAGATTGAAGGTTATAAGTTGGTGCTGGTATAACGGTCGAAGGAAGATGTTCCAGTCTCTAGATGTCATAGGGATAAACGAATTGTCGAATGCGTTTGTTCGATTAGTATCCAATTTAAGCGCCTAGTGGTGTTGAATCTTAGAATATCGCGTATTTCGCACAAATGAAGCCTTAAAAAATAAAACCGACAAAATTCAAAACTGTTTCCTCCCTGCTTTTTTTTCATAATCCCCAATTTTGTAAACATCAATCCTTCAAATCCACATTTATAAATACCTTGGACTTCAATTTATCTCTCATTTGTTAAATCCCCTATAATTTTATTTTTTCATTCCAAAAGCCCATTTTGATTTTATAGATCTTCTTGCATCCTAAACGGATCGAAATGTGCATTGCATGTATGCACCACACACCTTACTTACGTTACTCGAAATTTATATTTCCTTATAGTTCTTTCATTTTTTTGATTGCAATAAAAATATTATTAGGAAGTTCGTTCAAAGTATAAATCCATAGTAAATAACTATTAGTTTATTTAAATCTCAATTTATTACTATTACCAACAAAACAACTTAAATATCTCTCCCATGATTCCTTTTATTTCTTTTCATATCCCTATTTTTAAATACCATTAAATCAATAATTTCCCTTATCATTTTTGATATCAACCGATATTTATTCCCCTATTAAAATTAAATATAATAGCTTCGGAAGTCTATCAAACCCCAAAATCTATTTCGTTTTGTTTGTTCTAAAAAAATGATGATTTATTAAAATAAATACAATAGCCTACTATATAATACAAAAAAAGATTACTTTAAGTATATTATTATAAATCTGGTTGAATTGGCGATCGTTATCGAACCAATGACGTCAGCAGGTTTTCATGTTCAACTCAACTGTTTGGTCGTTTTCTATAATTTAAAACAAATGCTGATATTTTATTTATTTTTTCGAAGTTTACTCAAACTTACTCAGTCATCTATAATCAATTATCATTCATTAAATAAACTTATTTTTTTTTTATGTGACTATAATTTGAATATTAAAATGTAACACAAACTTTTGGAACATAATCCTCCTATCTATTATTTAAGACTCAACTCAAAACTTGCCTAGTAAACTAAACCATATGGCTTAGCATATCGATAAAACTATTCCGTTTGAGCTATTATTAATATCTCCTATGCCAGCCACAAGGTTTTGTATTGCATAAACTTTATGGAAAGTTTTTTTTCTGATCCAGACCTAGTAATGTCTTTTTAAACAAATTATCTTTGATATAAACAACGTTTAGGCTTGTAAATATGTACTATAATCCTTATTCGAAGGATTTCGATTAGAATCTCTTGAATATAACGTTGTTTTTGTGGCATGTTGACTATCCCGGGAATGCACACAGTTCAATGCACCAATTAAGTTAAAAACGTATTATATAAATGCTGCTTATTAACCAGCTTAATCCTTTAAAAGTTGGTTTTATGACACTAAGTGCTTGTTTGTATTTCCGTTGCACATGAAATCAAGATAAAGTCATTGGTAAACCACTAGAATACAAAGAAATAAAACTCAAATCTGTTTTTTTAACCACCTTATCCCAGATATTTCAGAATTTATGCAGTTATGTTTTCAGTCTGTTAATCGTCCAGATAAGTGATTACAGCCCTTTGGAGTTTATTGGCGACCTTTAAACATAGCCAAGTCCAAGTGTACATGTGGGTCCCTGCCCGAACATGACATGATAGAAAAAATCCGTAGGGTGACCAACTTTTTCCACTTCATAAAAAAACACCAACTTTTTCCACTTCATAAAAAACACATATTTATTCTATACGAGCTTTTCGTGCGTGCCTTCGGCACGCCCTCGAATCTCGCCCCTCCAGGCTGGTGCCCTGGCGGGCGGCGTCTCGGTCCAAAAATTTTATTCCTCTTAAAAAACCACACTTCAAATGTATACCTGTAAACTCCCGAAAATACATAGTCTCTTAAAAGTTTCGCCTCATTTTCGTCCTGACACAGCTACAGAAATGAGGCTCTAGATATGAATCTGGAAGTATTTTTTTTTCTATAATCTACAGCATTGTGATATTTTTGTGTGGAAATAGATTTATTTAAATAAATGGGATCGTGTGAGGAGGAGAATTATATTATATCATTTTTTTAAAATTTGGGATCGATAATCGATATAAAAAAGGCTCCAAATATTTAAAAGAGATCAGGTGTTGTTTGTATGACAGGCTGCTCCAGTATTCCAATGAAAAACTCATATGGGCATGCGTGTCTTAATTCGTTTAATTTTGTAAAAATCAAAAATAAGAATAACAAAATTTGGATTTTTAAAAAATTATAAAAAAGTGGCAAATTATTAAAAAATAAACAAATAATATATAAATCAAATGAGATTTGATCGATTTCTTTTTCTGTGCGCAAAGAAAAGCGAATTGAATATTTAATTTTTGAGTGGTGAAGGGGGGGGGGTAATAATTATCAATATATTTAATGTTTCTTAATATAAAATCAATTGGAGTCTTTCATTTAGAAATTTGAGTCCAAATTACGATTATATTTTAAATTTGCCGCACATATACCGATGGCACTCTCTCTCGGCAGCATTAGTCAGCGTTGCGGCAAATTAATCTAGACAAATATATATAGTATTAAGGGACCCAGTTCATATTTTGGCCCCGGGTCCAAAATTTCACGTGGGGGCCATGCCCTTAAATATGCACTAACAGGAGATACTAGTTATACCTTTAATGTATGAAAAATAATACATAAATGCCTTATTGTTCACAGTGATTTTTTTCTGTTGCATTCATTCCCCCATATCTACTGAAGTGCCTTTAATTTTTGGCATAGATAAAAATTAATTTCACTTAAGCAGGATTTGATTCTGTGTGATTAAAAGTCAATTACTCTTGTCACTAAGCTACCTCGATTTTTTACATTATTGATATGATTAGAAATTAGAAAACAAAAATTCAATAAAATTTCTGTGATCAAATTAGTTGTTCAAAATTGGCACTAACTTCTCACCCTAATCACCTGACTATACTTCCACTCTTGGCACTCGGCACCTTTGGGTCACTTTTGCAACTTACTTGTAAGAGAACTTCCTTTGGCCTCCCTCCATTTTCTTTGAAGGATATTAAATATGTATAATATTAATAGCTAGATAATCAACCAGCACATTATCGAAAAACATTAAAAATTATAAAGTTAAACACAGCAGCCTTGAGGATTTACGCCTCTCATAACCAAAAGGCGCGATACTTTCAATCATTAGTGAATCGGAAGGATTTGTCCAATTAAAATACAAATGACATAGAAAAAAAAATAATAAAGATTTCCTGAATGATTTCAATTAAATCAAGCTTTATTTTTCCTGAACCCAACAAAACTTAGAATATATACTAAAAAAATTTAGCAATTTAATGAATTAACCTTGATGAATTTGTCCGCCTCCCTGGTGTAATGGTTAGAATAACTGGCTGGCAACCCGGAGGTCTCGGGTTCGATTCCCGGCTATACCCAGACATGTTTTCTAGTATAGTATAGGGTCTGGTAATAAAAATTAAGTGGGAGATAAATTTAACCTAATTTATCGCGCGGAGAATTTACCACTGCTCGAAGCCCCTAAAAACTTAGTAAATTGGATTGTATCTAACTTTCTGAGATTTGAATCGTGATCCCGGCTTCTTTTCCTTCTACTCTGTTCTTTTCACGATGGAGGGGCCATCCCATACAGGCCTTTAGGGGATGGACCTTCTGGTGTATCTCCTTCTCACATCAATATCATTAAAAAAAAAAATAGATATATAACTATCATAAATCTCATCGTGTTCCATATGTTGGAGATTTTATATTTTATTTTATTAATTTTTTTGTAAAATTTTTTTCATTCACATACTTAATAACGAAGCCAAAACTAGAGGACAATTTAATGATAGGTTTGTATCTATCAAAAATATCTAATCTAGATGTGCTTGAGGCAAATACTTACATCTCATGTAGCACAAGAGATTCTTTGAATATCCACCAAATATATTAAAAGTTCATATATATTCCAATTATCCTAAGGACGAAGAATTTACCACTGCTCGAAGCCCCTAAAAACTTAGTAAATTGGATATTGGATTGTATCTAACTTTTTGAGATTTGGCTCGTGATCCCGGCTTCTTTCCTTCTACTTTGTTCTTTTCACGATGTAGGGGCCATCCCATACAGGCCTTTAGGAGATGCACCTTCTCACGTCAATATCATTAAAAAAAAGGAGATTCTTAGAATATTTGCACCGGAAAATTCTTTGACAAATCTTCCGGGAATATCCTTTGGTGGATAATCTAAGAATGTTCAACTAAGAATATTATAGTAGTTTGAATTAAATGTCCTAAACGAATATTTTAGTTCTAAGAATATTGCCAGAATATCTCCGAAGATAGAAAGATTATTCACAGGATATTTCAATGTCCAGAAAAGATATTATTCAGAATATTTATAGATTATTCTTGTACTACCTGGGATTCAAACATCGAAACCACCCGATTTCTATTTTAACCCTAAAAATAGTTTTATTAAAGAAAAAACTCCTATATTGGAAGTAATCTGTTAGGTATTCTACCCTTAATGACTTTAACTAACAAAGAAATTAATTAAATCATTTCTTTACCACAATGTCTAATCAAAATCACCAAAGAAAATATTTCTTTTTCTAAACTTCATAGTATTAGCAAATGTGCCTGTTGCGAGTTCCATTATAGATTAACCCCCCCCCCACCAAAAAAAAATCATTTAACAAATATCAAACAAATTTAAAAGCAATTTATAAACAAATTTATTTAGATTGTAAAAAAAAGCTTAATTCCAAAATCAATAGTTTTATGTATGCATTTTCTCCAAGGGATATGCTCAACTACTATATATATATATATATATAATTGTTAAATTACAAAAGTGCCTTTGAAATTCATCAGATAAGAGTGAGTTAATGATTTCAACAAATAGATTTTTATAAGATCGTATCAACTTTTTCTTAAGTTATATCGTTGAATAATAAAATAATCTTAAATTATTCAAAAAAAAAGTTTGTAACGAATTTGTTTTACCTTCCCTTTTTTTTCTTCTTAATAATAAGTTCTAATTATCTATTTAAGCGCCACCAATATATTGACTATCAAGCGTGAGTTTATAGGCCGTGACGTCATAAGCAAACATGAGCAGCACTCAACGCCTGTAAGGGTATTCCTCTTCTGTGTTTAAGAATACAATTGGTTGCATAAGCAATAGGCTCAAAATGTAATATTGCTAAAATTACATGTAAATTATACAAAAATTACATAACTGACTATACTAGATATAATATTAATATTAGATATTATTATTAATCATTTTTTTTAATCAAACCACAATATAGAATACGGCGTTAAATTGTCGGCATTCAATTTTCCGGATCCCAGAAAAATCATGATTTTTTTATGTTTGTCTATTGATGAAAATCACGACACGCCTGGGATCTCTTTGAGACATTAAAAATTAATAAACATATGTAAATTCAAGCGAATTCACCCTGACATCTAGGATAGACTTCCAGGTCCTTGTGCCGTGTTTATATGAATATATGTTGCATTAAAATAATTAAACACTTTTTGATTCAGTAAAATACACGTTAATATACACAGTTGAATGCTAAATAAGGAGGTAGATTGTACCCGAAGTTCTTAAAAGTGTCACCTATGGCGCTGGCTCTGTTGTGCACGGAGCGAATACACAAAACCGGTGTCTCGGAGATGGGTCCGAGGCTTCTGCTGGGTTTCTATGAATATCAAATGAATGAATGTCCCAATATGTATTTATGTGTGTATAGTTGTAGCTAATATATGTTTACTAACATGTTTCGACTCATAATCTGAACCCCTATGTCAATGCTCAAACCGGTCGCAAACAAAAAATTAGCACATCACTATAAAATGTACAAGAAAACATATAAACTTGAAAAGTCTTTTTTTATTAAATTTCCCATTTATAATTATCATGATAATGTATTCAAATGACTGTGAAATTTAATAGTTAACAAAAATGGTTAGAGCTACTTAAAAAAAACTTCTTTGTCCGGAAATAGGTGCTGCTACTTGCTTTTAAATTTTATATCAATAATAAAATGTCTTTTTTGTTATCAATTTTATTAGCGTTGATAATTTAAGACAATTTATCTTCAAGGGTTGCCACCCTAATCTATTTCAGAATTTCGTCCGCTATCAAGAGTGTCATAGCCAATCGTAAAGGATTTCCACTCCCTTCTAATTTATATCCAATTCAAATGGAATTGTCTAATTGTGGTCCAAAAAATTAGCACAACTTAAGTTGTTCTGTCGTATTACGCTACCAAATGATAATTTAAGACTCCAGCCATAAATCACGCCCACCAACCACTAACCATTTTCGAACCTGACAGCTATTTTCAGATAAAGGGGCGGACAAAAATTAATTAACCTTATTTTATATTCTTTAACCATAATATCTTTTCGGAGATAAGGACTAATTCTTGGGCCTCTAAGACAGATAGCCTTTTCATTTATTTATAAGTCCTTTTTTTATGAACTGGCCGTCACTCGCATGTTCCCCGGAAGGCCCTGATGACTACCTGTTTCCTGTCAAAATCACATAGAGCGAAAAGATCCCCCTCTCATCTGCTTTCCCCCGCCAAAAAATGCATACAAATCGAATACAAAAAATAAGATAATGTATGTTATTTAATTTGCATTGTCTTGTTCTCGAGCAATTTTTTTATTTTACATTCACTATTTTTTAATATCTTTATTAGGTACAGCGAACAACCAGAGTGCACGGTTTACGATTTTTAACCAATATAATTTTTCTCAAAGGAAAATTTTATTTAAATATGAGAATATCCAAAGCGATTTTATGATAATTTGAAACATGATATTATTATTTTTAATATATATGATAATCTTGATCCCTATGAAACAATTTATAATCTAATAGATCAAATATTTATGTTAATTTCTATATTCTATGCTTGCATAATTTTACATTGAGCAAACTTTTCCCCCTTTGCATAAACTTTTATTCCGTCACTGTTGGCGTTTTCTAAAACTTGACATCACAGATAATTTATAATGTCGACAAAATTAAGGGTGAAATTTTCCATGGGAAAATTTTATATATCAAAATTATCAAATCTAAGTGGTTTCATTCGAAATAATTCTTTTTTTGTTAAGGGAAAATGGTGTAGGTTCTTGGTGAATCATTCACATCTCTTTTTCGGTAAATATCAGAGCCTTAAAATTTGAAACTTAAGCTATTTAGAGGCAAAAAGTGACCGAGCATCTCTCGGTGCTCCAGGCACTTTAATTTAATCTTGAAACTCTTTGATTTCCCTTCTACGTATAAAACTTGAATCCCTAAATGCTTTAAATATTTCACAGCCAAATTAAAACCGTAATCACAAAATATTTATTACACGATGTTCTAACAAGAAGAATTTCCAAAAAGGGTTTATTGGATTTATTATTACTTTCTCGTGTGCTACTAGACTAGGCCTCTTCCACGCAAATGAGTTTTCTCAATTTTGTCAGGTTCATTAACATTCTTTGCAGAAGTTTTCACTTATACTCAGCTAAACAACTAGGAAGAAAAGAAGCTTATTATATTATTAGACTAGCTGCAAGACCCGCCTTCGGCGGCCCTCTTGCTAGCCAGGGGGTCGGCGGCCCTTCTTGCTAGCCAGGGGCCACGCCCCTGATCTCCAGCCCATAAACTCCACCCCAAACCCACCCAGCACCCCCACCTCCCACACCATGCCCAACCCCCGCCCCCACAACACTACCCCAACACTCCATTCTACACTCTAACCCACGAACCCCAACCTCACCCCACACACCCCGAAACCCCTCCAGCACCCTCACCCCCACACACCCCGAAACCCCTCCAACACCCTCACCCCTACACACCCCGAAACCCCTCCAGCACCCCCATCCCCGCACCATGCACCCTTGCCCAACCCCCGCCCCCACACCACCACCTGCACCCCATCCACCCCATGCCCTCCAACCCTGCGCATCACACCCCCACTACGCACCCTGGACTCCACCCCGCACCAGCCCTTGCACCCCCACCTACTCCGCCTCACTCCCCCACCCCACCCCTCCATTCCAACCCCGCACCCAGTTTTTACATTTCTAGCCTTTTAGTGACCCACAGGTTATGTATATAAAACTTGGTTGAGTTTGCTCCAAGAGTAAGAATTTTAATTTTTTGACCCCCCCCCCATTTAGGGTGGTTATTTTTTGCATTTCTAGCTCTCTAGAGGCCCAAGGGAAAGAATTTATATTTTTTCACCCTTCCCCCTTTTTTGGTGGTTTTTTGGGGAAATATTTTTAAACAAAAGTTGTCAGAAATCACATCGCCTACAACTTTGTTTATCATAAAATTTGCCGTAGGGTTAATAGTTTAGGAGCTATTTGATAATTTGCATTCGTGCGCCCCCCCCCCCCGCCACCCCCTTTTGGGGTCAAAATATCAAAACGTTATATAGCTAAAAACGTAAGTTAGAAGACATCTGATACAAATATGAAATTTCATAATAATCTCTTCAGCCGTTTTGACGTGAATCATTAGTAACTTTTCGCGGAAACCACTGAAACAGACTTACAGACATACAGACAGACAGGAATTTTGTTGAGGGTGTTTTCGTTCATAGCTTTGCTTGAAACGTGTGCAACCAAAATTTGGCGTGATTTGGAGCAATGTACAGACAAAACCTTAATTTTATGTATATACCGATATTTTTCTAACTTTTAAGGAGTTCGGTGTTGGTTCTAGGTGAAACATTTTATTATTACGATATTTTTCTAACTTTAAAAATTAGCTAGAATTAATGTAGTATGTTCAGTTGTAGATCTCGAAGGGGCATATCTGATATTGTTCGGAAATTTTTGTAAAAGTTGATTCTTATAATTTGAAAATAGAAATCTAATCCAAATTCCGAATCAGATGTCAGGTCTACTTTTTTTTAGCAACAGTAAAACTACAAACTAAAAATAATAATTCAATACAAAATTCATAAAAATAAGTGCCTATAAAAAATAACACCATTTTCATTCATTCTTTAACTATTTTAAAATCACATAAAATTGAGTTAATTGTATTTATCCTAGAAAACAAATTTTGAAAAAAATAAGCAATTAATATTAATTGTGTCACTACCAGAAAAGCTCACTTTATAGCCTTAAGAAAGGATTTCATAGTATATTTCCAAAACGCACAGAATCCGTGCAGAATCGATTTTTCGCGGAAACCGCAAGGGGTCGTTGAACAGCATAATACACGTGTGAACTACACTATTGGGCTATATACAAATCGATACCGCCTCGTCTGAACATGCCTAAGTCTTACGGTAATTTCGCAGATTTAACCTAAGTTTCAGGCTTCCATGGGTATAACTACTCCGGTTCACTCATTTAATTCTTTCTTAGAGACCTCATCTCCACTCAGCTAAATAATATATTGACAAAGTAAAAATTAAGCAATTTAAATTTCATACTACACAAAATCTCGGAATTAAATTAAAATTAAAAGATCATTAACTCTTATGATATTAAGATCTTACGTTTGTAGAGAGCCCTAAAAAAATTCCGTTAAGGTAGTTTCGCGACAATACTAGCAAAAAATTAATGCTAGAGTATATAGAACAGACAATAAGGATTCATAATTCATAAGCCCAAAACTTTTTGCTGTTTAAGTACCACTACTAGCCAATCCCGTGCTCGTTTGACAAATCTGGCAACACTGTCCTAGCTTGTATATATTTTATCATAGAAATGTCAAGATAAAGTACATTATAAAGGAAGATTTAAAAAAAAAAATTCTTAATAAGCGATTGAAAGGTGTTGCGACAATGGCTGAAGCTAAAAAACGTCAAAAAAATTACTAAAGTTAACCCTCTTTTTAGGTTAAATAAATGCAATTGTTTTTTGTGTAAATTTTTCATTATTTATTCATTATTATTTCAGAAACTGTATTGTAACTATGAATTAAAATTTTCTTAAAAATGTATTAGTTATTGTTTAATGTTGGTTTAGTTTTTTATAAGAATCATAAGAAGAGTTTCTTAATTATAATTATATATGTATGTAAACCTTAGACCATGAAATATATAGACACTCCCTCTGCTACTATCCACACAGAGTGAAGTGAGGCCAACATCGCCTACAGATGACGTCACGTTCTCGCATAAATATTTTGGTTATATTAATTTGCGATTATTGGAATCCAAAATAAATAATCTAAACTACGAAAAATTTATATCAATGTATAATAATTCCTATAGTGGCCATGCTATTTCTGGGTGTTCCGACCTACAGATGACGTCAAGTTCTATAGGAGATGTTGGCCTCACCAAATCGACACCAGGGCGTGTCTATATATTTCATGGTCTAAGATATAAACTTTACGGTATTCCGTATAGTGCAATCAATGTATAAGAGTCTGTACATAAATTTCCTTTTGTAACCAATCGATGCAGAAGTATTTAAATAATAATCTGGTTAAATTTCGAAAAAATCCTAAGAAAACCCATATAGTGAAACAACTACCTTAAATTTCATACTACACAAAATCTCGTACTTAAATTAAAATTAAAAGATCATTAACAGGTTTACATCTTACGTTTTTAGAGAACCCTAAAAAAATATCCTGTAAGTAGAATGAAAATTACTTGACATTAAATTAAATCTTGTCAGCTTAATATTGCTTAGCAGGGACATCATTAAATTCTAATAAATAATGCTGAGAAGTATGAGGTTCTTTTTTCTCTTATTTCCTCACGAACGTCCTCAGTAATTGAGGCGAAACAACTTATCGAGTATAATATTTATACTAACCTTGTTTTTTTTGTTTTGTTTCAGGTGAGCCTATCTATGGATTTCTCGTCTTTGTCTAGCTAGTATCGTTGTGTGAGTAAACAAAATTTCATCATTTATGTATTGAAACATTTCCATTCACGTATACTGAATTTTTAATCATTATAAAATTAGTATAACTAATAAAAAAAAAAAAAAAAGTAATAGGAACACACGATCATATGATATTGAAGCGATAGAACTTGATAAAAAATGGATCAATGACGAAAGTGGATTAAAAAATTGAAGCTCGCTGGTTGAGTTAGAGGCAAAGGACGGGAGAAGTCCTTCTAAGGTCACGCCAAATTTGAAATGTCCCCTCCAGCCCCCTTGTCCCATCTACGAAGGCTAACTCTTTTCTCTCGCATAATATATCAAAACATAATTTATGAAGCCTATTCAACTGGGATAAAAAAAAATTCACTGTTGATTATGATGGGAGATCAAATATTGGAGAATGTTGATAAAAACAGAACCGAAAATTTTTTATGGTCAATACAGAATGTTTATTTATTCCTCCATTATTAGAGCTCTATTCAGCAATGATAAACATCATTGGTGTGACTTTAAAAAACGACTAAAAAAATCCGATATCTACGTTTACTTAAATAAATAAATAGTTAGGTATCTTGACTATCTTGGAGCTAAACTGATTCAAACGCAGAAAGAATCATTAAAATCGGTTCATAAACAAAGAAGTTATGCCTGAACAAACATAACAAAAAATGTCCAATACCAATGAAATTTATATTTTTACCAATCAGAAACTATACTGAACCCAATGCAAAAGAAATTATCAATTAGTGAAGATATCAGGTAAAATAGACAGACACAAAAAAAAATCAGTCGAATTGAGAACCTCCTCCTTTTTTGAAGTCGGTTAAAAAGAAAAAAACAAAGTTCGTTCTCGTAGCAAAATGTTTGTATTTTCAATGTGGAGAAATAATTAGATTTTTGGGATCTCTTTAAAACTTCAAAAATGCAAAAAACATCATTTTTTGATTTGATTAAGATTTTAAGGGGGTTCGGGACTGTTTATAAGAAAATTCTCAAATTTTCACCATCGAATCATTGATGTATTAAATATTTATTCCCAAAATTTGAAGTTGATCGTTTTTCCATTACCGAGAAATAAGTTATTGAAAATTGTCCTTTTAACATGGAAGTAAATGGACCGAGCTTTTTAAAAGGGCAATAACTTCTATACAAATTATACCATTTTTAACAAATTTATACAGATCAACAATTCAACTTTTATGAATCGAATGATACATTTTTCAATAGATTTTTCTGTCAGGTTAATTAGTTATTCATAAATGTAAAAATAAAACGTGCAGCCAACATAAAATAGCAAAAGCACTAGTGTAGAATTCCAACTCTATTTCTTGAAATCGTTTTTGTGGTAAATACTTAAATATTTTTATAATGAGAACAAATTTATCTTAATATTCTTTTTATTAATATTATCAAAACGAAGATTTTTATTCGAAATTAATATTTTTTTAGTAAAAATTTAGTAGCCAGACGTTGTCACTCTGCAGAAAGATAGATAAGCTCTCCCGAACCTCCTTAAGAATATTTATTTTGTTATATCTAAAAATATATAATACAGACAAGACAGATTATTAGTCAGAGAAGTTCAGTAAGTTGGCTAGTTTGTATCTCTGATCTTAAGCCCATATATTTTTTTGCTTTGACTATCTTAAGGGGATTGTTGTATTCGACCCTTATCAATGATAGAGGGCTCCGTTATTAATTCTCTTGCTACATCAAAGAACAACCGGGATTGTTTAAGACGTAGGTTTGAAGGAAGAATTGAATATACAGTGAATAGAGAACAGATCAGGGACGTATATAAAAATTAAATATACCTGTTTGGGGAAAAGACACACCTAAAAGGCGTAGAGTTGATGTTAGTATATCAGTATGAAGGAGGCAAAAATAGATTTTTTGAGATATTTTAACAAAATTTTATTTTTTCACCCCTATTGGCAGGGTGCGGAATGCATGGCGGGGACAACTGAATCGATCGCAGCGATCGTTGTGGTCAAATTTTCGTTAAATCATGCTCACGCTCAGAGTAAACAAATAAAAAGTAGTATTAAAAATGGTGCATAATAGTTGCTGTGTAGTTAATTGTAAAAATACAGGCAGAAATAGTGACTGAAAATTTTATACATTTCCAGTTACTAGTTGGAAATTAGAAAAACGGAAAAAATGGATAAATGCAGTTAAGAGAAAAAAGTAAGTAGCCCATAATCTAACTTAAAATTTACCAATTATAATTTGAAAGTTTTAAACCCAAGGCTAATAAAAGAACAATCTATAAATTATTATTTAAAAAATTCAGTTGACTATGCTGAATTTTTGTTTATTTTTAATTATTACACCTCTCATGTTATTACAACCATCATTTGCATTGATATTGCCGGATAACCTTATTCCAATAATAAACTTTACTACTTATTAACACTTCCAAACTTATTTTTTTGTTTGTTTCACTATCGATATTGCACTTTTCCTTTGAGGTTCTTAAATTTTTTTTTTACATTATTTATTAATGCAAAATAAATTAATTTTATAAACGTTTAACACCTCTTTCACGGCTCTAGAGCATGATTTAATGCAGCCGTCAGATGTCGTTTTCGTCGCGCACCCCGCCAATAATTAAACTCATTTAAATATTATAATTTTCGTGGATGAATATTTATTTTTTTATCAAAATTGAAAAATTACTAATTTTAAAGGGGGGGGGGGGCTATTTGTAATTTTCATTTTTTCGAGATTTATTAACGAAATTAATTTTTAAAAATTAGAGTACGCTGTGTGGGCTTATATTGAAATATTTTTAAATTAAAATGGGTTAGATTTGAAGGTGTTTGACAGTAAGGAGAAATAAAATAATTTGAGTTAAACCATTTAGTTTTTAAATTCTCAATATATTTCAGGTTGTTAGCCCATCATCAGGAGTACATTGACTTTGAATTTATTTAAATAGAATTTTAAATATTTAAAAATTTAGGGGCTTGGTAGAGGGGGCGAACTCAAGGTTTTGTTGGGGTTGGTCTTAGTTAAGCAAAAGGTGCACCTATCTTAGTAAATAATTAACTATGATATAAAATTATTTATTTTAGGATCCATATTTATTTTAATTTTTTTTTCTTGTTCTGATGTTCACTATACTCAAAATATATGTTCTTTTATTTAACACCCTATATAAATTATATGTGATATATTTAACACCCTATATACATTATATGAAGATATTATTGAACAAAAAGTGTTTTCATATAAATTTTCGCAAGATCCTTTAAGGGCCAGTTGTATGTCGGTTGGTAAAGTCTTAGTAAAGGTTGACAAATGGTAAAACCTTAGATTTAATTGAAAAGTTTTTGTTTTGCCGAGAGTAGCAGAGTTGTTGATTCACAAAGAGAAACAAAGAGGTTGTCCTCTGCTTGATGCAAATAAATATACACACATATTATTTATTTGTTTGAGACTATAGTTTCGATTCATTCAATAGAAATTCAAAACTTTGTTTGAACAACCAAATTGAATTATCACATAGCAATTTGCTAAAGATGTTTGCTAACAAAAGATAAAAGGAAAAAAAGAAAAACAAACCCTTCCATTGTCAGCCTTTCTCTTTGTAAAACAAGGAGAAAGGGAATCATATTGTTATATTTGAATGTGAACTAAAAGAATGTCTTTAGTTCTAAGCTGACCACCAGTGAAGAAGGAACATCAAATTTTCAATATCCATACGATATTGACTCCATGAAAAACAACATTTATAATTAAAAAAGACTGATGATGAAGACCAAGTCTTCGAAACTATAGTCTCAATCAAATAAATAATATATATATATTTATATACAGATATATCATCTCGATATATATGTGTGTATGTTTATTTGCATCAGGCAGAGGACAACCTCTTTGTTTCTCTTTGTAAAATCTTAGAATTCACCTTCTGCCCGGCGGGATGGCCAATAAGATGAAAGTGCCTGTCATCTGATTGGCCACTCGCTCGTGCACAAGGTTAATTCTAAGGTTTTACCCTTTGACAACTTTTACAAAGACTTTACCAACCGACATACAACTGGCCCTTAATGTATATTTTAACATGGTATGTCAGTGACACCAAGTTAATAATAAAGAGGTAATTTATTGTCTCTTTACGAATCGAGGTTTCTGTTTTCTTCAATCTGTGTCAAAGCAACTAGTAAAGTTTAAAAAATATGACGAAAGTGTTTTTGAAAATTTTGACCTCAATTTTTGGCTACACCCATGCTCAGGTTGAGAAACTGTCACCTTGATCCGACCACGTGTGCTCATTTTATATATTCGACAACTTGTTTTAATGATTCTAAAAATAGATTTAATATTTGCCAAAAAAAATAAACATCAATAACAACAACAACATCCATGAATGTTTCGTTAGACCCACTTTGAAATAAAATTTATCTCAGAGTATATAAATATATATTAGTGAGTGGAGAGGTATAGCTTATTATAAATGATATGTCAAGATAAAGCAAGGTAACTCCCAGCCGAGGGTAAAGGTCAAGGAGGTAGAAAACCATTTTTGAATTCTCGACAAGATTTTGGACTTTTTTTTCTCTATCTATCTCTCTATCGCAACTCGTCGCTTTTGCTAACCATAATGAGATAGTAGATTTTACACGAAATTTTACTTAGGAAGTTAACGAGGAAATTTTTAGTATGTCTTTTATCAACATTCTCAAATATTTGATCTTAACTATTATTATAGTGATTTTTTTTTAACTTTATCGATATTCAAGCCCTTAAAGCAGTGGTTCCCAACTTGGGGGCAATCGCCCCCAAGTGGGCAATTTGGGCTATCAGGGGGGCAACAAATAAGTAGGGGCGATTTGGGGGGATGAGTATTCAAAGGGGGAAAATTAAAATAATTATTTCACTTCTATATTCTTAAAAAAAAAACTGTAAAAAATGTACATTTTAATTTTTTTTCTATTTTATTTAAGAGTGACCGGATAAAACTGCTTTATTATTTACACTTTACTTCAAATCAAAATTAGGCATACAATGAAAATGAAAAGGGGGCGATAGGTGTTAGTCAACCTCCAGAAAGGGAAGATGGGCCACAAAAGGTTGGGAACCACTGCCTTAAATTGTGACTATTGGTTTGAGTCATTCAAGTAAGTCAATTTCGAATGATAATAAAAATGACGTTATGGTCAAAACGAAAGTGAAAAATTGAAATAATTAATTAGGTCAGAAAATTTCGTAAAAAAATTATCTCAGTTTAAGCACCAAAAGAGATCTGATTTGTGTGTAAGGTAAACGCTCCAGTAGTGGGCCTGTGTCTGTAGTGGGCCAGATTCAAGTAAAGTGCAAAAATTAGCTTATCCAACTTTGAAAAATTGCGCTATATATAGCTCATCTTATGGGCTATATATAGCGCTATTTTTTAAAGTTGGATAAGCTAATTTTTGCACATTTCTTGCACCTGGCCCACTACAT
This sequence comes from Forficula auricularia, assembly GCA_024734495.1. Taxonomy (NCBI): domain Eukaryota; kingdom Metazoa; phylum Arthropoda; class Insecta; order Dermaptera; family Forficulidae; genus Forficula; species Forficula auricularia. The sequence goes on along the minus strand of JALMQS010000120.1, from coordinate 1,556,983 downwards.
GTATAGCCCACTACTGTTTTTTTTCTTCGTGGCTAGGTGAAAATCTTCCCAAAAACACTCCCGGGCCCGTACCCAGCAGAGTATGGGATTCCTACCCACTAAAACCACCTCCTTTATCTCCCACTACTGTAGCGTTTACCTTATGTAGGTATGAACTCTATCGAAATCCCGATTTTTAAGTATCTTGCTTTATGGTATGAGTTAAGCAGCTACATTCCTGTAACTAATGTTCAAGGTTCTCAAAGAATCTCCGAAGTTAACATGCTTAAATGGGGGAGGAGACTCACTTAGTGTTGATGCCGTATTCCCAGTCTTCCCGATTTAAGTCGTATTTCATGCATCCTTATCATCATTGAGTATACAGTCCTAAGACTGGTTTGATGCAACTATCCGTCTCCACTCGACTCTGTCCCCCGCCAGCTGTTTGACCTCTCTAAATGTCTGGCATCCCATATCCCCAATTATTTGGTTGAAATATTCTAATCTGGGTCTTCCCCTTCCCATTTTCTTTCCCACCTCCCCCTCCAAGATATCCCTAAGCAGTCCCCCATGTCTCAGTGTGTGCCCCATCATCTGACCTCCTCTCTTCTTCAGACTCTTCCACATGCATCCTATTGGAATTAATTGGGAAGACCTTAAGGAAGATGCGGGAGTAGGGACTATGCTCCTTCCCTGTTAGCACACTTTGCCTAGAAGATGATTTCTAGACACTAGGAGATCTACTAGACATCTTAAAGACAATAAGAGATGAATATTGCATCTTCTAGAGTGAGTATGCTATCTGGTTTAAGAGTATATAGCAGTCCTAGAATAAGTATGTCAGGATAAATCCCGTTTTTTCTTTACCATACAAATGATTAAAACTAAATTAAAAACATAGCATCATTTTAACAAAATGAAGGGCTCATTAACACACACAGTGAGACGAAAAAAAATCTTGATTGAAAATTAACGTTTCAGACATTTTCAAGCACAATGAAATATTTTTCGTGAATGTAATACTAGTACCTCCTGGCAGACAGGATAGGCCTGCCTCCCAGGCGTACCGAGTGCCTATGTAGATGTGTCTATCTTTTAGTCATCTGAACTATTCAATTCTCTCATGAATTTTCAAAAAAGGCTTATCCGAAATCCTTGAAATCTGGAGAAAATTATTTTCAAGTATACATTTTTTCTGTTTATATTTCTGTGTAGATTCTTATATCCCCGGTATCTTAAATAAGATTAATCCATTGAAAGGCCTGATGAATCTTTCAAGTTGATCAACAATTTATTTAAGTGAATTTGAATGATTATATGCGCCCCAAAAGTCTATAATCCAAATTTTGATGAAATATTGAAATCTAATATTTTCATTGATACATAATTTCAATATCTCTATAAACAAAGAAAAAAATATATATATATAAAAATCCAATCATTTTGAAAGGCTATTTTGAAATAGGTTTTACTTTTGTGCTCCAAACTTTGGATCTGCTTCAGTGTCAGCATTCAAAGTAATTTACTTAAAAGGGTTTCAATCTATTATCCTACATCCCTTTCCTACCCTTTGGTATCGGCAGTAAGTATATATCTGTAAAATATAAGAAACAATAATATACAGGGATGTAGGAATTAAAAAAAAAAATTGCCTCGAGACTTATTTATTTTAACTAATGAAGTGGAAACTGCTTAGAAAATATTAATTTTATTAAAAGTATTTTCATTTTTAAAATTTAAAATATTTTTCAAGCAATTCTCAATTCACTTTCAAAATTGAGCTTCTTCCAAGATTTTTATTTTATTCTACACCCCTAGTGATTTCTTAAATTCTATAAAAATATAATCAATCAAATTTTAAATATTTTACTGCTTTTTTATTATAATATCAAACAAACAAACAATAAATACATTAAAATTCCAAAAATTGTAAAAAACAAAACTGTTAGACATCGTTATCTGTTTCCTCTTTCATACAGGGGGGCAATTTAAAAATGGGGTGGTCCAGATAAATTAATAAAATTAGTACCCATAATGACAGGGACAGTATGGTTATAAATAAATAAATAAATAAATAAAATATTCTCCAAGTTTCAAGTCTCTATCTCAATTTTAACCTAGTGCTACACAGCGACTAAGTTTCCCATCTAAATAACATGGTTTTTGGCATTTAACGATCAATATTTTATTCCGGGCAAAGAAATTGTTCAAAAAAATTGAAACTCTGTAGACTTTATACTTATAATAGTAACTATTCCGCAGAGCTTTTACAGATTTTAGCTATTATAATTTTAGAGTCTATAACGTACTAATCTATATATATAAAATGGAAAAGTATGTAGTATATGTTTGTATGATCCAAACGATCTGATTGGCCAGTGCTTAGCCAATGGCAAAGCGTTAGTTTATTAGAACGATTCTGATTGGTCAGATAGTGATCGTGCTTAGCCAATGTGTTAAATAAATATTTCCTTATTGTTGAATCAATTTCATTCACCACAATTTTTCAATACTTACAGTATCATTTTAAATTTCAATTATTAAATTGGCATGATCGAGACGCTCCCCGCCAGGGGCTAGGTGACGCCTGGCCGAAGACCCGGTCGTCAGCTAGTACTAAGATATAGCAGTATTTTATCTAGATTTAACTCCAAAATTATAATAGCTAAAAATCTGTATTCTGCGGGATAGCTACTATTATAAGGATACATTCTACAGAGTTTCAAATTTTTTGAACCATTACTTTGGCCGGAATAAAAAATTGATCGTTAAATCCCAAAAACCCCATGTTATTGAGATGGGAAACTTAATCGCTGTGTATCACTAGGTTAAAATTGAGATACAGATTTGAAACTTGGGGGATATTTTTTTTATTTAGAACCATATGAGCCCCTGTCCGCGTAAATATTCGAAAATAAGGAACACCCTAGTGTACACTGTACACGCCTTTGGAATTATGTGGAATTATTTTGGAATTCATTAAAAAATGCCCCTAGATCTGTTGATCCTTCTACTTGGAAATAAAAGTGGATGTGGAAGTAGGTGTACAAGATATTAAGTCGCGGTTCACCCCTCGGTAGAATTAATAATAACCTTCTTCTTGCGTCCATATTTGTTTTGATGAATAATTTTGGAAACAGACATACCTGAATGATTTCCCAAAGCATGTCGATAAGCCAGGTTGTATTTGGTCAACCCTGTGTGCGCTATTTATCATTGGTTTATTTTTAATGATCTTATCCTTCACGGAAGGGACTCTTATATTTATAAATATGATATATATCAGATAATCTGATATAAATAATATTTAGACATATTTGATAAATTTCACTTGATTAACTGCCTATTTTGAAATTTATAAATAACTTTAAAAAATATTTATTTCATTTTTTTACCTAGTAAAAGTACTAAACATGATCAACACTAAATGATTATCTTTCTCGCTTTTTACCTGTTTCGATAATGTATTCTTAAATTAAGGTGTTTTATCACCAAAATTAGTTCTGGACGTCTTCTTTTAACATTTTTTATTCATTCTACGGTCTGTCATTAATTTTTTAATAAATCATTTTTCAAAAAAAAAAAATGAAAAGAAAAATTATCTAGATTTATTCACCCCCGTGAAACTTTAATGAACTTTAGCCGCTACTTTGTTAAAAACTAAAAAAAGTAAAAAAAAAAAAATGAATCGATAAAGGTTATGGAAAAATTATATCTCTTTATACTAACTGGCGGTCAAATTAGATTTATTGTTTTCAAAACTTGTCGGATTTTTGGAGATTCAAATAATTATTATATAGATATAGATTTATTCACCCCCGTGAAACTTTAATGAGCTTTAGCCGCTACTTTGTTAAAAACTAAAAAAGTAAAAAAAAATGAATCGATAAAGGTTGTGGAAAAATTGTATCTGTTTATACTAACTGGCGGTCAAATTAGATTTATTGTTTTCAAAACTTGTCGAGTTTTTGGAGATTCAAATAATTATTACTCGGATTTATTTTATTGAACACACATTCGAATTAAATTGCAATTTATCTATTTTTTACACAAATGTTTTTTTTTTGCCATAAGCTAATTTACGATACTTATTATTATCATTTTTACTTTACCATACAGGTCAAGTATCGTAATCGTGCATGAAAAAAGTGTTTTTTTGCTTCTTTTTTTGGAAATATCTAAAAAACGGCTGAAACTATTTTGATTAAAAAAATTGAGCGAAACCCAGGCATTACGGTCTACAAAAAATCCCTAATAAGTGAACATCGAAAAAATTATATTTTTCGCGATAATAATTGTTTAATCAAAATGTCTGTTAGTCTGTGAGTTACCAAATTTTTATGGGTGAGCTAGCTCAAAAACTAGTGTGGATATCAAAACCAAATTTCACAGGTAGTTTTGCTTCATTGAGATTAAGAGCTGATTAGATTTTGGTGCATACCCACCCAAAATTAAGGCGGTTGGCGGGGGGGGGGGGGGGGGGGGGAATTCAAAATTTGGGCCATTTGAGTAAACTCAACCAAATTTTGTATACATACTCAGTGGACACCCAGAAGTCTAAAATGCATAAACTAACCGCCCAAAATGTGGAGGTGTGAAATAAACAAAATATAGGCTCTTGTACCAAACTCAATCAAATGTTGTATACATAATCAGTGGACCCCCAGAAGTCTAAAAATGCAAAAACTAACCACTCAAAATGGGGGGAGGGGGTGTAGGGGTTAAAAAATGAAAATATAGGCTCTTGTACCAAACTCAATCAAATGTTGTATACATAATCAGTGGGCCCCAGAAGTCTAAAAATTCAAAAACTTTCCACCCTAAATGATTATAAATAATTTTATTAAATATTAAATATAAGTAAGGGGCCAGGTTGTATGATAAAGTCAATTGGATATATCAGAACTTGTCAGTTTATTTTAAATTTGTCTCTACCCAGGGATCAGATTTTAGCCGGATCCCTCGAGTCGAATTCGAACCCGGGTCTACTTTGTTAGCAGGCTAGTATGCTAACCCCTAGCCCAACCCGGCCCCCACACAAATGTTGATATATGTTTTTATATCACTACCTATACTAATCATATGAGAAGAAAAGTAAGGGGAGGGTAAGAAAAAATTATAGTGAAGAACATTTTCCCATTATTTAAATTTTTTTATTTATTTTTTTTACTTAAAAAAATTATAAGCAAAATGATCTCTCTTTGAATTAGATATATAATTTTTTCTATACAATTTACTAAATAATAGATAGGCTTGACTTTTACTCCGTTTGTTAAATCGGCTTAGTTTAAATCGAAAATAAATTTTGAAAATCCCATGAGAATTCGCTTTTGACACTTTTTCCATTAATAGTCCTATACATATAGTTACATATATATTTAGTCGTTTGCATAAATATTTTTACAACAGTTGACTTTTTGTTCTAATATTTATTTTATTTTTGCATCGGATAAAACTCATAGGATTCAAATCACAGTTCACACCAGATCATTCAACCTTTCCGAATTGGGTTCATAAATTTATTAATTTCACTTGAAAAGATACTTTTGTGATTATTATTAGTTCACTTTACCATATAAATAACAATATATTATAAAAAAAAATAAAAAATAAAAAATACGATTTTAATTCAAAATGAATTATAAAGTAAAAAACAAAAAAAAATTTGGCCTACTGAAAAAAAATATATATATCTATCAGTTGCGGTTTCTGAATTTTCAACCAGGGGATGCTGTCCAAAAAAGTAACCTTCATTTTTTGAAATTTGATTTTTAAATTGCTATAACTCCAGACGATTTAAAAAGAAAATCATAAATGTATAATTTTATAGTAAATTGAATGCTCTACAACTTCCTTTCTGAGGACTTTTACTGTAAAACGAAAGGCTGAGGTGATAGAGACAAAAGTTTGACAAAAAATAAGAAATTTTATTTTTTTCAAACATAAACGATATTCCCGGGCGAATATCTCAAAAACCATAAGGAATAGAGAAAAATTAAATAGAAGAAATCTTGTAGCAAATATTATAAGCTTTTATTTTACTTACTAAGAGTAACCTTTTCCCTACGACCCACTGTTTTTTAGATACAAGCAAAAAACCAAAGAACGGGACATTTCCACCCCCTTCCACCCCTAAGCCCGGTAGCTAGGACTGTGGACTTTTCGTATTTTTACCTCCTAACTACCCCAAGCACATTCCATAAGAAAAAATTATCTCCTCTAAAATGTTTTCTATACCCCCCTTTTGAGCGTTCGTTGACTGGACTAAAGGCCGCAGTACACGAGGCTTTTTTCTCTATCTGTTTTTGGGATGGGGTCTCTGATTTGCAATTTAGAGGCCTGTCGGGATCGAAATGACGTCACTGCTGTCTGTCTTTCTGACTAGCTTGCTTGATTTAAAAGATAGGACATGTTCTATTTTCCGACTTGATCCTGGGATGCTTTTGAATGGGAGCAAGTAGAGAAAAAATTATTAAAAGAAGCCTCATGTGCAGCAGCCTTAATAGTAGTTCTCAGATATATGTCGTATAAGTATTTACAAATAGTTTTTCACAAATTTTTCTAATTATTTAAAAATACAAATCTGTGAACTTGGGCCTTGCTTTTAAATTATGCATATATCCATGTGCGAATTATTCGATTATAAACTTTTGATTAATTCATTTATAAAGGCCTAAATCTATAATTTGATATTAATAAGAACAGTTTTGGTTTTAGTAGAAATTGAGAAATGTCGTTGTAGAAACTTTGACTAATTTCAATCCTATCATTTTCTCCTAATGCTAATGTAATCTTCTGTATGTTAACGAATTACAAGTTTCTAAAATGAATTAAATCCGAAGAAGAGAATAGAGTTTGTCTATTAAATCAACATTGTCGCTTGTTTTGGAACAAATTAAAAGAAACGTCAGCGATTGGAATATAAACTGGATGTCGTAAAAAAAAAGGAGGAAAATTACAAACAGATGCCGTAAATGATTTTCTAATTGTAATCGAAAGAAATTATTTTTCGCTTGCCTTTTGATTAATGTCTGTACCAAATTTGAAAATAACTATTCTCGTATATTTTTCCAGCGTTTTCTTTTAAGAGTTAGACAGGATTTAATAATGCGTAATGATTTCAACAACTGGACCGATTTTCATTTTCACTTACATTGAAACCCCCTCAAATCCGAACTAATTGCGGCTGTAGCCTGTTCGGATTAGCCGAAAGCAGCTTCGACAATTGAAAATAACTGATATCAAGTGAAAGATTAAGTGATATTTTGTGTGTTTCTATTATTATTTCATTGTTTTTGCAAAGTGATTAACCTAAAGAATTTCAATAACCAACTTTTACCATTTTTCAATACTGGATGACAAAAGTATGTAGACACATTTACACTTTGTTAGGTATTCTAACTGTACTTCTTTGTTAATTTTTCAATTAATTATATAAAATAAGGTTATACTGTAGAATATATACATAATTGTTTTATGACTAAATAATTAAGTTAATAATAATAAATAAGTTTCTTTTTTTTTTATTCGGATTTCCCGGAGTTTTGGATTTCCGGGGTTCGGATTTCGGATTCGAGGGGTTTCACTGTATAAGGAATAATTGAAGTATTGTAATGGCTTGTCCGGAAATGAACTTTATGAAATTCTCTAATTTTATTAAAGTCAATTCAACTTTCAATTTTTGAATTGTAATAATTATGACCTTTATAATTAAAGAGCAAATTGATAAATATAGCCTAGAGTAATTTTCAGGGCAAAAAAGCAATATGTGTGTGTATGTCTATGTGTTTGTGTTTGTGGTGGCTTTAATTCAAAAATAGAGATATGAAATTTATTCAGTTTTGTTATAGACTTGAAATATCACACCAATGGATTGGGCCTAATCAGATAACCGGAAGTATCTCTTCATTTCCTCTAACGATTTTTGAAATTTTCAGTATTTATTAAGAATCAGATCTTTGAATATGGATTCTTAGGGACTTGAACTTTAGGAAATATCAAAACAAAAATCATTTTGTCAGTGACGCTTCGTCTTTTTAATTCAAACTTTTTCAAACTCTTAAATTTATTAATTAAAAAAAAAAAAAAAATACCTCTTTGTTAAATTAATTTTTGCTTCGTTAAGTACAAATCGATTCGGCAAGAATTTATATTTAAAATTTTTTATGTTCGGGCATGAATCATAATATCAGTATCTATATATATGTATATATATTATTTATTTGTTTGAGACTATAGTTTCGAAGACTTGGTCTTCATCATCATATTTTAACTGGCTCCCAGCTAAGTAAAGATCCAAAATTTTCAATATCCATACGGTATTAACCTCATGAAAAATAATATTTATAATTAAAAAAGACTGATGATGAAGACCAAGTCTTCGAAACTATAGTCTCAAACAAATAAATAATATATATACAGATATATGTGTCTATGTTTATTTGCATCGAGCAGAAGATAACTTCTTTGTTTCTCTTTGTGAATCAACAACTCTGCTACTCTCGGCAAAACAAAGACTTTTCAATTATAACTAATCAAAATAGAATATAAATGTGAAAGTAAAAAGTATCAAATATGCAAGAAATTTGCAATCCATTGTTTTAAAAATGATTATACTATCTTTAAAACTAAACTACTACACTATAATTTTAATTATATCCGAAATTGTTTTTAAGTTCTTAGTTTCCCAAACAAAAACCTCTTATTTTAATGAATTCGGAAGATTTGGAAACATTTTCTGCCTATTCCGCTGTGGTAATGCTTTGGATGTTTGCGGATTGGTATATTTAGGTGTAGAGGCTGGTCTTCATTCTTCTACTTGTCTATGTAATTGGCCGTCATGGGAAACGACCAGACAGGTAACATTAGCATTGAATGGCATCAGGATCAGGATCACGATCAGGCCACACGTGCCCTCGAAATGCGTCTCTGCATAAGGGGAGCATTTGCAATTGCAATTGCAGATGGAGCCCTAATTCCCCCTGATCAATTCCATTCAAAGGGGGTGAACAATAAAAAAAATCAACCCCACTGCTGAAGACATTACGCATGATTAAAATCTTATCGAACGCTTGGAAGGAAAAAAACATGGAAAAATATTCTGGAGCACACCATATGACTTTCGCTTATCTCGCAATGATAACAAAGCAATATAATAAATAAATAAATCTTTATTCATCGACCTGCATAGAGGCACAATACATTAACAAACATCAATACAAATTAACAACAACAATTTAACAAATAAAATACAAGTACAAAAAAAAAGAAAAAGAAAAAAATTAGAAATGTATGCTCATTAACAAATAACATGAACATAGATTTCCATCAAAAGATAACAAGTAATTTAAAAATTCCGCGCAAAAACCCGATACCGGGAGCAAGCGACGCATTAGCCATCCCGGCATTTGCCTTAAGTTGTTAAGGAAACCTGGTCAAAACAAGGATGATATTAAATATAATATAATATAAAAAATAAACTGCGACAGATCGTTGCTAAACTTTATCCAATGTACTATCTTATTCTAGGGTAAAATACTTTAAAATATAATTTTACAAAAAAACTTTATATGACCTTTTTTGTGGTCCTCAAGTTACTTAATTACAATATTAAATTTTATCAAAATTGGTTTAGTCATTTTCAGAATAATTAGAAAAAAACTAAAAAAGTACTCAATTAAAGTACTAATGTATGTGGGCTGATATGTACAAAAAGCTAATCAGCGCTTCATTTTGTTAAACTAATGGTAGGTTTTCAATTTCATTTCAATCGGTTCAACGGTGTGGAAAAAATCGTGGACGAAATAAACGATAACATCCATCCATCCGCACGCACTTTTTGGCTTCTGGTTGAGACCCCATGTAATTTTTGGCAAAAGCGTCACGTGCTAAAATTCAACCTAAATGAATACTACAATTTGTGACTTTAATTGAGACCATGGGTTCCGTAGTCTTTACCTGAGGACCCTTTGAAGTCTCGCTTGCCAGGAAACCGATTACAATAATTTACCCATGCTTCGCATTGGATAAAGTAATAAATTAAAGGAGACAATTCTTCTGCTGGAATATATATATATATATTTATAACGAGACTATAGTTTATTGTTTCGTTTTTTTTTCAATTAATTTTTTTGAGAAATTTGGAAAAAACTACTCTAAAAAGTACTAATTAGAATTGCACAAAGTACACATAAAGACACTCATTTTCGGACTTGGATAAAACGTTAAGATCTGAGAAAATATCATCATGATTTTTTTAAATGAATACTATATCTCTATTAATACATTTGTTCTGTAGTATTGAAAATAAAAGTATAAAAATATACTAGAGAGCGAGGGGATGTTATGGTACCGTGTGACCTTTAAGTCACGCCAGTTTTTTATTTATTTGTTTGATGAAAGATTTTCTTTTCAAAATTAGCTTTTGTTTATTCCTAAATAATTATATATATTCAAAGAGAGAAATTGTACTGTAATTAAGTTCTTTTTTTTCCAAAATTATTTTATTTATTTATTTATTTCAATGAAAAACTTCTGGCTGTATTTATTACATAAGTATTTTGTTAACTCAATCCTGCACTGATTGTTCACTGGGCTGAAAAATTCTCCACGAGAGTGAAAGAGGAAGGGAAATTGTGTGAAATGTGAAATTATAGAGCTATACCTTTTGTTCTTGTTATTTATTTTACCGTATCGCGTTTTGTTTGCTTGATATACAAAAACACAAATTAGAAATAATATGAAAACCAAACAAAATTGATCCCTTGATGAAAAAAATTGAGCGAAAAGTAGAAACTTTTTCAACACTCGGTTCGTTCGCCAGTAAGAGCCTCAGTAAGTAATTCCATTTTTTTAATTTGTTTTTTCTGTATTTTAGTTAAGTCCAATTGAACATTCTCTCTCGTGTTATTTAACAAATGTGCGGGTGAGCGATTCTTTCAATAGAAAAAGAAAATTACTAAAAAGGGCACGGATAGTATAATACATAATATGTATTATACTGCGAGGATGACAAATACAAGACCAGACTTGTTCCAGACTAGTAGAGATCAATTTCTTAATTTCTATTATTCTAGCAATGCCCTTTTGCCTTTTTCATTTGGACCAAAGCGATATAATCTGAAACAAGCCTTGACTTGTATTTGACATCTTCCAGTTCTTAAGCTTTAAAGGGAGAGATAATATTTTATATTATAATACAATAACAATATGGTGAGCTATTCTTTCATTAGAATTTGATCGAAAATTACTAAAAAGGGTACGGATAGTATAATACATATATCTCTCCATTTATAGCAAAGGAACTGCAAGAATGACAAAGACAAGCCCAAACTTGTTACAGACTAGTAGATATCAATTTCTTAATTTTTATTATTCTAGCGATGACCTTTTGAACTTGGACCAAACCGATACAGTCTGAAACAGGCCTGGACTTGTATTTGCCATATTGCAGTTCTTTCGCTATAAAGAGAGAGATAATATATTATATTATAATAGCGAAGGAACTGCAAGATGACAAATACAAGTCCAGGCCTGTACCACACTGTATCGCTTTGTCCAAGTGCAAAAGGCAAAAAGGCATTGTTAGAATAATAGAAATTAAGAAATTGAACTCGATTATCCTGGAACAAGTCTGGTCTTGTATTTGTCATCCTTGCAGTACTTTCGCTATAAAGAAAGAGATATATGTATTATACTATCCGTGCCCTTTTTAGTAATTTTTCTCGTTCAGATTATAATGAAAGAATCGCTCATCCGCACATTTGATAAATAATTAAAAATTGATAATTTAGTATACTAGAGACACCCTAGTAATTAATAATAAATTTAATTATAAATTGTTAATTTATGCTTATATTATTACATCGGCTTATAATCTTAATAAAATCAAAAAATCCCTGCGTCAGCCAGTTGGAAGAGGTAGATTTCAAAGGGGCTCTACCCCCCTTTAGATTGTTCCTAATAAAACTTTTCAAACACAAGTTGTAGAGGTTAATTAGTAGAATATTAGCCATTTGCAACCAACCTGGATTATTCATATTAACGTTGTTATGAATTTTTTAAGTTTTCAACCCCACACCATTTCCATCCCCTTCGGGCTGAAGTCACCAAATACTAATCAGTTCTTCTTTACATCAAGAATAAATTTTGTGCCAAGTTTTATTGCATGTATTTCTGTGTAGATTCTTATATCCCCCGTAACTTAAAAAAAAGTCATATTAAGTTTCTCTAGATCAAACCGTTCGCTGACAAAAAACAATCTCCCAATCACTAGAATTTATTTATGAGAATCTTTTATTTATGAGAAATTTTTACAATAATCCTCATCTTAATAAATTGTTCGTCATGAGTGACCACTGACCAGTCATGAATTAAAATTAAAATTATATTTGTTTCAAAGTGAAATCTAATTAGAACAAATATAATTTTAATTTGTAACAGGAATAGCAGAGAATTGGACAAAAGTTAAAAACACAGAGTATTTATTAAATGGGCCAGACTTTTCGTCAATTTATTTTGACTTCCTCAGTGGCTAAACGTCTGGCCCATTTAATAAAAACTCTATGATTTTAATTTTTGTCCAATTCCCTGGTATTCCTATTACAAATTTATTATGGATACGAATGTTACAACATTATATAATTATAATTTTAATTCATGGCTGGTCATTAATGATGAACCATCTATTAAGATGTGGATTATTATAATAACCAGCTGCAAAGCCTGCATAGCCCAATTTTTGTGAATGACTGTCCTTGTGGAACATTCCAGAATGTTCCCGAAGTTTCTTGAAGCTCCCGGAAGTTTACGGTAGATAGAGTAAACAGGGAGCGGATCCATAAGTCGGCGAAACAGGACAAACCAATTGAGTCCTTACTGCTTTATTATAAAGTATTGATTTCTTATTTAATAACGTAAAGGAGTGTAGTTTGTTTCACAGTGAATGAAATAAAACTCAAAGAGGTTTATACAAACTCAATATATTTCGGATTATTAGTCCGTCATCAGGAGTTTATAGATTAAAAACAGTTTTTAATCTGTAAACTACTAATGATAGACTAATAATCCAAAACGTATTGAGTTTGTATAAACCTCTTTGAGTTTTATTTCATTCACTGGGAAACTACACTCCCTTTACTTTATTAATTAAAATCATGTTTCACCTAAAACCTACACCACTTTCCTTAAGTAAAATTGAGTCCTTACTGCTTTATTATAAAGTATTGATTTCTTATGACTATTTGACCCAGTGATGCATTGTTAACCAAAATTTTTCAGTAATTTAAATAAATGTTCTGATGAGCCGAACATTGACGAAACTAGTAAAAATAAACATTTTAATATAAAAATCTCTTAAATTTTATTTATCTATATTTTTTCTTGATATACGAAGAAGTTAAACTTAAAATATTCTCATAAATTAATTTTCTCACTCACTATACTAAAATTTCCACAACTCCGTACCGAGTTAAAAAACGTTTTCACTTTTCCTCCAATTTTATCCTAGTATTCACTTCAATAATTATTTCCTTTTCGGTCCATAATCTCATTTCCAGTTGGCGCCGTTGATAAAAATGTCTCGATAACAAGTAAGCCTAGTGGAAAAATCTCCGAAACGCCTAAACAAGTTTACAAAGCTCTCTCGCTTACCCTTAATGTAGATATGAATTATGGGGCCCCGAGTTAGAAAGTTTGCTACAAGTTGTTTACATCCTCTGGGTTCTCACCCTATTCAAGGAAGAAGACTTCGGCGAAGTGTAAAAGCATAAAGGCCATGGCTGTTTGGATTCGGGAAAAACGTTCCATCGCATCTCAAATGGAAAATATCGACTGGGCAGTTTGCCTGCCTATTGATTCCCTGAAATACTTATATATATATATATATATCTTGTCATGGGATTGAAATAAATAATTAATATATTGACATGAAATTATACTTCTCCTTAATCACTATCTTCTCTACTGAATATATTAGAAAGAGATGAATAATTGATTTCGAAATAATAATGACAGGAATAAATTTTCAATATTAATGATCGGTACTTAATAATTAAAAAGGAAAAAAAAACTTTAATTGAGGTAAAAAAAAAAAAAGAATATCCTATGGTATAACAAGGATATTCAAGCTTTGATAAATTTTTATCACCAAAATTGAAAAATTTCAAAATTACACTGTTAAAAATAAATTGACACGTTCTGATGTGGCCATCCACTTGACTTTACCATACACTTCTGGTTGAGTTTGGTACAAGGGCCTAGATTTTCATTTTTTGACCCTACAATCCCCCCCCCCCCTCTGTTTTTACATTTTTTGTGTATTGGGGGTCCACTGATTTATGTATATAAAATTTTGAGTTTGCTCAAATGGCCTAGATTTTTAATTTTTAGCCCCTTTTATAATTTGAAACTCCTGAATATCTATCACCAGGTTGATTATTGATTGGATATCTGTCATATGGTCTATTATTGTCAGAAGGATAATTGCCACTGCTTCCATATTTATTATCACTACCATAACGATCTGTGCCATGGCGGTCTCCTCCATAACGGTCAGCTCCATATCTATCTCCACTATATCGATCACCCATATACCTCTCACTACCATATCAATCTGATCCACATCTGTCTCTTTGTGGACCATAACTTCCTCCTATTGATCCAATGGGATCACCTGAAACACTAGGATAACGATCCATATGATAACGAACCCCCTCCGCTCCCCTTAATTTTGCATCGATATGCACCAAAATCTAATCAGCTCTTAATCTCATTGCACCAAAACTACGTGTGAAATTTGGTTTTGATATTCACACTAGTTTTTGAGCTATCCCGTCCACAAAAATTTGGTAACCCACAGAGTAACAGAATAACAACCTATCAGACAATACTAAATGAAAACTTTTGGGTCCAGGCACGTTATAAATTCGCATGAAGCTAAAAGAAAATTTTTATTTTTGACAAGGCTTGGTTCGATCACATATGTGTACCGCATTTTGTGTATAACTCCTAATTGACTGAAGATGGCCAAATAAAATTCAGGCCGAAACGTCTCATTAAAGGTGTTTTATTGATCCCAGTGATTCCATCTTTGGCTGATACCTCCTCCTTCATCTAGTATAGTTTCATCACAGCCACGAACTCTTACAATAACCTAACAGACATTTTGACAAAACAATTATTATCTCAAAAAATATAATTTTTCGATGTTCACTTATTAGGGCTTTTTTATAGACCGAAATGCCATAGTTTCGCTCAATTTTTTCAAAATAGTTTCACCAGTTTTTGAGATATTTCGAAAAAAAAACCAGTTTTTTCATGCACCATTACAATACTTGACCATACCCTGTATGGTAAAGTAAAAATACTATATTATATTGGTAAAATCACATTAACTCTCGTTGCAAAAATACAAAAATAAATTGTATCTTTACTTTTTTCTTGTATTAATTAGATAAATATTAGTAAAAAATATGTTGTAAGATTACAATACTGCTAAAAAGTTTTGAGGCCGGTTTTCCCATTTGTTATAGTAAAATTATCTAAGAAATTTTTAACAGTGTACCGAATCCGTTACTTAAGTGGAATTGTATAATAGTATATTTATGATGAGTTTTTACGAACACTTAAAAATTTCTTATATAATTTTATTATAAAAAATGGGAATTCCGGCCTCAAAACTTTTTAGAAATATTAAATACCAGTATTATAATCTTACAACATATTTTTAGTAATACGTAGGTAAATAGATAAATTATACAAGAAAAATGTAAAGTTATAATTTATTTCTGTATTTTTGCAATGAGTTTATGTGATTTTACCTATAATATAGTCGAGGGGTGTCCGCGATTGGAAGTAGGTGTATACCTCTTTGGAAGTATTTTGGAAGTATTTAGAAATATTTGGAATTACTTGGAAATATTTGGAATTACTTGGAAATATTTGGAAGTACTTGGAAACATTTGGTAGTACTTGGAAATATTTGAAAGTACTTGGGAATTTTTGAAAGTACTTTGAAATATTTGAAATCACTTGGAAATATTTGGAAGTACTTGGAAATATTTGGAAGTACAAGTGGAAGTAGGTGTACAGCATATTAGGTAGCGGTTCACCCCTCGAATATAGTATTTTTTTTTACTATATGCAATCTTTTTTTTTTTCAATTTCCTATTTATTAGTATTGCAAACATATAGTAAACTTACAATTTTTTTAAAATTATTTAACCCACTGACATTTCGACCCTTGTCTTGGTCATCATTAGAGTTACATAATTAGAACAATATCATAATCACCTTGTTAAATAACAAAGAAAAAAGGAAATTGTCTAGATTTTTTCGTAAATATCCTCTCTTCAGCTAATTATTTCCATGTTCCAGTGGTTCTGTCACTTGACTTATACTTCTGGATGAAATATTCACACTAGCCTAGAATTAATAGTTCCACACTGTTTCACTGCTAAAACAGCAGTTCCCACGAATTTCTGATGCTATATCATCACAAACTTTTATTTCGTGTTAACCTATAATAGAACTTAGAGCTACATTTATTTTTTATTACTACCTTCATCAATTTTTATGAAAATTATTCACTATCTGAAATAATAAACATGTTGAGCACTTATCAGGGTTTCAGTAAAAAATAACACCTTAATTTATTATCTTCTAACAATTAAGATCTTATTGATACGTCCTCAACATCCTCGTGAAATTATAAACTAAAATAAAAGCATTCTGAACTCGATTATAAATTTTTCACCCTAATAATGAACTCCCTCAGCATACAAATGTTTTTATACCGTTCTGCTGTGGCCACACCCTGAGCCACTCATCGGGTGTGGGAGGATCAGAGGGTTATAAGGTGAGATGTGGAGGCCCTATTTTAAAAATAAATAAATAAATAAAATTCTCAAATTACTAGCTCTCTACCCCGTTGTGGTTATTCAAAGAAGTGTTAAACTTTTCGAAATATAGTATTTCTATTTTATAGTATAAAACGTGCAAAAGAACCCAACACAAAAATTGTGTACTCATTAACTACTCCCAAAAAAGTATTTTTTTAATTTAGAGAGAATTTGTTATTGACTTAAAGAAACATATAAAATAGTGATCAGAATATCATTTAATCTAACGCGAAACAAAAACTGACCACCAAATCATTAAATCTCCAATATAATTGTGATGAAAATTGTTAGACCATTCAATTTTTAAGGGATAGTCAAACAACTGATGTGAATTAAAAAGAATTTTATTTTTTAATTGAATTTTTTCAAACCCTATTTTTTTCCTCATTGATTTTCTACTCCAAAGACCTGTTTCTGTTTGACTAACCATTGTATTCTGAAGGGTATATTATTTGCGATTAAACGAATTGCGAAACGAAGGGTTGCAAATCCCCTCTTGGGTGTCGATATGCCATCGTTCTAGTGGGATCTAAGCTGACTGGTTTGATTTAAAAAATGCACCAATGGAAATATGATTGCATAGGCTAGAGAATTTAATGGGTAATTAGGAAATAATTAATGCATAATTGATCAGATTAGTTCGATTGTACAAAATTTTTGTATTGTCACTTGAATTATATATAATTCTTACTTCCAAAGTTTCAAATCCGACAATTAGAAGTGGGATAAAATTGAATTTCTAGAATCCCTTACAGTTAGAACTGTTACATACAAGTGAAGCTAATATAAAGTATATACAGGGTGTTTCAGGAGGAATAATAAATATTTTAAGAGGTGGTAGTATAGACGAATTGCAATAAAAAATGCCATATAACATGTGTCCAATTTTTATTGAGTACAGAGATACAGCTGAGTTCTATGCATTTTCGTTTCGTCTCTTGGTACACCGGTTGCTATGGGCGTATTTATCGAATGTCAGCAGTTGTGTGTTCATGTTCAAGTTGTGAAGTTGTTCTTTAGTTTACATTGAAGTTTTCATTGTGATTTGTTGGGCAAGTCTACTGTACTGTAGCCTGTAAACATGCCGCACATATTTACACATGCTGAGTATGACGATATTGGGTTACATACTAACAGCTGTATCTCTGTACTCAATAAAAATTGGACACATGTTATATGGCATTTTTATTGCAATTCGTCTATACTACTACCTCCTAAAATATTTACTATTACTCCTGAAACACCCTGTATATGTTGCAGTAAAAACACGTTTTTTAATAAGAACAGGTTCTTACTAGTTAAAAAACGTTTCACTGAATACCTTTGTGACAACTAGAGTTTACTGAAGTTGGTTGAGTTTGGTTCAAAGGTCTAGAATCTTCATTTTTGACCTTCAGCCTCATTTTGGGTGTTTATTTTCAAAACATTTTAAACCAAAATGTTAAAAAGTACATTCTCTACAACTTTGCTTCTAATTTTTGACATTTTGGTTTAAAAATTTTTGAAAATAAACACCCAAAATGGGGCGGAATGTCAAAAATGAAGATTCTAGACCTTTGAACCAAACTCAACCAACTCTAGTTGCCACAAGGGTATTCAGTGAAACGCGTTTTAACTAGTAAGAACCCGTTCTATAATTTAAAATCCACGAGAACATATTGTTTTCATCAGACCACACCTTTGTTGCTTAACTCTAACGATTAGCGATATTTCACCGCAAGACCGAGACCTTGATTATTCTATTAAATATAATAATAATTAATGGGGTCAAATAGTTCAAACACTCAATTAACTATTCTATTGTTCTTTTTTCTTTTCCACTGACCTCACCCAAGAGACCCCGTGACCAATAAGATAAATGATTATTGAAGAAATTTTTCCTTGCAGAGATGCATATCTTAACAAATGATATTAATTAGTAATGCGAAGTTTTTTTTTCGAAGTTCAAAAAAAAATTGTAGATTATTTTTCATTTAGAAAAAAAACCAGCTATTTTAATTAATAAAGTTATGGTATCATTTGAATGGATCATTAATCAAAAGAGAATAATAATAATAATAATAATGCTATATGATGAGTCTATTTTAAGAGCAATAACATGAGATAAAGTCTATTTATCTATTTAATGTAATGAGAGAATATAATGAATTCCTCTTTTTTAGTTGGAAATTAATCTCTTTATTCGTAATATATAATGAACCCGAAGAGGGAAAGGGTTTCAGCGAGTCAAATCTAGGGAACAGGAAAAAATGGATAATTAGGAAAAGCGAAGGGTTTTTATTAGGGGCCTCTTGGGGAGCATTGAATTATTTGTTAGGGCGAATAAAAAGATGTCAAATAAGACGATTTTTCTAATTGGAGGAACCCGAATGCCAGCTTTAATGATCTAGTCCGGGAATTCAAATGAAGAATGAGGGAGGTAAGTGGATGGGCCACGTTGGGGGATGCGATGCACATCTCTTTATAGTGGATGTGCCAAGGGGGATGTGCAGCAACATCCCTCCAATATAACGAGAAAGAGATGCGATTTTTTTATTTGTTCATGCCTTAATTAATTAATTAACGGAGCTGGTATAATTTCAAAAATACCTCATTAATTTGCACCAACTTCAATTTGTATCGAAATGTTTTTTTTTAAGGGAATATTATTATACCCTCTTCATTTATATTTTTTTTCTCGCGGGTATCTTCAATCTTTTTATATCAAATAAAACCCGAGCGATATTTTTGAATAGAAAGAGAGAAAAAAAAACGTTCTCGGTGAATAAATACAGGTTGTATAGTAAAAAGTTCAATCGGATGAAAATTAAATTTTTTTCTCGAAGAGGATTTTTTGGTCACTTTTATATTATAAATACCGATACCCTCCGAAATGGACCGATTTCCATTTAAATCGATTCGAAATCAGATTTTCTCAAAGTTTGCTTAGAGATCTTAAGAGAATAAATAACGATTGAGACATGTTAATTCGTTATCCCTAGGGAATACAGGGTGAATCAAAATAGGGTATTCCATTATGAGGACAAAGCGAGAGGGAAGATTCAGCAACAAGAAAAAATCGGAATAGAATTACTCAACTAGAAAATGCTATTTTATCGAACCCTCAAATACTTGATTAATTATTGTCTGCTAAACTCAAAATAATAATGTACAACTAAACATGATTAAATTATCAATAAAAAATAGACAGCTCAAGAACTGTTTAACAGAATCAACATGTATGCCCCTAGTTCTACTGTTGTTTTGATATATTTTGTTATAATTTTACTGTTTTAGTTTGGAAAATTGACAAAAGGTGGCTTATTTATATGAAGTTCTTATGCTATTCAATACATTTTAAACAAATACTTTTCAAATATAAAAGGATCTTAAATGGTGTTTCTTAGAAAATGATGATGATTATTGAATTCGAAGCATATTTGGATCATTGAGAACGTCACAAAGTGAACTGGGTGGCCGTTTTTCAAGATGAACGATCCAGGCGGAGATGGGCAACCCGCCTTGATGAGTGCTCGCAGTCGGGAAGGCACTACCCAACTTACTGTCAACTTCATAAGCCAGTGGTATTCAGCTCTGGGGCGAGACAATTTCAAAGTGGACATGTAGTTTTTGATCAATGTATCACTTTTGACAATAATGAACGTGTTTTCGATGTATAATTTAAATGTTTATGTATTTTATAGTTATAATAATTAGGAATATATAAAGTTGATTTAAGGACATCTATGAAGGAGGATTTTTTCTTAGAACCATTTTATTAAATTCAAAATTTTAAATTTAATTAATTTTTTTTATTTTTTTAAATGAAAGAATACTTATTAACCGACTTCTTTAATATTTATTAATATTTTTAAATATTTTTGTATTTTGTCATAATTTATTTATTTAAGGATTCGTGGACCCCCTCCCATAAAATGATTTAGTTTTTAATTTTGTCGGAGTCGGCCTACCAAAATTATCAGGAATCGGATTCGTGTCTTTATTTACTGACTCAACAGCCCTGATTCTTATGCCGTTTATTTCTGAAATAAATCAACATTGCCTCGTGATTTAGAACTGTAGGAAATATTCTTACAAAAATCAACAATGCCCCAGTGATGTGACTAGTTACTGAACTGATAAACTTGTAGAAACCCCCATTTTCAACACAGTGTTTAAAATCAGCAAAATCTATAGTCGCTGGAGAAAAAAGTTTACACTTGTAGATTACTTTCTTCTTTCTATAACTTTACAACTTTTAAAGCACTTGAAACTTTCTCCAAGAAACTTATTTTATTGATTTATTGACAGAAACATAAAAATCCAATGTGATTGTCAATAATTTTACGGTAGACTTCCACATGCAATTTATTTCTTCCCAAACTTGATGCACATTATCCGGTTTTAGTTCTGAAACTACGAAAATAATTCAAAATTAGAGCTTTCCTAGATTGGTAGTAAAACAGAGGGGAGGGCATCAAACACTCCCTCGATAACACTAATAACAGTTGCATCGAACTGTAACTTCGAAAGGTGAAGGTAAAACTTGATGTTACGTTAAAAATAGTATTCTGTATAAATTTCATACAACCCTGAAAATAACTTTTTAAATAATCCATTATTATTAGATGAGCCGGAATAAGATAAGCAAATTGAATGCTATTCTTAAGAAGAAGAAATAAAAGGCTTTCCTATGTTTGATACAAATAAACATATACCTATATAAGAGAATGTATACTGGGCATTCTACCCCAAATCGAACGGTTTAAAAAATTATATTTTTGATTTCCTTCATTTTGTGACATTTTTTAATACCCATCAAAAAACTCTTCCTGGTAAATTTGGAAATATTTTTGATCACCGGTTTAAAAGATATCGAATTTCGGTTTTTCACTCATAACTTCTTTAAAAATGGTCCAAATTCAGATTTTTGTTTTTTTGAAATTTTTGTTTTTACATACTTTTTAGAAAATAATACAAACAAATTATTTAAAGTGTTTTATATGCAATTTTTGAGTCGATTTTTTTGATAATTTTTTATAATGAACTTCTATTATAATTCTACAAATTTTAAGACCGAGTTGATAGTGGTCCTATGATAATTACTATTTTTTTCGATTTTCTTTCAACAAACTAAAATATTTATTAATTATTTATTTTAAACACCTGTTAACGATAAAAATGTATAAAAATCAATTCATAATATCTAAAAAAAGATAACGCAATACCAAAAAGTGGTTTTAATAATGATGGTTAATAGCGAATAAATTTTTTTCGAAATTTTCAAACATCGAAAAAAATAGTAATTATCATAGGTCCACAATCAACCCGGTCTTAAAATTTGTAGAATGAAGTTTCAAATAAAAAATTATCAAAAAAAAATCGAAAAGTACATACAGTTTCAAAAACAAGATTAAATCGCATATAAAAACACTTCAAATAATTTTTTTGTCAAAATTGTTTTTTTTTTCTCAAAATTATGTAAAAAAACGAAAATTTCAAAAAAAAAAAATGAATTTGGACCATTTTTGAAGAAGTTATGAGTGAAAAACCGAAATTCGATATCTTTTAAACCGGTGATCAAAAAAATTTCAAAATTTACTAGAAAGAGTTTTTTGATGGGTAGTAAAAAATGTCAAAAAATGAAGGTAATCAAAAATTAAAAATTTTCAAACCTTCCGATTTGGCGAAAATGCCTCATACATATGTATCTATCTATAAATATGTATATAAAAATGGAAAAGTATGTATATATGTTTGTATGATCCAAACGATAATTTAACGCTTTGCCGTTGGCCAGTGCATTGCCAACGGCAAAGCGTTAAATTATTAGAACGATCCTGATTGGTCAGATAATGATCGTGCTTAGGCAATACGTTAAATAAATATAAAAAATAAATAAATTTGGCAGTCTTGAGACGCTGCCCGCCAGGGCAACCTGCCCGCAGGGCCTAGGTGTAGAAAGCGTGCCGAAGGCAGAAACTATAATTTTGAATGATCACTCTTTTTCATAAGAAATACTATCTCTGCTGTTTCTCATGGGTCCAAGTACCTGATCGGATGTAAGTAACATCAGTGATTTATTCTTAAGATTCTAAAACTCTGCTACTTTCGTCAAACTAAATATTTTCAATCAAATGGTCAATTTTTATTTCTATTTCTTTTTCAATTTATTATTTATTAAATAAATCGCTTTATTGATTTTCCATATCTTAGAAAACGGCTGATTCAGCCTAGGCATGATAATATTTATTATAAACTTGTCTTCTTCAGATTAGACATCCATCATCTCTATGACATGAAAGTATTGAAACTAGACTACCTGTTTGACTCTTCGCTGCAACTTCGAAATCTAATTTCCATCAATCTTTTCTATTCTATCAGGCCTTTCTGACAACATATCAATCCATCCTTTTAATAAATAATTTCCTTTCGAATAACAATTTATATTTATTTTATCTCGATATTGATTTTCTCTTCATTTGGAAAAAAATCTACCTACAACGTCCAAATTATTATTGATATTCAATATAACGTATTTCACTTGTAAATTGAAGAATTTTGATTAAACTCCTCTAGATTATAATCTTTCTTTGGACATATAGGGTGGCCCAGAAAGAAATTCATTTTTGAAAATAGAAAGAAAACAAAACTATTATATTTAAAAGCGTTTAATATTATACAATATAAAGTTTATTAAAAGTAATTTTATTTTTTGTAAATTAAATCATCAAGATGACGTACTTGGCTGTTGCAAAACTCTTCCAAACGGGCACGAAAATTTTGAAAAACTGAGTTGAAATGGCTTCCATATCTTTGATGAATATTCAGCTTCAATTACTGCAATGTCGTCGGATTATTAGTGTATACCTTGCTTTTAAGCTGTCCCCATAAAAAGAAGTCTGCTGGACTTAAATCGGGATTCCTCGGAGGCCAGGTTATGTCACCCCTCCGCGAAATCAGTTTCTGAGGAAACATATCCCATATCACGCGCATGCTCTCATTCTGAGTTGCAAGAATCGGGAGGTTACAATCGAAACACTTGGTTTCAGCATGATGGAGCCACGACACTTAGAATGAGACCATGCGCGTGATAAGGGATATGTATCCTCAGAAACTGATTTCGCGGAGGGGTGACATAGCCTGGCCTCCGAGGAGTCCCGATTTAAGTCCAGAAGACTTCATTTTATGGGGACACCTTAAAAGCAAGGTATACGATAATAATCCGACAATATCGTGGCAATTGAAGCTGAATATTCGGCAAGAAATGGAAGCCATTTCAAAAGAAACTCTTAAAAGTTTTTTGTCGGATTATTATCGTATACCTTGCTTTTAAGGTGTCCCCATAAAAAGAAGTCTTTTGGACTTAAATCGGGACTACTCGGAGGGCAGGTTATGTCACCCCTCCGTGAAATCAGTTTCTGAAGAAACATATTCCTTATCACGCTCATGCTCTCATTCTAAGTGTGACATATGGGTCCATTCTGCTGAAACCATGTGTTTCGATTGTAACCTCGCGATTCTTGCAACTTAGAATGAGAGCATGCGCGTGATAAAGGATATGTTTCCTCAGAAACTGATTTCCCGGAGGTGTGACATAGCCTGGCCTCTGAGGAGTCCCGATTAAGTTCAGCAGACGTTTTTATGGGGACACCTTAAAAGCAAGGTATATGCTAATAATCCGACAACATTGCGGCAAGTGAAGCTGAATATTCAGCAATGAAATGGAAGCCATTTCAAAAGAAACTCTTAAAAGTTTTTCAAAATTTTCGTGGCCGTTTGGAGAGTGTCGCAAAAGCCAATGACGTCATCTTGATGATTTAATTTTCAAAAACTAAAATTACATTTAATAAGCTTTATATCATATAAGATTAAACGGTTTTAAATATAATGGTTTTGTTTTCTTTCTATTTTCAAAAATGAATTTTTTTCTGGACCACCCTATACAACGAATATTTTAATAAATACTATTTCTTTTTGAATACACTTTGTGAAGCATAAGTCTGTCCTTGTCATTAAGTAGTTAGTATTATCGCTTAAGACAAACTAAAAGTAGCCCGATTTAATCTGGGAAAATTTACATTCGATACAGAATGAGATTTTCTTTAAAAGCTTTTAGTTTTAGCGAATCTGAAAGTAGTTCTGGATTAAATTAGAAATAAATAAAAAAACAGTTGATTGTGTAGAACAATTTGACAACTGTTAAAACGTTATATTTAGAATAAGGAAATTTATTTCCAAGTATACTCAAATTCTTCCAAAACTTAAGTGACTTGTAGATTTTAATTTGATAAATTAAAGGGTTTATTCAGTCACATATAATAAATAAATAGAGTAATTTTAGACAATTAACAATATTTATTAGATAGATTTACTCAATAGTTCACCCCTGGTAGACCATCATCAATTGATTAATATGGATATTTCAACAATTTTCAATAAATAAATAATTTGTAAACACTTGTCATTGAATTTAGAATCTGATTTGGACTACTGAAGATAGTCTACCAGAGGTGACCGAAATTTTTAGTAAATCTATCTAAAAAATAATGCTAGTTGTCTAAAATTACTCTATTTATTTATTTTATGTGACTGAATGAACCCTTTAATTTATAGAATTAAGTTTACTCCACATTTCGAAAATGTTTTAGAAGTAATTTTTCTAGAACTTTTATTTAAACAATTAAATTAGAAGTAAAGTTGGACAGGGGGATGCTGCGTTTTTTTGTCAATATCTTTTATTTCTGTCAAACACCCCAAAAACTCTTAAAACCCTTAATTATAATTTATTGTTATTCCCGGATGGTACGCAAAATTCCGAATGTCAAAATCCCGACAAGCCCAAAATCTCGACAAGTCAAAATCCTGACACGTCTGATTTTGGGCTGTCAGGATTTTGGGCTGTTGGGATTTTGGGATTTTGGGCTGTTAAGATTTTGGGCTATCGGAATTTTGGCTGTCGGGATTTTGGCTTTCGGGATTTTGATATTCGATATTTTGGGGTGAACCCGTCATTCCCATATATACAGAACTTTATTTCTAAATTTGGTAAGGTATTTAAAAGATATTTTGATAGAACTTTCATTAAAAAAAACGAAAATAATAAAACATTTAATTCTGTCTAAATTAGAAGATAAATTATTTTTCTAAAATATATCATAATTTCTATCAATGTCCATTATCTGAAGTTTTTTCTAGGTTAATTGACTTGATCGATAATAAATACAGGATGTGCTGAAAAAACAAAGCTACAGGTATTATCGTTGTAATATTCATATGTACACATTACGACCCCTAATTTTAGAGAAGTGTTTTAGAAGTCATTTTGATAGAACTGAAACCCTTTGTGCTATAAATATTAGGGGTTGATTCATTGTGTATTTTCTTAATAATACCTCATCAATAAAATCATCCCCAAACAAGTTAAAT
>JALMQS010000120.1:1496709-1527379 GCA_024734495.1 Forficula auricularia | reverse complement strand
AAGCACCGTGGTTAAGAAAAGAAAAACAACTGCGTGTTGTTATTGTTAAATTTTAAAATTCGTGTGTTGTAATTGTTGAATTTTAAAATTCAAATAACGTATATATCTTCTATACTCTCCTTAAAGACATAGAAATACATTATTTATTATCTAATCGTTTGCACTACAGAAGCTTCATCAGCATTTTTTATTAAAGACTTTAATCATCATAAGTATTTTTATTTGTTGAAGAATATTAGCTGTCCTATGTTAAGTTTTTCTAATTAAAAATTTAATATCTCCAAAACAGCAAAGCATATCGTGTTGAAATTTAAGTATACTTTTCATGACTCAAAAATGGCTGTCGTAGTTTTTTTATGTAGTTTATGTTGTTAAATTTCGAAATCCAAATGGTATATAAATAAATCTTTACCCCTTAATGCCATGAAAATATATTATCCAATAATTTATTTCCTCGTAAGCACTACAGAAGCTTCATCAGCAAAAAAGTTCAGTTTATTTTTTAATTAAATTCCTTAACCATAATCATCATCAGCAAGCATCATCATCAATGAATTATTTATTGGTTTATGTAAATGATATTTAGTTGATCCATTATGATTGTTTAATTTAAATGAAAATTATATTATCATAATTTGACGAGCAAATAAACAATATCAACATAGAGAGGGAGCCACACTCTAAAATAGAATATATCAGAGCAAGAATTGATAATGGAATTAATTATTCCTCTTTATGGGGCTTAATAGAGTGTAAACTCCTATAAAATGAACCCTATTTTTATAAGTCAAAATTGGGGGAAATCATAAATGGAAAAATCTAGATAAATCCATCATTAAAATGAACCCTCTTGATAGTTTTATATTTCCATTATTATCCACTAAATAGAAACGTAACTCTAAGAATGGGAATTTTGTTTGGGGATGAAAAAATTCAAAGTTGAAGGATTTTTAGCAGTGTTTCCCAACGTGAGTCCCACAGGGGGAAATTCAAAAATGGCTTGTCCAAATAAATATAAAAATCTGCAAAATTAGTTACCCATATTTGAAAAAATAAATGATAACAAAATTTGATAGCAAGTAGCTTCAGCAATATATCAAATACATTTAAATGTATGTAGAATCATACAAAATACTAATCAACAAAATTTTGTTTTTGTAATTATACAAGGTGGGCCATAAAGATCTACCACATTTTGAAGAGGTATAAAAAATGAAAAAATTTACCTAGAAAAAACCTGAATATATTTTTGAAAAGGACATAATTTTTTTTTCAAATGTGTTTTAAACATTATATCAGTCGAAAAAAAGGGGAGGGGGTCAAAAATGAAAATTCTAGCCCTTTCAGCCAAACTCGTATACATATTCTGTGCACCCAGAGTGCACTTTGCAATCGCCTCCTCTTGGAAAGCAATGCCAAACTACCAAGAGTATAATTGCCTAGTAAACCTCTCCAAACTAGCCGTTCGGAACGGGCTTTAAAAAGTAGGTCCCGTATATCTGTGTAAAACAACGACACACTCAGCACAGGTATATGTGGAGAGGCGCCGTGCCCGTTTCGGGTATGGCTTCTAAGAAGAAGTGCACCCCCAGAAGGCTAAAAAAGCAAAAAATAACCACACAAAATGGAGAGGGGGGGTCAAAAATGAAATTTTTAGCCCCTTCGACCAAACAATGTATACAAAATATGGCTAGTTTTTGCATTTCTAGCCTTCTGAGGTTCCACAGAATATGTATAAAAAATTTGGTTAAGTTTGGTCTAATGGGCTGGAATTTTTATTTTTGGCCCCCCCCCCCCCACACACGGGCACTTTTTGTTGTCTAATAATGTTTAAAACACATTTAAAAAAAATTTTTCTAGCCTTCTGGGGTTCCACAGAATATGAAAATTTGGATAAGTTTGGTCTAGTCAGTTTAATTTTTATTTTTGCCCCCCCATTTTAGGTGGTTAGGGTGCATTTCTAGCCTTTTTAAGACTCACAGAATATGTATATAAAATTTAGTTGAGTTTCGTATAATGGGCTAGAATTTTCATTTTTGACCCCCCCCCCCCCCCCCACACACACACACTTTTTGTTGTCTAATAATGTTTAAAACACATTTAAAAAAAAATTTCAAAAATAATATTTGCCCCACCCTGTATAATAATTCATTTTTACAATATAAAAATTATGTAAATGTAACATAAGGAGCATGAGAATTTTAGAAAGGCTTAGATGGGACATGGCACAAAAAAGTTTCGAAAACACTGCTTTATAGAGTCCAAAAAGTAATTTTTAAAAAATGTGTATTCGTCTTCCTAACCAGGATGTTAAATTTGGAGATATTGATTTTATAACGTCGTTTAATTTTTAATTTTATTCCAATATATTATTTATCTCTAAAAAGGCTTTTACTTTTTACTATAATAATTTTTTGTAGACTCTTTTTTAATTAAAAAGTTTAATCGAAATTGTGACAGGCTTTTTCGGGAGATTTTGAAAAACTAAAAAAGAACTTTTGAAAAGTAAAGATTAAAAAATCGAGAATTTCATAAGCTCAAATACCTATTTTCAATATTTAATAAATATTTGGTAAAAAGTTGAGTCAGAAAATTGCTAAAGCACACAGCCCTAAATTTTCCCACTTAGAACGTTTAATGAACCAATTTTTCATTTTATAATTATTTTTCTCGATTTTTTGCACATTTTGGATTCATTATTAAAAAAAATATATTTTTTCGAGTTTACCATCCGTCAAACACAGTGAACTTTATTTTATCAATTTAACTTACTTTATATTTACTGTTTTGTGAAATCACAAAAACGCTTCTAAAATTCAACTTAGTTTTTAACTGTAAAATATATATCAATTAAAAGTTAATAATAATTTAATATTGATTTCATAAATATATGAACAACAGGTTTAATATAAAACAAAAAGGAATTAATCAATTGTTAATTAACAGCTAGAAGTTTGATATCATTTTAGACTTTATCAAACTTTGTGATGTAGAACAAACTTTATTGTTATTACTTTTTTTTTTAGGTTCTAGCCTATAATTATATGGTAGACAAATTGTAAGGGTTATTTGTCACCGAGAGGTTATCCGCGATTGGAAGTAGGTATATACCTCTTTGGAAGAATTTTGGAAGTACTTGGAAATATTTGGAAGTACTTGGAAATATTTGGAAGTACTTGGAAATATTTGGAAGCACTTGGAAATATTTGGAATTACTTGGAAATATTTGGAATTACTTGGAGATATTTGGAAGTACTTGGAAATATTTGGAAGTACAAGTGGAAGTAGGTGTACAGCATATTAGGTCGCGGTTCACCCCTCGTTTGTCACACTAGTGAATTGAATTCAAATTCAGACTCGACCCTCACCGGTTGACCATCTTTAGTATTAAATAATGTTGTACATTGCATTCAGGGACGCGCCAAGTCCCTTTTCCGCCGTCGTGCGAAATACAGTCCACAACATTTTTTCACGTTTCAAGTTTTTTTTTTTACAAAAATAACTAATAGGGCGAATAATAAATAGTTTCATCCTTTTTTGAAATATTTCGAAAATAGAATGCAAAATAAAAATAAAAAAAAAACTTTTTATTGGTCTATTATATGGGTGTTCAAACTTTTCGCTTACACGGGCCACATTTGAAGAAAAAAATTTGTCTTGAGTCGCTGATAAAATATTATAATTTTATTGATATTTGTTAATCAAAAAAGATAGTTAATAATGTAGAATGGAACTTTATTTTTTTAGCTCATAGTGAGCTTCTAATTTAATTGAAAATAGCTTCACGTATATGTGAATACATACCTACATACTTACAAAAAGTGATATTATGTATTAGTATTTGTTTATTTTTTTTCCTGGCTAGATAATTAATATAAAATTCTAATAAAGAGACAATATTTAATTTTTCTTTCAGATCGGTATCTAATTGTTGTTCTAGAACATTCACTCAGAAAGTTTGCGAGTAGAAAATTCATTTCTAATGAAAATGGAGTCGAAAATAGACCAAAATGATGATTAGATTTTGGTGCAAATCGACCCAAAATGAAGGGAGGGAGGGAGGGTTAAAATTAAAATTTTTAATATTTTCAAACTAAAAACACAAGAAAAATAAAATACACTATGAAATGAACCCAAAATAACGAAAATATTTTTTTCTGGCGCCAAGATTGGGGGGGGGGGGTCAATAAATAAAAATCTAGGCCATTTGAGCAAACGCAACCAAATTTTGTATACATAATCAGTGGGCCCCTAGAACACTAAAAATGCACAAATAAACCCCCCAAAATGGGGGGGCGGAGCCTCAAAAAATTAGGGGCGGAGCCTCAAAAAATTAGGGGCGGAGCCTCAAAAAATTAAAATCTAGGCCCTTGTACCAAACTCAACCAGAAGTGTATGCTAAAGTCAAGTGGGTGGCCACATCAGAACGTGTCAAATTATTTTCAGTATTATTGATTTGAATATTCTTTTTACGTAATATTGAAGAATAAAATACATTCAGCTTAGTCATTTCTGTTTGGAAACATGTAATTTTGGATCCTTTATACAAATAAATGGATGCTATTTAAACCCCATTGAACTCTTGTAAATAATTCTTGGATTTTACGCATTCTGGAATGCAGTCACAATCACTCTTCAAACTGATAACTTTATGATTATGATTTATTAAATAAAATAAAATAAAAAAATCATATTTTAAAAACAATACCAACGAATTTTATTTTATGATATTCTTATCAAATCTTAATAAAAATATTTTTTATAAAAAAAATAAAACCGACTTCAAAAACCTTAAATGCAACAAATAAAATAATAATAACTTAAAAATAAAATAAAATCCACTAAAAGGTATAAAATAATTATCTTATTTAGTTACAACTAAACGAGGAAATATTAATATGAAATTACTTTTTGAAGTCGGTGCCAAACAAACTATACCTATAAGCGAGCGTACCCGCCAAACGTACTAAGTATGATCCGTCAAGTGCGATTCATAAAAGGTATATGTTTGGCACCGACTTCAAAAAGTAATTTCATGTTAATATTTCGTCGTTTAGTTGTAATTAAATTACGATAATTATTTCATACCTTTTTAATTTATTTTTAAGTTATTATTATTTTAATTGTTGCATTTAAGTTTTTTGAAGTCGGTTTTATTTTTTTTTATATAATTATTTTTATTTTTCTCTTTTTAGTGATGTTATTAATAGTGACTTAATATAATATCTTGCATTCATCTAGTAAGAGAAAGCGTCAGGCGAATGAATCAGAAAATGATAATAAAATTCAATTCATAAATATAGAAATTCTCTCGAAACGTTTGCGGGTTTTAAATAAATGTTATAAGATTTTTTTTTATAAAAGATTTTATTTATCATAATTTCGATTATTTGCTCATAAGAATTGAAGATTTACCTTATTTCGTCATTGATCATATCTTCAGAACTTGACCAAATTAATATGCGACCACCCCTAAGGTACCCTATTTACAATAAAAAAAGAATCATCGAAATCGGTTCACAAACAAAGAGTTAGACCTGAACAAACCTAACAAAAAAGGTCTAATACCAATGAAAAAAAACAGGACCAATCGGAAGCTAAACTGAACCCCTGAAATCGGTTCACAATTGGCGGAGATATGAGGTAACATAGACACAAAAAAAAAAAAAATCAGTCGAATAGAGAACCTCCTCCTTTTTTGGTTAAAAATATAATTTTTATTCTTCATTCAAAACTAAAATGAATTTCTTATTCAATATAATATTTCAATAATTCAGTTATTTATTAAATGCGAACGTCAATTTGCTAGATTGAGATTTTATGAAGCTGCTCTATTTTTGTCTCGGTTTGATAAACACATTTCTTGGGGGGGTCGGCCCCCCCCCCCCCCCCTTTAACACACTAACACACACACATAATATTCAAAGAAAGATTTAATTCTATCTATCATCTTTCTTTGAGATGCACAAGAAATGAGAATGGAAAATGTGACAATTACTAATGTTTCGATATGATGAAATAAGATTAAATATGATTTCTATGGAAAAGGCGAGACATTAATATATTATTTGGAAAATGCCCAAAACAGAATGATGAAGGTGTCACATAAATATGGAATTGTGTTTCCCCTTAATAAATCAAAAAGTTATAGGATTATTTAAGTGATTTATGCAGAGATAATTAATCATCCAAATTTGAGATGAATGACAGCCGTTTTGTATTCGATAAAAAAAAGGTTTCGTCATTCATTAAAAATTAGCTTCAATTTTCAAAAGATTCAAAGACGAAGGAAGCGAGATATCGAGAATGAAAGGAAATCGGGACGAGAAGAGGGAAAACGAGATCGATTTGGAATAGTGGAAGAAATCAATGACGAGAAGAGGACTGGGTGATATTAAAGAACAATGGATAGGTCAGAGCAACCGAGGTAAACATGATAAGGAAAGGAATTGAAATCGTGGACTTTGAAACATGTGGATTTGCTAATCATATCAAATCAAATAATGAAATCTCAAGGAGAGACTGCATGACTTTATACTTGCTGTGCAAGAAATCGTTTCGTAAAGAGATGGGAAAGGAAAACTTGGTTGGCTAACAAGTCGTTACACCTGTCTCTTTTTGAAGTAAAGGGCGTATAATGTGGAATTTACAAGGGATAGAACTATTTTTAACTAACATTTATAGTACAAGATCCCGACTTAGGTCGACCTTCACCTAACGAGTTTCCTAATGAAATTCATATTTTGATAATATAATGTATTAATAAACAAAACTTGATAGGGTCGACATCCAATTCATACCCTGTATGCTAAAGTAATAAAAAATCGGTGAAAATTTTCTAATTTAATCACAATATTTCGGTTTCTAATTCTGTGCTAGTCATTTTATTTCATCAATCTGCTTAGGTCGTTGTGGTCTTATTGAATTAATATTAATATACCATTTTACTGTCAAGGTTTTGTCAAATTAAAAGATTAAAAAGAAATATCTAATTTTTTATTTCAGGGCTTAAAGACCAGGAACTCTTCCACGCATTTAAGGCCTGAACAGAGAATCATAGGGAATAATGACCGTAGAAGAAATACAATATTTAAAAATTACAGAAAAAGAACTTAAAAAAGTCACCGTACCAAACTACTATTATGACTAGTAACTCTAAGATGATGATTTTGTGTGAAATATTGTAAAGTAAGTGCCCCAAAACGGGACACATCAAAACATACCCCCCAAAGCGGACACCCCTAAACACCCGTGTTTAAAATCAAATTCAATCATTACTGTAGAATATATACAAAAATTAAAAATTACAGAAAAAGAACTTAAAAAAGTCACGGTACCAAATTACTATTAGGACTGCTAACTCTAAGATGATTTTATGTGAAATATTGTAAAGTAAGTGCCCCAAAAGTGGACACCTCAAAACATACCCCTCAAAGCGGACACCGCAAAACACCTGTGTTTAAATTAAGGGCAAATAGGTCCCAAATTCTTTGTATTATGTTGGCCACTCTTTGCAATAGTGTTCAGAAGTCGATGGAATTGCAACAGACAAAATTTGGGGCCTATTTGCCCCATTGTAAATGTTTTAATGTGTCCGCTTTAAGGGGCATGTTTCAAGGTGTCCACTTTTGGGTCACTTACTTTATTAAAAATATTTCAAGACCGTTAATAAATTGTCATTGAAAAATTTGAATTTTTTTTTTTTTTAACTTATTCAAAAGCTTGGAAAAAAAAGTCAACAGGTATACTAGTACTAACTCCGCCCCGATATTTTCATTTCGGCTATAAACTTAACAAAGGTTTCCCAACTACTCTGCTTTCAACATCTTTTATTAAAAGGGGGGATAATAAAAAAAATTATGTTTCGGAAATAAATGTCAGATGAGGACGATGATATAATTCTTTTTTGTGCCATTTCTAAGATCGTTAAAGGGATTTAACTTTTAGATTTTTGGTCATTAAAGGACTATGAAATTCTAATAGGTTATCATTAGTTTGGAACTATCGTTGACAGAGGTTGTGCAAACGTCAATCGATGCTGGTCTATTTCTATCAGCTGACGAATCCTATCCCTTGTTTGCCTGGCAGCACCAGTTACAGGGTGATCACCCACACAAACACACACCTCCTTAGGGATTGCATGACTCGCTAAAGAATTCAAGACAAAAAGAATGAGGGGCCCTTAAGAGAAAAATTAATTCCAGAAGATTAAAAGAGAATGACATCAACAGAACCTTTTTATCGCAGTTTTTATATTACAGCTATGCGGATTCGTTTAGGTCATAAGCTCTATTTATTATTATTAAAACTAGTGATAATTTTTACTTTCATTTAAATAAATTAAGTATTGGAATGGTGTCTTTGGAATTGAACTTTTTAAATTCTTCTAATTCCATTAGTATTGGCGAAAATTACTATTGGTGTGACATCTATTCAAGGTATATTAATTAAAATTCAACCCGAATTCACCCTCTAACATAGTGTTTCCCAACCTTTGCTGTGCCATATCCCTCCTAAGCTTTTCTAAAATGTATCATATTCTTAATTTATATATTCTGAAAATGAATTATTATTTATCTATATATAAAATGAAAAAGTATGTATTTATGTATGTTTGTATGATCCAAACGATCTGATCGGCCAGTGTATAGCCAATGGCAAAGAGTTAAATTATTAGAACGATTCTGATTGGTCAGATAACGGTCGTGCTTAAATAATAATTTGAAATAAACTTTTGGCCGTCTCAAGACGCTGCCCGCCAGGGAAACTGACCCGGAGGGCAATCCTGGAGCAGCTGGTATAATTACAAACACGAAATTTTATTGATTAGTATTTTGAATTATTCTACAATCTACATACATCTCAGTGTATTTTATATACTACTATCAAATTTAGTTAACATTTATTTTTTCAAATATGGATAATTAATTTTGTGGATTTTTAAATCAGCCCATTTTTGAATTTCCCCCCCTTGTGGGCCGTGGGCCCCATGTTGGGAAACACTGCTCTAACATCTATCGGAATTCCCTCAGGTGGATCTTTAAGGGTGAATAAACAACTAAACAAACATGTTCTTATGTGTATAAATTTGTTGTTCATCGTTACCTAGCGCATCTAGCGGTTGCTGATTTTCGTCAATTAACTTTTATAGTTAGAAAGCAAAATTTCATCAAAAATTCAATTAATTTTTTTTGCAAATTTCTATACCTTCTTTCAAACTGTGTGGACTAGAAAGTAAATACTTCTTCCAAATTTCAGCTTATTAGTTACAACCTTTTCATTTTTTTTTTCAATTAATTTTTCTGAAGGAATCAATATTTTTTGATCAATTCAAGCAATTAATAAAGAAAAATATAATTCTATTATCTTAATTGTTATTAGACTTTTTGATTATTTACTGCAAATTTGAAAAAACTGACATTACAGTTTTGTTTATTATTATTATTATTATTCAGTAACCAAAACATTTCCTTACCTTAGTGACTAAAATCAAATTAGCTACTGCCGCTAACTTAAAATCTAATTCAAATAATACAATGAAACTACGACGTTTCTGCATAAAATAAAGACAATTTTGAAAAATTTTAGAAACTTTTTAAAATTTAAAATATAAAATACTAGGTAGATTTCACAAAAAATAAAAGATCAGATGCTTGATTAGCACGACTATATAAATTTCGGGGTATAAGCCCATCTTCAGGAGTTCACATTTTTGTGAAACCTACCTAGAATTTTAAATTTTAAAAAGTTTTAAAAAAATTTCAAAATTTTCTTTATTTTAATTAAAGTGTTTCACCAAGAACCCACACCATTCTCCCTTAACAAAACTTTTATTACTTTACCATACAGTGTATGGTCAAGTATTGTTATCGAGCATGAAAAAAGTGTTTTTTTTTTTTCGAAATATCTCAAAAACGGCTGAAACTATTTTGATTAAAAAAATTGAGCAAAACCATGGCATTTCGCTCTACAAAAAAGCTCTAATAAATGAATATCGAAAAAATTATATTTTTTGAGATAATAATTGTTTTGTCAAAATGTTTGTTAGTCAGTTAGTCTGTGCGTTACCAAATTTTTGTGGTCGAGCTAGCTCAAAAACTAGTATGAATATCAAAACCAAATTTCACAGGTAGTTTTGGTCCATTCAGATTAAGAGCTGATTAGATTTTGGTGCATATCGATCCAAAATTAAGAGGGGTGGAGGGGTTAAAAATAAAAAATCTAGGCCTTTTAAGCAAACTCAACCAAATTTTGTATACATAATCAGTGGACCCCCCAGAAGTCTAAAAATGCAAAAACTAACCGCCCAAAATAGGAGGGGGGGGGGTGCAGGGTCAAAAAATTAAAATCTTAGCCATTAACCAAACTCAACCAAATTTTTTATACATAATCAGTGGGACCCCAGAAGACTAAAAATGCAAAAACTAACCTACATGAATATAAATAATTTTATTAAATATTAAATATAAGTGAGGGGCCAGGTTGTATGATAAAGTCAAGTGTATGGGCACATCAGAACACGTCAGCTTATTTTTAGTCATAGAAGTATGGCATTTTTTCACGTAGGTACTGAAGAAAAAATATTCTCCATTTATTTTTGTGTATTTTGAAAAAAATCGGGGTTTTTAAGAAGTTTTTTTATATATATTTTTATTTTATGCTTTATTTTATTCCTTCTTTATGATAAATTCAATGATAAAAGAAAACTTCTTCGATCTTTATCCAAATTGATCCCAAACGAAATGAGAAAACGGACCATTCACATGCAAGTACAAGTATAATCGTGTACGTGTAAAACACTTCATGTTGTCTTCGAGACCTTGGTTATTTATATCCCTTCAAGATAAAAACTTGTTATTTTCGTAATTTTAAAAATATAGCTATTTATACGCGACTCTCGATTTTAACTGTAATAAATAGAGTGCGCTAGGGAATAATGTAAGAACCAGTGTCGTAGTTGCATAGGCTATTTGCCAGCCATTTGGCCGTTTATCAACCAGAATGCAAAAGATTATGTTTAAATTTAAAATTACGTTCAAACGTAAAATTAACTTGTTTATTTTTTCCGATTTTGTCAGTTGAATGCTCCTATAATACACTTTTATTTTAATATTAGAAGTACCAAAGCGCTGGACTCATCGAATCATACATACATACTTACATAAATCGTAAAATTTTCTCGGTATGGGCTGACAATGCATGTAAACTTGCACCTTAAAATGTTTTTGAAACATTTTTAGATAAAATCTACCCCAACAAAAATAAATGTGTAAAAAAGACCAAATTCGATTAATAAAAACCGTTTGCCAAAAAAGTAGTGAGATCTAATGTGCTGCCAAGTTCAACATCATCCATTTATTAAATGAGTCGAGAATAGAGTAACTTCAATTAAAACGCATGTTTTTCATTTTACAAGTCCATCTATATTTATTTGAAATTATTTTCCTAAAACTTGGCTTTAGCATTGTTATGAATGTCACGAATTATGTTACCATATCACGTAAAAGCCAAGTTTTAGGAAAATAATTTCAACTAAAAATGTGAAATCAATAAATATATATGGACAACATACATTTTAGGAAGTCACTATATTCTCGATTCACTTAAAAATATATGATGTTGAACTTGGCAGCACATTAGATCTCACTATTTTTTTTGGCAAACTGTTTTTATTAATCAAACTTGGCGTTTTTTTATACATGTATGTTTGTTGGATCTTTTTGTAATTTAGATAAGTATTTATGCCATGAAGAAGAGAATTTCACCCATTATTAATGCTCCAAACTCTAACAGATCATTATTTTTGAATTAAAGTCAACATGAACTGCAAATTACAAGTGATATCTGATTAATTATAAAGGAATAAACATATTAATATTTCAAATGAATTTAGATAAAGTTTAGCAACAATCCGTTGCAGTTTATTTTTTTTATATAATTAAAATCAATTTTTTTTTATTATAGATAATATATATCTCAATAAAATGTGTAAATTATACCCCTTGCCCCCCAGGAATATATATATGTATAAAACATCAATCTACCTATTCAAAATAATTCCCATTGTACTTTCTTTGTATATATGAAGAATTTTCACGTTTTTAACTCAAAAAAGGGGAGCCGGGTTGGCTCAGTTGGCTAACGCACTGACCTCGTTTCGACATCGATCGATTATGACGATGTTGGAATGGGAGGTCGGGGTTCGATCCTAGCTGACGAATAAAAATTTCTACCGGCTGAAAACTCGGCTCCCCCACTAACCCTACTAACACTTTACTTATGTGCTGTCTAAATGGGCTTTGTTCCCGGTGACATTAAATAAAAAAAAAAAAAAAAAAACTCAAAAAAGATATTATATGATAATCTAGATATAGAGTAATTTTCCAGTCAAATAAGAAATATGGCTCTTCCTTTCCAAGAAGATCTTGTTACAAGAGGCCAAACAGTCTCCAAGGAAATTCCAAATGCTTTCAAAAACGCTCCTTGAAAACCTCCAGAGATCTTGTCAATAACTTTAATCGGACTTGGATAAAAATTCTATAAAAGAGTCAACAAGTTCTTCGCCAGAGTATCAAAAAGATGAGATAATATTTAAGGTTTTTGGTTAGTTTCCTATTAGAAGTGTGTTCATTAAAAATATTGTTTGGTGTTGACGTTTTCCAGCCCTTTCAATGCTATTCACTTTGCTAACATTTTACATAAATTGATTTGGAAAACAGGTTCATCAATTGCACAGCTTGGGAGACCAGGACCAAGTCAGGTTGCCAAAAAGAGCTTGCTAAATAAATTATCAATGATAAAATTTGTCAAATTTCTGCTCTATGGTACTTTATAAACAAAAGCTATATTATATTTGTTTTTTTTATCCTCCCTATGTATGTTAGAAAAAAAAATGCGTAGGGTTACCATCTTTTTCCACTTCATTAAAAAACATATACTTATTCCATAACTAGCTGCAAGGACCCCCTTCATTGGGCCTCTTTTTAGCCAAGGGGCTTCGCCCCCTGGACCCTCCGTCACTTGAAAACTCCTCCATCTCCAACCACTCTCCATCCCACCAACCCCGGAACTTCTCCTCCGCCTCTAATCACCCTCCAATCGAGTAAACTCACCCCTGGAATCCCCGTCCATGGACCCCGAGCCCCATGGACTCCCACCTTTCCCCTGGACCCCTCTTCCCAACCCCACATAGATATATATATGTAGGTACAGACATAGGCACAAATCCCCTTTAATATCCCCCTGGACCCCACCTCCCAACCCCATATAGGTATATATGTAGGTATAGACATAAATTCCTTTTAATATCTCCTGGACCCCTCCAAACCCCATATAGGTATATATGTAGGTACAGACATAGGCACAAATCCCCTTTAATATCCCCCTGGACCCCACCTCACAACCCCATATAGGTATATATGTAGGTATAGACATAGGCACAAATTCCCTTTAATATCTCCTGGACCCCACCTCCCAACCCCATATAGGTATATATGTAGGTACAAACATAGGCACAAATCCCCTTTAATATCACCTTGGACCCCACTTCCCAACCCCATATAGGTATATATGTATGTACAGACATAGGCACAAATCCTCTTTAGTGTCCCCTGGACCCCCACCCTACATGGAAACATAGGTACATACAGAGACAGGGACAAACGCCCTTTAGTAGTATGTGATGATATACCATAGGTACAGACACATGGACAAATGCCCTTTAGTAGCCCCTGGACTCCACCCCTCGACCCCTCAAGCCCTGGACCCCACCTGCCAACCCTTGGGGAGACGGGCATACAAAGAAACATAGATAGTTAGAGAGACAGGCACAAATGCCCTTTATTAGTATGTGATAAGGGGCCCGGTTCAAATTTTGGACCCTGGGCCCGAAATTTCATGTGGGGGCCATGGTTGAATGTTTCAAACACTAGTTTGGAGATTAAATAATATTATTGTAATATCCTTTCTTTGCTAGTGATTAATTAACTTTTCTGTTCTCTCTACAAAATGCAATTTTCGTAAAATGATTTAGAAAACGGAATCTTATGTGAATAGTTTGTTTGCCATTCATTGAAATTCTTGCATTATTTGCACACCTTCATTTAAAATGTATCAAAAGCGACACAGCCGTCTTTTGAATACAATTTTGAATATAGAAACGCCATCAGTTAGCGTCGTTATTTAATAAGGCAAGTGATGAGCCCTTAAGGTCAAGAACATTCATTATCAATGCAAAATACACAGCCCTATTTTGATTTAAAACCTTCCATTTGATGCGCCCTTTTACCCTTCACACCGTTGAGAAAATAATTCATAACCAAATTGAAATGTTATATTTAAAATTCAATTTCGTGTTTACTTGGAAAATAAGATAAATTGATGAGTTTGAATAAGATTGATCTTTTGACTCCTCAAATGGAGCGCCATTTGTCTTCGAGATCACTTAATCTAATAAAATTTAAAATCGACTAGATTATTCATCCTAGAAAGTTTATTATTTTTGTTTTTTGCTCTCTTTGAAAGATTCCCAAAACACTCATGCATATTTTATCCCAAACTTAATTAATTCGCAAACTAAATTTTCCATTAAAAGTATTAAAAAATAAATCTAAATCTTATGGAAATTATTTATCCAACACAAAAGCATAGTAGAAACTCTAGAAAATGTATCAAAATATTAGGTATACATATCTAATTAAGATAACATCAAACGAATTTTCTTTTCTGATTTAAAAACTGTTATTTATTAATTAAAATTATATTTAATATTAGAAATAAAAACTTTTCATTTAAAATTACATTTGTTTGGATTTCTATTCAGAATATTAAATGAAATTTATGCTAGTTTTAACACAAGAAAATTCCTTCTTTTTTTTTTTTAATTTTATATTTGTAGATATTTCGAATTTTTAATTTACCTTTTAAGGAAATTAAAATAAACATGCTTTCCCAGAATTAAATTAATTGGATCAGATGAAAAAATCCGTCAAAAATTCGCGTTTAGGGATCATTGAAAATATTAAAATCCTTTTTTATCCCGATAAATCCCTGAAAAAATGAATTGTAAAACAGTACAATTCAAAAGGTTATTATCACCAAATAATCTTATACTTGTAGAGGTAACAAACGTATATTCAAACAGAAATATATATTTCAAACTCTTTATAAAATATACTATTTAAATATTTCATTATTCAAGTCCATGATTAATAATTAAATGGATCGTAGGAAGTTGGACTTGAATTTAAATTAAATACAAAGTTTTTATTTAAATAGGTCATTTACTATTTAAAATGCTTTTAGTTTTTTGAAAATTAATATTTTTTTCCTCTCGAAATTTTCACTAAAGTTGATAAAGATCCCCCCTTTGTATCAACTACCCTCTGAAGAGATGGTTATAAAAGTGATTTTTTTCGAGATATTCAAACGGAAATATATATTTCAAACTTTCTATAAAACATACTATTTAAAATGCGTTTAATTTTTTTTTAATTAATATTTTTTTTCTCCATCGAAATTTTCAATAAAGTTGATAAGGGTCCCCCCTTTGTATCAACTACCCTCTGAAGAGATCGTTAAAAAAGTGATTTTTTTCGAGATATTCAAACGGAAATATATATTTCAAACTCTCTATAAAACATACTATTTAAAATGCATTTAATTTTTTGAAAATTAATTTTTTTTCCCCCTCAAAATTCTCAATAAAGTTGATAAGGGTCCCCCTCTGTATCAACTACCCTCTGAAGAGAAAAACTTCATAAAGCAATCTAGTATAAAGTAGGTTCTTGTCATAATTTTTTTAGATTTTAGCCTTTCTATATAAAGAACTTTAGGTTAAAAAATATCCATA
Organism: Forficula auricularia; assembly: GCA_024734495.1. Lineage (NCBI taxonomy): Eukaryota > Metazoa > Arthropoda > Insecta > Dermaptera > Forficulidae > Forficula > Forficula auricularia. Next base: position 1,511,529 of record JALMQS010000120.1, on the reverse strand, counting down.
CAATTAGAAAAATTCGAATCTTTGTATTAGCTTTAGTTAATTGTGATTTAAAAATAAATTTCTTTTAAAATATCCCACTCTCAGAATCATCTGTGACTTACAAAATTGCTAACTACACGTATCTGACAAGTTGCATTTTTGTAGCTCAACCCTTTTGTTACCATTTCAACGATATTTGCGGCGAGTGTATACTAAATTAAAAAAAAACTCAAATTTTCCACCAATTTAATGTACATTTGAGATTATATAAAGAAAAAAAAACTTTGGGCTGTGATTTAAAAAGAACTTTCTTTCAAATTTACCGCTCTTAGAACCCTCTCTGATTTACAAAATTGCTAACTACACGTTTATTGGAAGTTGCATCTTTGTGGCTTAACCCCTTTGTTGCCATTTTAACGATATTTGCGGGGAGTGTATACTAAATTAAAAAAAAAAAAAACTCAAATTTTCCCCCAATTTAACGTACATTTGAGATTATATAAAGAAAAAAACTTTGTGCTATGATTTAAAAACAACTTTCTTTCAAATTAACCGCTCTCAGAACCCTCTCTGACTTACAAAATTGCTAACTACACGTTTATGCCAATTTGCATCTTTGCAGCCATTTCAACGATATTTGCGGGGAGTGTATACTAAATTTAAAAAACTTACATTTTCCTCTAATTTAACGAACATTTGAGATTATATAAAGAAAAAACTTATTTATTTATTTTTACTTATCCATTTATTTTATTGTTTCTGTTTGATAAAATGTTATATAAAACTCAGGAACATTTCTACATATTGAATTTTCCTATAATCGAAATCGTAAGTTGTTATTCCTCTGTTTCCCAATTATATTCGCTTTAAGATGATTATAGCTCTCAGGATTATATTGAGCGTGGCTTTTTCCTTTCATGTTTTTTTTTATCTTGATAGAAAAAGATTCTTTATTTCGAATTATTGGCTGGGACGGCGGTCTTGTTGACTCTATCTTGACGAATTGTTTACTATCAGTAGGGAGGAAGCAGATCTTGGAGATCGGCCAAAGGAGACGATTTCAAATTTTGCTTACTATAATATTTCAATAAATTTTCAACTCGTTTTCTTAAAAAGCTGCATTGATCATAAAAGTTATTGTTAAAAGCTCCCACCCACACCCACCTTTTTTTTCGGCTACATAATATTTTATATGAACGAACATGGTCGGTTAATAAAATTTTCGAACATGGTATGATCTGATTAAAAGAAAGAATAAGTTTGCGTTCTATGCAGCCCCTCGCTAGTTGGAAAGCCGATTCCTTATTAGCTCAATCTAGTAGCAGGCATGATGGAATTTATGGATCAAAACGAGGGAATTACCCGGAAAGAGAGACCAACTTTCGTTAGAAATGTCTAAGCAAAATTAGAATTGAAGGAAGGCATTTTAATAAGTTAGAACCCTCTGCAAGATGTTTTTTTTTTTTTTTATTAAAATAATTTTTTTTATTGTGAACGCAATTCTCCATCCAGATGAGAGAATTAGAATTTGGATTAAAAATCATTTGGATTCAACTGTATCATACCATAGGTAGTATAATGGAGGGGTTCTCAAACTTTTAAAATGTTTATCCACTTAATTAAACTGTTGTTCCGAATTTATATAATATATTTCGTGATTCGGGAAAATATGAAATATAATACTCCTAATAATTAATAATAAGAGCCATTTTTATATCTTCAATCACTATTTCATTCAGCATCATTTTAATTTTACTATTGACCTATGCAAACCAAGCAGAAACAGAAAATAGCGGATTTGTAATAGACTGGATATGTTACATTTCTTTATACTTCATATAGTGTGGGGAAGCACCACCAGACACAATCATGTTCAAACTTGTCTTTACATGTTAGCTGCTTGCCAGTAGCACCATCAGTCTGGTCATTTGAGAGCCACCTCGTATAATGGGATCCACCGCTATATAGACAACCGAATTAGCAGATCAGTTAAGGTTATGACTACTCTGCAAAAAAAAGGTACAAGCCATTCTCCATTTTAACTGTATCCAATGCAAAGCAGATAAAATATTGGATCGGTCTCTCGCCAAACGCGACTTAAAAGACTACGGAACCCATGGTCTCAATCAAAGTCACAAATTGTAGTATTCATTTAGGTCGCATTTCAAAGGGGACGTTTTCGCTGATAAGTTTTTTATATATATCGGCCCATAAACATTAGTACTTTATACCATTACTTTTTTCTAAATATCTTGAAAATGATTCTTTGCTTAGTCTCTGTCGAACAGATTCCACAACTGCGTGATTGCGCATAGTATGGCAAGTAGAATATATTTTCCTAAAAGATCTGATTAACCTGGTTATTAAACCTCATACTGTAAGACTAAGTTTCTAATCATGCCTCCTGATATTCTGACAGTATTTTCATAGAGTTAAAATAATATTGACCGTCGACTAAGATTAAAACAAAAATCTATACTTTGTTTAACAAATTATGTTCTAAAGTGCCAAAAAATAAAATAAAAATAAATTTTTGACTTATTCAATCTGACCTCTCATCAGTGGGGTCCTTTATATTAATACCATCCCATAATTACCAAAATTATAAATTTAATACTCTTTAATATGATTATATATTTAGGAAAAACATGTGTTAATAATTAATCTATGTTTAGATTAAAATTACTTTTCATTTCAATATTTTGCAACCGAAAATGAAATTTGAGAGAGGGCCGTGATTTTATCATTCCACACTGGGGGTGTTATGTGAAAAAATAAATAAATATTAATTTCTATACAAACGGATGAAAATATGAAAATCAAATATTTACTTTATTCAATCATTACTCGAGTAAATAAATACTTTTGACCTTTTAAACCAAAATCCAAATACTATATTTTTGCGTTTCCGGTAATAATAATATATTTCCATAAAATAAAAATTGAATTTATTTCAAATGAATATTCCATTTTTCAATTTAAAGGATATCCGTAGTCGTATCTTTTTACGGGTCTCTTAAAATTTAATTATCAAGATTTGAGTTGGAAATATGAAAAATATTATTGTCGTGGTTTGAAAAAAAAACAAAGCATAACCTCATCTGGATATGCAAGTACATTTGCAACTTAATGCTTTTCATTTTTACATTTTACTTTTTTTTTTTTACGAATTAGTAACATTAAAAAAAGTTTTACATTTGATTTTTTTATTGTCTTTTATTCTCTTTTTAAAAATATTTCTTCAGGCCTTCTATCTTTATTGATAATCTTTGTCTACCCCTTCGCTCTTCTCAGTGCAGAAGATAGTCCTCCTCTTTATAGCTTATTTCACATTTATCTTATCTACCAAAGGCCAATAACATTTTATTATAATATTTTTAATTTTTTTTAATTAAACTCAAGTTCATTTGTGTATTTTTTTTATTTAATTTACCAAAAAATTAGTTAAAAGTATGGGTAGATTACAATAAAATCATAAATTTTATATACCTCAAAAAGGGCTAATATTTAAAAGTAAAAATTTTGAATTAAGCTAATTATCTAAATAATTAATTTTGTTTTTGTTAAGGGAGAATGGTGTGGGTTCTTATTGAAACATATTTAAATAAAGTAAAGAAATTTAAAAAATCTAAAAAATTTTAAAAATATACCTAGAATTTTATATTTTTAAATTTTAAAAGTTTTTTAAATTTTCTTAACTTTAATTAATTTAGGATAGAGGCAACTGTGGGTCAGTGGATAGAGTGTCGGTTCACTGACTCGAAGTACGCTGGTTCGAAACTGAGTCTCGGCAGATCAGATATTTGCAGTCGCCTCCTCTTGGAAAGCAATGGCAACCTACCAAGAATATAATTGCCTAGTAATCTCTCCAAACTAGCCGTTCGGAACCAGCGTTAAAAAGTAGTTCCCATATATCTGTGTAAAAACAGCTAAACACACTCAGCACAGGTATATGTGGAGAGGAGCCAAAACGTCAGGGAGACCTGATATGGCACTTAAAAGAAGAAGAATTTAGGATATTCATTTATATAATTACCAGAATAAAAGGTAACTGTACATTAGCAATAGGATGTCCCAAAAATAAAAACGAATTTTGAATCGCTTACTATTTCAGTAATAAAATTGTATAATTACTATCTAAACATATAGCAAATTATTGAAGTAAGTACTTCTACATGTTTTTACAATTCGTACAAATTGTACTTTATTATCAACATAAAAAGAATTTTACAAATGCATTACAAATATTTTCATAATTGTATGATTCAAACACGTTCTGCTATTGCGTATAATTAATTTCCTATCTCTGTAGATGGCATGCACAAAATACCGTTGCTGTAAATTTGGCAACGAAATTCCATTTGATTTTGGGACACTCCCTTATCTAAGTCACATAATTTTGATGAATAAAATAATTTAAAAAAATTAAATTAAATGATGATTAATGAAACCATATTTTATTTTATAACTACCGAAAAAGATATCTAACACTAGTCATTTAACGGATATTTTTGACTTATTTATTTAAATCTGTAGGTAGACTAAAACTCCTCCATTTTTGAACTTAATCCATTCAATATTTATCATTAAAAAATCCAAATGAAACGAAATGTTGATTAATGAAACAGTGTACTTTCCTTTGATTACACGACTAGACATCAAACAAGAGATTATTTAAATCTGAAATTTTCTCTACCCTTTTTGAAACGCCAATGGAAAATTAATTTAATGTTCAAAAAATTTCAATATATAATCGTTTTCCATTTAATTGAAACCATTCATCCTCCTTGTTTTAATCAGCTTCTTCTCCACTTTTATCATAACAGGTGTTATGTAATTACAATTAGTAATAATAAAATTTTATCATACATTCACACATATATTGATCGATTTATTACATTTAATTAAATTCTTTTCATTAAATCGAATAGCCGTTTTATATCCGAATACTCTACACCTGTTCTCGTACTTGTTTCGATCAGATAGTCAAATTAGTTAGGTTTCTTTCGCCGTTCATTTAACACTCACTTCAATAATAATAATAATTATAATTATTATTAATAAAATGATAATAAAATTTCGAGCAGAGTATTTTTTTGAATAATTTAATGACTCATAAAAGACAAGTTCAATGACATTTTGTAAAGCTCTGTATATGAGTCTGTATTTTTTGAAATAGATATATACGAGTATATATAATATATATAGGGTTTCAAATATTTAAATTAATCCGATTTATAATTAGATGTTTGATTAACATATTCCTCGTACGTAATTTGATATTACATGCGAGAGAAGCTATTTTAATTAATCAACATCAGATAAACTTTTATTGTAGGTTTCACTTGTTACCATCCGCAAGAAAATTGTAATATGTATAAATACCTATATATTTATATATAAATAAAATTTAAAAACAAATTTGGAAATGAAACCTAGCGGTTAATTGTTACTTTTAATTGGTTAATTTTGACGATCAATTTAACAGGGCCAATATTTGATAACGGATAATGCTTTGTCTGTTATTCAAAATACACAGTAAGCCAATTAATACATTATTAAGGATAATGAACTTTTCGTATTTATCATTTGTATAACATGATATCATTAAAATTTGGCGTTTTTTTGTTGTGTTTATATTTTTTCAATTAAGTTGAAACAGATTATTAACTTTGTAAAAAGAACTATATCGGATGTGACTAATCTTTATATATGTTGCAGTAAAACCCCGTTTTTAGTAAGAATGCGTTTCACTGTATACCTTTGTGGCAACTAGAATTGTTGGTTGAGTTTGGTCCAAAGGTCTAGAATCTTCAATTTTTGACCTTTCGCCTCATTTTTTTAAACAAAAATGTCAAAAATTACATCCTCTACAACTTTGCTTCTAATGAGGATGTAATTTTTGATATTTAAAAAAAATGAGGTGGAAGGTTAAAAATGAAGATTCTAGACCTTTGGACCAAACTCAACCAACATCAGTAAACTCTAGTTGCCACAAAGGCAATCAGTGAAACGCGTTTTAACTAGTAAGAACCCTTTCTTAGTAAAAACGGATTTTTACTGCAACATATATATGTATAGAAGTTGCGGGAGGTGACTTTTCAACCATTTGTTATTACCTATATATATTTTACGAGCTGCTCCAGGTGTGCCTTCGGCACGCCCTCTACAACTCGACCCTCCGGGCAGGTGGCCCTGGCGGGCGGCGTCTCGGCATGTGATTATTAATTCTGTTATATATATTTGTTATATTTTGCCCCCTCTTTCGCCCCCACGCACTCATTTTGGCTATTGATTTTTACAGCATACATTTTATATAGTCTTAAAAACTAACATTACAAAATTTGATCTATATCGGAGAGAGTATTAATTTTTTGCCCCCACTCACATTTTGGGAGATTGAAATTATTTTTTAGATATTTGCAAATAAATAACTCTCAGTTTTCTAAAGAGTAAATGTACAAAAAAGCTAAAAATTTCTATAATTTGCCCCCTTTCGCCCCCATACCGTCAATTTTTATAGTTGATTTTTATAGGAATAATTTCTTAAAGTAATAAAGAATAACTCTACAAAATTTGATCAAGATCGGAGAGAATTTTAATTTTTGCCCCAACTCACAATTTGGATAGTTGGGAGTCGAATTTCAAAAAATCGTGAAATTACTTTTTAGATATTTGTATTTAGAATTTTATTAAGTAAAAATCAAGTAGATATCTTATCGTTCTTAATTGAAAATGCATAATTAGTGTAAACACATTGCAAAGATATTTTGCCCCTTTTGACCCTTTAGGGGTCGAATTTCAAAAAATCCTGAAAGTACCATAGTTTTTAGATATTTTCATTTAGTATTTTTATAAGTAAAAAGTATGTAGATATTTTATCGTCCTTAAGAGATATCGCATAATCAGTGAAAACACACTTTGCTCCTTTTTACCTCCTTAGGGGTCGAATTTCAAACAATCCTTTCTTAGTGAGCCCCTATGTCATAGATGTAATATCCTCTCCAAATTTCATGTTTCTATGTCCAGTGGTTCTGGCTGTTTTATGATGAGTGAGTGAGTGAGTGAGTGAGTGAGTGAGTGAGTGAGTGTATCGGGCAAAGAATTTTATATATATAGATTGAATGATTATAAAAGAATTTAAAAATTTTTGAGCTAGATCACTATAATATGATTTATCTTTATTTCAATTACTATCTACATAATAAGTGGTAATACAATATTTGTCTTAATTTTAATTAAATAATGTTTATTTTAAGTTTATATCTAGTCAATCTATACTTTATGTAAAGAGGAAACTATTTGAAATTTTCAAGTTGTTTTAATTTGAAAAAATTTTGACAAAAAACGTCGATCCCATCTCCAAAGAGATAAATAATGATAGATATATATTTAAAATGGATTTTAACTAACTTGATTATGATATTTACTGATTCTCACACCAACCCTATTATGATCAAATATTATTCGCAAACACATCGACACTTGCTATATATAAATAAAAATATATTTTAATAAATCAAAAAAATTTTATTAATATGAAATTTAAATTAATTTAAATTTAATCCACGTAGGAAAAGGTGTAGTAATGCTTTCGAAATATTTGGATTATTCACTTGAATTAATAAAAAAATTACTTGAAAGAAGCAATTGAATTTTATTCATCCTCCTTTAAAAACATTAAATTTACTTCACTGTGTAGATTTTGCCTAAATACAGGCGCCTCCATAAACTCATTTTTATAAGGTTATTAAGAATAGCTTATGACTTCAAAATATGCTGAAATGAAGATACAAATACAATTTCCTAATTATGATAATCGATTTCAGTAGGTAAGGACGGGAAAATTGGTTAGTTTTTGGCTGGGTGACCTTCTATTGACTTTACAACTTTCCTAATCCCAGTACCATTGCTTGCATCCCACTGGTATTGATTGGTTCGCCCTAAAGGGATCCTGGTACAAATTCAACCCTCCGTCTACGAATTTCAAAAGCTATACCCTTGAGGGTATTTAGATGACATGACTAGTACAGGAACAAGTTAGACAATATTTGATGTATTATATAATATACTAATCTTACTTTTCTTTTTGTTTCAGGTGAGACTATGGATTTCCTGTATCCATCTGTGGGTTAACAAATACATCCATCTGTGAGTAAACAAATACCGTAATAATTGGTAGGTGGCTTGTGCTACTACGCAATCTAGTCGTCAAAAATATAACTAAAACAAACGGGTAAGCTGTACAGTTGGCAATCACATCGAGGATAATTTTTTAAAATTGAAATGCCGAAGAATATTTAAATAAAGTACTTAATTTTGCCTAAGATAGTAAATAACAAAGTAATAATCTATATTGTTTGTTTTTTAATAATTTTCTTTAAACAATAATAAGGGGAAGGCAATGGGAAACCACCCCAGTTAAAAATTCCCAAGGAAAATTACAATGAAGAGTATCTTCTCCATTGTAATTTTCGACGCTCGGAATCGAGTATGACACTTAAAGAAGAAGATACAATAAAAATAAATAAGACCCGATTGTGTTAGTTTTTATTTTGACCACCAGTCAACGCTGTTTACCAACGGACAGATACCAATATTTTTTAATTAAGTTTCAAGAAAGTCATAGTGGGAGACATTAGTTCTTGTTTAAGCCACTGTCTTGAAATTATCGTAACTTATTACAGCCGACCCAAACTCCGACGGTTTTGCTTAAGCGTTTATCTGAAAGTTATTTTGGGGTCATAAATAAATATTATCTTTACTAAAATTGCAACGATGGAATTTTTTAAGAGTAAAATGGCAATAGTACTCCGGAGGCGATCTATATTATCTTGAAGAAGAGGATACAATAAAAATAAATGTAACCCGATTGTGTTAGTTTTTATTTTGACCACCAGTCAGCTCTGTTTACCAACGGACAGATACCAATATTTTTTAATTAAGTTTCAAGAAAGCCATAGTGGGACACATTAGTTCTTGTTTGAGCCATTGTCTTGAAATTCTCGTAGCTTATTACAACCGACCCAAACTCCGACGGTTTTGTTTAAACGTTTATCTGAAACTTATTTTGGGGTCATAAATAAATATTATCCTTTCTAAAATTACAAAGATTAAATCTTTTAAGAGTAAAATGGCAATAGTACCCCGGAGACGATCTATATTATCTAACAATATCTCGGAATTGAGTATGGCACTTAAAGAATAAGATACAATAAAAATAAATATAACCCGATTGTGTTAGTTTTTATTTTGACCACCAGTCAACGCTGTTTACCAAAGGACAGATACCAATATTTTTTAATTAAGTTTCAAGAAAGTCATAGTGGGAGACATTAGTTCTTGTTTAAGCCACTGTCTTGAAATTATCGTAACTTATTACAGCCGACCCAAACTCCGACGGTTTTGCTTAAGCGTTTATCTGAAAGTTATTTTGGGGTCATAAATAAATATTATCTTTACTAAAATTGCAACGATGGAATTTTTTAAGATTATCTTTACTAAAATTGCAACGATGGAATTTTTTAAGAGTAAAATGTCAATAGTACTCCGGAGGCGATCTATATTATCTAACAATATCTCGGAATTAAGTTTGGCACTTGAAGAAGAAGATACAATAAAAATAAATGTAACCCGATTGTGTTAGTTTTTAATTTGACCATCAGTCAGCGCTGTTTACCAACGAATAGATACGAATATTTTTTAAATTAGTTTCAAGATAGCCATAATGGGACACATTAGTTCTTGTTTGAGCCACCGTCTTGAAATTCTCGAAGCTTATTACAGCCGACCCAAACTCCGACGGTTTTGCTTAAGGGTTTATCTGAAATTTATTTTAGGGTCATAAATAAATATTATCCTTACTAAAATTGCAACGATGGAATCTTTTAAGAGTAAAATAGCAACAGAGGGGATCTATATTATCTAACAATATCTTACATAACCCTCCAAAATTATCATTTTAGATTTTAAATTATAAAGTAAAATTAATGACCATTTTTTTTTTAATTTTAACATATCTTAATTATCATAATCAGATATAAATTTTCAATTGTCTTGTCTGTCCACTATTATTTTTCTTAAACTGTAAAGTGTTTCTATTTAAGCACTGCTTGTCGTTTATCACTTTCTCTTATCGTTCTACTTCAAAAACAGCCTGAAATGATTTTCATAAAATTAGACATCGAGTTTGGAAGACCCACTCATAAATAAACATAATCATAAAAATTAATTAACGAAGAGGCGCAAATTTGTTCATTGTTCTGGGCCTTGGTTGCTATTTTTTTCGTGCCTTTTAGTGGCGTTTTATCTTATCAAATCTGATCTGATCTATAAACACAAAAACATACAAAAATATATACCTACCTAAAACCTGTCTATACATAGAATATCGCCATTATCAATTCAGATCAAATTATATTCTTTGTCTCTGAAAAATTACCAATGGTAATTTTTCTTTTTAGAAATTTTATATTTATTTGAATTTTTCGGGAACAGTTCTTTATACATATATTCTTCATTGATATGTTAATGAATGAATCTATTTGTATACGCATGACGGAATTCCACTCGTTAGCCTCCATGGTATTAGGTAGATGAAAAAATTCTCACTTCTGCCCAAAAAGAGTATAACTCCTTTTTTACTTTCACATTTATATTCTATAGAATATAATGGGGAAGTATTGCGATCGCCTGTCTGGGTCCTGACTCTTTGAGAGTTAGTATCTCAGAGATGAAAAAAGTTATTTTCATTTTGTAACTTCTAAGTGAAAGGAATCGATGTCTTTAATAGTTTGAAACTGGATTTAGGACATAAAACCGGAAATTGTGGTCTCCTGTGGCCAAAAAAGGGCTAAAAATCCATTGGTCAGTACGTATTTACCCCCCTGCGTTTCGCAACCATAAGTCTCAGAGCTACAAAATTCGAAATTTAAGCTCGATATAGGCTAGAAGGAGTAGAGCAAGCTTTTGATTGAAATCGGAAAACCGGAAGTGGACATTTACTTGAAAGGTTTTTTGTTTTTCTCAAAAACGGCTCCAACGATTTTGTTTAAAATTGGTATACTTATCAAGTTTCATGAGTTATTAGTAGAGAACAGATTTTTATGCAGTAAAAACTGCCAAAATATGCAGTTAAAAAGGCTGAAATATGCAAGTAATATGCAGAATATGTTGAAATTTGCAAAAATATGCAGTAAAAATTGGCAAAATAAATTTTTTTATGTACTAAAAAATTAAAATTGAAGACAAAAAGACTATATATTTGAAGTAGTGATATGAATGAAATAAAATGATAAAGTAAGATATAGACTCCAAGTGTCAAATATGTACTTTTATTGGGTACAAAATTTCACAAAACTCTCATTATATATTAAAAAATCTTTAAACTCAAAGAAATAATAGGTGCTCTTAAATAAAATCAACATAATATATATATAATAATGTTTTAAAAAAGTGTGATCGAAAAAATACGGGGGGGGGTAGTTTTATTTAACAGACATGATTGTATTGTATTGTATTGCTTTTATTTTTTTATATTAACAAGTTTTTCTTATTGACGTACAAATAATATAGTAATAAAATAATGCAAATATTTGTCCGGCTATAATCTGTTCACTACAATAATTTACACACACTTTCACACACACACACACACACGAACACTCAATGGCCAAAATGGCCTATAAAAAAAATGGGCCATTAAAAATAATATTAAAAATCAAGAAATAATTAACGAAGGATCTCAAAAATAATTAAAATCTGATTGTAATTGTGAATAATTTATGTTTACAGGTATTTTTCTAAATTATCTTCAGGTTATGTCTACGGTCACTTAAAATTCATTTATACGATGAAAAGGAGCACTCCACATCCTCAGATGTGAAAGGGACAAATTTAAAGGAACTTTAGATATATATATATATCTTCATTTTTTTTTCATTCTTTCTCCGAAAATTTACTTTTAAATAATCTGTATTTGGCGTGAAATAGGCAATATTTGACAAAAAATCCTTCAAATAAGCAATTTTATGCAATATTCTTCAAATATGCAATTTTATGCAATACTACTCAAATATGCAAAAATATGTAGTATATAATTTAACCCACAGTATCCTAGATGCATGATTCGGATAGATAATTGATCCCCAGGGTCATATGTGGCTGCAAACAAAATATGCAATTGCATAGGAATCCGGTCTCTAGTTATTAGTTATGTATACATTTTTATCAGATTGAAATAAAAGAATTGGATGTAAATTAGGAGTGTCGCGATGACTTCAAATAAATGAAAATATACAAGTTGTATGGGGACCACACCATATGTTTTATTATTTATTTAATTATTTGTTTATTTTAAATTTTGATTTTTTTACATTAATATTATACAATTTTCTAACGTTAAGTGTCTCGTCCTCGAATTAACATTTTATTTATTTTTAATTATTAAACTAACATCTCAAGAAAAATACTTTTTAAAGTTTTGTAATTTCGATATTATGAAATAAATTTACAATTTTTGAAAGCTTCTTGAAAATAAAAGATATCCTTTTTATTATTAGAATGCGAGTTTTCAACGAAAGGTCGGTCCCCTCAGGCCAAAAAGTCATTTTACTATCTATCTGCTTATCTGTTGTAGCAATGACTCAAAAACGATAAATAAATAAATAAATTAAATTTAAAACTTACGTTAGGTATTGCATCAAGATAAACAACATTCAAATCATTTTTTACAGTAATATTTATCATGAATTATATTATCTTTGATTTGTATTCACTTTCTAAAAAAAAGGATACATGTGAAAAAATAATTATTTAAGTTTGAAAAAATTTACGTCCGATTTCACATCATAACTTAAACTAAGTTAGCTCTTAAATTAACCTTAAACAAACTTTTAAGAGAAATTTAAGTGCTACTCCAGTTGAAGTTAGATTGGTGAAAAAATTCGTTAGAAAACTGAATGCATCAAGTTGAATGATGAGAATTTATATTATTATTGAATTAAGTATATTAGCAGGTATTTTGACAGGAAAGTAGAAAATCAAACAAACCTTATTGATTTGGGTAACGTTTCTCCAATTTTATTCAGTCTTCATCATATTGCACATCTATTTTAAGACTCCTGATGAAGCCTAAATAAAATTGGCGAAACATTGCCTAAATCAATGAGAATTGTTTGATTTTCTATTTTCCTGCCCAAATACCTGCTAATATACTTAATTCATTAAAAAATATGGATTCGATTGATTTCAATTATATACTTATTTGTTATTTATTTTTTAATTTTTATTAAATTTTCGTAATATGTACTTTTATTTATTTATTTAAATTATTTTGTTATGAAATCGTGAAATTCATCTGGTATGCTCTAAGCACCCCATTCTATTTTTTTCAACACTAATAAAATATATACCTATCTTTTAATTCAGCGTAGATGTAAAAATAAATAAAAACAAATACAATTGATCCATTTCTGAAAAAGCATTGATAACAAATTAAAAACCAATAAATAAACAATTTGTTTTTCTTTAGCGTCTCACTACAAACCACCAAGTGGTTTAGTTTAAGTGTTTAGGAGATAGGGTTTGATCTTATCTTTAGGGCGGTTTTTTTGATGAGCTTACAATAAAATATCACCTTCAGAAATGTTGTTGACTGGACTAGAACTTACATATTAGACTATGTAGTTTACTATAAAAAATCTCCTAAAAATTTGTTTTTCTTTAGCGTATCACTACGAACCACCAAGAGGTTTAGTTTAGGTGTTTAGGAGACAGGGTTTGATCTTATCTTTAGGGCTGTTTTTTTTGATGAGCTTACAATAAAATATCAGCTTCAGAAATGTTGTTGACTGGACTAGAACTTACATATTTGACTATGTAGTTTACTATAAAAAAAATCTCCTAAAAATTTGTAATAAAAAATGACAAGTATTTTAAATACCTGAACAGGGTTCAGACATATAAATTGCAGGAAATACGTAAATTCATTTTCCTCCCATCACATGTAACATATATAAAATATTGTCAGACGAATACCCATTGGCGCAGCAGGGGAGTGGGGAAAAAGCAACTAATATTCAATGACAGTTGTTATGTTGTCAAATTTTACAAATAAAACATCTCTATTCTCTATATTATATATCTATAATATCTCTATATATTAATATATTCATCTATATAGCTTAGAATATTAGATTTACGGCGTGTCTCATTTGAAATTTTAGTAGACAAATTTATTTATTTTAAATATATTATATATTAATATATATTTAATTTTTGAAATAATTCATACCGCGAAAATTATTATTTTTTTTTTGAATTTAAGAAAAATATAAATTCTAAAAATTTTAGTAGACAAATTAATATATATATATATATATATATATATATATATATATATATATATATATATATATATATTATATATATTTAATTGAAAATATAAGTTTTAATGAGATATGATTTAATGGGATAATGAGATTAATTCTTAATTTATTACTGCGCGGGTCATTTGAAATTTTAGTAGATAAATTAATTTTAAAATTATTATATATAATTAGTTAGAGACACTTTTAGATAAATTTAAATATTGAAATATATTATTAAAAAAATAGGTTTCCAACCGATCGGGAACTTCGAGAGAAATGGTTGCATGCTCTAATAAAGTATTTATAAAGCATTTAATGATATTTTTCATCTTTCTTTGATCAATATTCATTATTCAAAAAAATATTTTTTTCAAAACATATAATTACGGACAGCTATTAATCACATCTCGAAACGCTGCCCGCCAGGGCAAAGCCTGGAGGGCCGAGCGGTGCCGGAGCAATGCGTAACCCA
>JALMQS010000120.1:1476717-1491047 GCA_024734495.1 Forficula auricularia | reverse complement strand
ACATATCGGTCTAAATTCAAAGGTTTTATTTTTTTTAAATATTTTCTTAGATAAATTTTAAATAAAATATAATTAAAATAAAATAATAAATTTTAAATTGATATCTATTACTTTTTTTTAAATAACTAAAATTTAAAATATATTATATTTTGGCAGTGTGAAGCTAGCCACAATGGCATTGTGTCACTTCATTTGACATTTGAATACAGTTGTCATTTTCATTTTAGAAAATATTATTATAATCAAATGGAATCTAACAATAATTTAACTATGTGATAATGCACTACACAGTTAACCTTTAATTTAAATATCTACTAATTTTAAACGAGGAAAAATTGTATATATACGGCATTTATTTATATACTTATAAATATTTGTATTTTTTTTTTTAATTTGGAAACGGCTCTTTTTCATTTTTTTTTTTTTCAAAATTTAGCCCGTGAACCGAAATAAGAAATTGGGGATTTGGTGGGGATCCCGAGGGGTTGGGGAGAGGGTCGGTGGGGTAGATGGGGCGTACCTATTGGCTAGCAAAAGGCCCGCCGAAAGCGGGCTTCCCAGCTGGTTTAATAATAATCGGTTTACTACGGCGATGACGCCATGATCTTTCTGATTGGTTAAGGCGATCGAATGGAGGTCAATGAATGATTGGTCGTGATTAAGAAATGAGTTAAATAAATACGCGGGAGTTTAAAAATAATTTAAAATCTAAAATTTTCAAACAACCCCTCGGTAGGCATCGCAGCTTATAATAAACATATTACACTAAAATTAGATCGTATCATAAAGAGATAGGTTGTTTACCCAAAAACTAAAATTAATTCAATATTTAAACAAAATGTTAAATTAATACATTTTTAAGCATTTTTGACTGGATATGATTTGAAAGCCATTAATTAAAGTATTTTGTAGAAATACTCTTATAATAATTATATTGAATATTTTCGATCATTTTATTGAACAAAATTCCTACAAACCAGATCGAGCTCTCTACTTCGTTACTTTTTCCAAAACTAAATGAAGAAAAAGAAATAAAAAAAAAATGGTTATAAGAACTAATCACTATATTTTAATAAATTTAAAATAATAAAATTATTTATTTATTTGGTTGTTTGTCTGTTTGTTTCAAAATTAGTTGGTTTCATTTGAATTTATTTTCTGGGTATTAAGTTGGTATATCATGCGAAATATTATTTAAAATTATGTGATCAAAGAGTTGTAAACATAAATTTCGTTAATAAGAAATCATTACTAACTAATTTGAGGAAAATTATTTTTATTTATAGGCTTTAATAGTAGTTAGATTCAATTCTATTTTATTATTTTTTTTATGTGATTTCTCATTTTATGTATTTATTATTTTTATTTACTCTATGTAATTGTTGGTTTGACCTCGAAGTCAAACCTAGAGAAAAAAAATCTATTTTATTTGCTTATTTATTTTTTTGTATAAATGTAATTACGTGATTAGAGAATTTTAAAAATGTAGGATTTTGGAAAATCAAATAGAAGCGTCTATTAGAGAAATATAAAATTAAGATTCAAAATTCATCAGTACTTTTATGGAAAATTATTATTTTTTTCTAATTTATTTCAATTTTGGTTACAGTTGGATTCAAATTTTTTTGTCTCATGCGCGGATTATTAAATTGAAGTGTGTGTAAAAATGTACCATACATATATATCATTTTCCTAAATACGCAAGAAATAACGGAATACTTGGCGTGTGTACTGACTCGCTTCCTCTTTCATTTTTTTAAACTAAATCTTAGAGTTAATTAATTGATAAATATCTATAATTTTTTTTTTTGCTAAAAAACATTTTTTTTTTCTGAATAGACCCGCTAATACTATCATTATCGATAGAATACAGTACTTTGGTATAATTTGGAATATATCTATTGAAAATCTAGCTGTTGGAGAAGTTGAATAGGTGTCGGAACCTCTTGTTAAAATGAAAACCAACTCGAAAATTATACCATTCGACTCTAATAGAGGAGGTGGAGTTGGTACTTAAAGAAGCCATTTTGTTCGACCTGCGTAATAATTTTTTAATCATCCTAATTAAAGTTGGTAAGCCTATTAGGGCAGTGGAGGTCGAGATCTTGCCTTTGTGCAGAACAACCAACTTAACTCCTGCCAAAAGGAAATACTTAAGAACTTTCGACCAGCTATTGATACGATTTCCTACCCCCTCCCTTCCTTTTGCGTTGCTTAAAGAAATTTAATTAAATTTCAATTAGTCTCTGAGTCATTAAACTGTAATCACTGAGTTTATATTTATCAATGAGCCTAATTCAAATAGTTTTTTCTTTCCTACAAGTTTTAAGGATTCGAATTCCGTCTTCATTGAATGTAATTACTATTTGGGAAATTAAAAAAAATGCAGATTTCATCTCAAATGCACCCTAAAGTTCACATTATCAAAAGTATAGAAAAAGTTCATATTTTATATTAAGTACTAGCTGGCGGGGAGCATCTCGTTCCAGGCTTTTTAAAAAATGTGCCAACTTAGTGGCCAGTTTCAAGCAATACCATTGCCATCTATGTGTAACTAATTCAAGTTTCCGGTCCTACCTACCTACCTACCAAACATTATTTTATTCATATAGATTCGGATTCAAAATAAAAACATCTTTAAATTTTGACGAATATACATCTTAGCTCAAGAGCTCGGTACACCCAGATGGCATACAATTTTTGAGTGATAACTTCTTTAGGGATTTTGGGATCTTTTGGGATGGGGAAAAAGCACTGAAATTGCTTGACCGTCACGCTCAGATACTATATATATGTGTGTGCATATATATGAAGTTTGTGAAGCTAAGAATTTTTCACTTCTGACGTGCAGTCCTACGACTAATTTTAATTTTTTTTTCTTATTGTGTTGGAAAATGTGAGGACAAATAATTTTAAACCGATTTTTTTTTTCCATTTAAGTCTGTCTGAATTCCGAAACCCACAATAACTCAAGAACGAATCGTCGTAGTAAGTTCGTCCTGGCGACAAAATGTTCGTATTTTCAATGTGGAAAAGTAATTAGATTTTGAGATCTCTAGCCTTATTACTTCCGGTTCAAAAATGCAGAAAACAATTTTTGGAATGATTTTAATAAATTTTAAAACCTTGAACTGATATAGGCATAAATAAATAAACATTATTTCAATTTGAATTAATTAAATAATAATAAAAAAATGTAGGTTTAAATCCAAAGTCCGATGACTCTGAAACGATGAAGAAATCATCCCCCTGTGGACCGGGGGTAGAATAGGTCCACAGTATCCCCTGCTTGTCGTAGAAAGCGACTAAAAGGGGTTGGCTGTGAGGTTGACAACCTCACTCTGTAAAAAACTCCCCAGTCACGGAAGCACGCATCGCTTAGTACTATCCAAACCTATTTCACGGAATCCTCTTATGTTAAATTAAAAGTTCTCTCTTAATAAATTCCCATGTCGTGATCTCTCTAGCCTAAAAATAGATATTAATTCGTCGATTCGTTTCAGTATAACTCGAAAACGATATATTTTAGGAATACTTAATTCATAAATTCACTTATTTTTATCATCTTAAAATATTAGATCAAGGATTTGACCCTGATTGACCCTCCGAAAATAACCTTTTATTAGTGGTGTTTTTAGATTTTTTTACTTTAACAGGTCTATTGATTTTTTTTTTTAATTTTCACTTTTTATCCAGAAACCTTTGATGTTTATAATAATTTTTATAAAAAACAGATTTCCGAAAGGACTACCACTACTGCTTTATTAATGTAGTTGTTTGTATTTTACTGTTAAAACGGCTTTTATTGAAAATCACGTGCTCTTCTTGTTTTTTAATTTCAAAATATCATATCTGTGAATTCACCCCTTTTTACTTAAGGTATTTTTGTTTTTTATAATAATTTCCTAAAGTTAATTTTTAAACGATGTACCTTGTATTATAAAATCCAACTATTTGAACTATAATATTCTTGATATGTGGATAAATTGTTGTTTATTATTGTTATTATTATTATCATTTGATTTGTCAATAATTTTCGCTTTATGGTTTTTAAGAAGATGAAATGCTCAGCCCGACAGAGGGCGCTGAGATCGTCAGTGTGTTGGTTTTTTGACTGGACTGTACATGTAGTCTATATAAGCCTGACCGACACGTGATTGGCTCAGTTAACCTATAATCGGAGTGGGTGCTCATACTTCAGAACGATAGCAGAATAAGTCGATCCAAACATCGTTTTATTATTTGTTCATGTTCATTAAATAATTATATTTAATTATGTGTGATTTAAATAAAAATTCAAATTTTAATTTTTAAAGTAGATATTTTTTTTTCTCAAAATAAATTTACTATTTTCTTATTTCTTCTCCTTTAAGTGCAATATCAGGTCTTCCTGATCTTCGTTTCGTCACCTCTCCACATATATCTGTGCTGAGTGTGTTTAGCTGTTTTACATAGGTATACGGGACCTACTTTTTAACACCGGTTCCGATCTGCTAGTTTGAACAGGTTACTAGGCAATTATACGGTAGGTTGCCAATGCTTTCCAAGAGGAGGCGACTGCAAATATCTCCGTCTCGAAACAGCATACTTCAGGACAGCGGCCCGACACTCTGACCACTGACCCACAGTCGCCTCTATTTTCTTTTTTAGAGGGTTGAATCTTCCCCTTTTATTACGATTATGAATGGATATACTTACATTTTTTTTAATATTTGTATATATACTATACCTATCAGACAATCTAAAAATTCAAAAATGTCTTCCTTGTATTTATATTAAAAGATTAATCTTATGGCAGATCTGTTCTTTATTCTTTCTCCGTTATATGTAGAAGTGGAGAATCTGATATGAATCATAAGAGGTGGATGGGTTCGGCCTAACCGCTCCATTTCTGCTTTTACTCCATTTTGGATTTACAAATGAGAACATCCTTTCTTCATAATTATCCTTCATCTCTTATCTCTCATAAATTATATATTATCTCCCTATATGGGATTCTATAATATACTATATATACATTTCGCCACATTTCTTCAATTAAATTCATTTAGCAATAAAGAAATATTTATGTAGTGTGATATTTAATTGAATAAAATAAAATTTATTAAAGTTACAAAACAGTTCCAGAAAACAAACTAATAACGTAGCACAACTTATAAAATAGCTAGTTAGTTTAATAATAAAAAGTCTGTGTGGTGGGGGGTCGTTTTTCTTTTTTTAAATCCATCCCTTCCGTATTGGAATTATTTTCTTTTATTTTCTTTTTTTTTTTAATATTATCACATTGAATTTTTATTCGAAAGATTTTTTTTCCAGCCCCGCCGTTGGCAAGAAAAGTTTTTTTTTAAACAAGTTGGCTAACGATTGGTCAAAATGTCTCCCTTTGGACCATTAAGGGTGAAGTTTGAAAATAAATTGTTAACCAGCCTAAGTCCAATTGAACTCGCCCTTGCTAGTCTGACTAAATTAGCCTAATTCGAAAACTTTTAGAAAAAAGAAAATACATGAACAAATTATTTTATTTTAATAGATTTTTTTAAGGTAGTTGTTTCACCATATGGGTTTTCTTAGGATTTTTTGAAATTTAGACATTTTCTGCATCGATGTGATAAAATATATACAAGCTCGGACAGTGTTGCCAGATTGGTCAAACAAGCACGGGATTGGCAAGAAGTGGTACATAAACAGCAAAAAGTTTTGGGCTTATGATTTATGAATCCTTATTGTCTGTTCTATAAATTCTAGCATTAACTTTTTGCTAGTATTGTCGAGAAACAACCTTAAATAAAATCTTTCTTTTTTTCAATCCGATACGGCTGTATATTTATTTTAAAATTAAAACGAGAACAACTAGCTGACGGCCGGGCCTTCGCCCCGGCGTCACCTAGCCCCTGGCGGGGAGCGTCTCGTTCATACCAATTTAATAATTGAAATTTAAAATAATACTGTTAGTATTGAAAGAATGGCTGAATGAAATTGATTCAACAATAAGGAACAATAAGGAAAGATTTATTTAACACATTGGCTAAGCACGATCACTATCTGACCAATCAGAATCGTTCTAATAATTTAAAACTCTGCCATTGGCTATGCACTGGCCAATCAGATCGTTTGGATCATACAAACATATATTAATACTTTTCCATTATATATAGTTCCGAAGATATTAAATTCCAAAGATAGTATTTCAGACTCTTATACATTGCACTATACGAGATATCGGAAAGTTTACATACATATTTAATTATAATTAAAAAACTCTTCTTACCACTGTTATAAAAAACCAACATTAAACAATAACTAATACATTTTTTAAGAAAATTCATAATTCATAATTACATAGTCAACACAGTTTCTGAGATAATAATGAATAAATAATGAAAAATATATAATAACAAATTTACACTAAAAACAAGCTGGCAACAACGCATTTATTTAACCTAAAATGTGAGTTAACTTTAGTACTTTTTTGACGTTTTTTCGCTTCAGCCATTGTCGCAACAGTTTTCAATCGCTTATTAAGAACTTTTTGTTTTATAAATCTCCCTTTATAATGTACTTTATCTGAAATTTTTATTTTACTTAGGGAAAGTGGTGTAGGTTTTAGGTGAAACATGATATTAATTAATAAAGTAAAGGGAGTGTAGTTTCCCAATGAATGAAATAAAACTCAAAGAGCTTTATACAGACTCAATATATTTCGGGTTATTAGTCCATCATCAGGAGCTTACAGATTAAAAACTCCCTTTACTTATTAATTAAACTGATTAAGGGAATAGTTTTTTCCTGAAAGGTTTTAAATTTAAGTAAACATTTCATCTGATTGATATATAATTTAGAAAATTGTATGATAATAGCAAAATTCACGATAAGCCGGGCGTCGAGTTATATATTAACAATTACATGTAATGTAATAGCGAATCAATCCAGACACCTATTGGCAGAAAGTTATTTGGAAAACAAAATCTATTCTCTCATAGGAGTAATAAAAATATTTATTCAATTATTAAGTGTAATTAGTGAAATTTTAAAAAGGGGATCCTCAAAATTGAATTGTACTTCTTATATGTTAAAGTAAAATTTGATCAGTCTATAAATTATCTAAGATAATTCAATAAAAATCGAATAATTTCAAGTAAAATTGTTTTTTAATGATGAAGTAAAACTAACTTTCTGGGAAATCGTGTAACTTCGAAAGGATCAGAATCTCCAAAAACTTTGAATCGAGTTCCGAGAGTAGCAGTTGGTTGAGAAAGAGAGGGGAGGAAGAGGGGAGGGGAGGGGTGATCACCCACGTGTTCTTTGACCCTAGAGCGCCTTAAAACTTAAAACGCACACTCTGCCTGAAAAGGAGATTGAGGAAGAACAAGTCTATAAATTTTAAAATAAATATACAGCCATGTGGGATTGAAAAAAGAAAGATTTTCTTTAAGGTAGTTCTTTCCCGAAAATACTAGCAAAAAGTTAATGCTAAAGTATATAGAACAGATAATAAGGATTCATAATTAATAAGACCAAAACTTTTTGCTGTTTATGTACCAATTCTAGCCAATCCCGTGCTCGTTTGACAAATTTGGCACCATTGTAAGAGATTGACTATTTTTATATTAAAATGATAGATAAAATACATTTTAAATTTCTATAAAAATCGTTTTGTTATTTTTTAACAAATGTAATCAACGCCTACGTTACACCTTATGAAAATTATAATTTTGAAAAAATCTAGCGCATTCATCTTTCGCTGGTTAAATAAATGCGCTGTTGCCAAATTGTTTTTAGTGTAATTTTTTTTTATACATTTTTCATTATTTATTCCTGTAAAACTGTGTTGTAACTATGAATCAAAATTGTCTTAAAATAGGTATTGGTTATTGTTTAATGTTGGTTTAGTTTTTTATAAAAATGGTAAGAAGGGTTTCTTAATTATAATTAAATATGTATGTAAATTTTTCGATATCCCGTATAGTGCAATGTTAAAGAGCCTGAAAAACCCGATTTTTGAGATTTAATATCTCCGGAACTATATTGTTCATAAATTTCAAAAAAATCCTAAGAAAACGCATTTGGCGGAACAACTACCTTAAAGTAGTTCCTTCGCGAAAATACTAGCAAAAAGTTAATGCTCGAGTATATAGAACAGACAATAAGGATTCATAATTCATAAGACCAAAACTTTTTGCTGTACATGTACCACTACTAGCGAATCCCGTGCTCGTTTGACAAATCTGGCAACACTGTCCGAACTTGTATATATTTTATCATAGAAATTTCAATTAATAAAGTAAAGGGAGTGTGCCCTAGTAGCACAATGAATGAAATAAAACTCTTTGAAATTTTCTTTAATTTAAATATAAATATTGGGGAGTCGGTTTAGCCGAGTCGGTTAACGCACTGGCCTCGCTTCGGCATCGATCGATTATGACGATGTTGGAGTGGAGGCAAGGGTTCGATCCTGGCTGGCAAATAAAAATTTCTACCGGCTAAAAACTCGGCTCCCTCCCTAACACTACTAACACTTTACTTATGTGCTGTCTAAATGGGCTTTGTTCCCGGTGATAATAAACAAATAAAAAAAAAAAATATATAAATATATTAAAATTTTTTAAATAAATTTGAAAATCATCGAAATAGAGGGCTTATTTAATTCAAAATTTTGACTTAACCAATCAAAATTTTATCTTTAATATATATTTAATTCCATTTTGCTTATTATTTTAATGTTCTGTGTATATGTGTATCTCTAGCTGGATTCCGGGACTCTCAATACTTGAAGAACGAAAGCTCGTAGAAAATTCATTATTTTCTCGAGGGGTGAACCACGAAATAAAATCTTGTACACCTACTTCCACTTCCACTTTCATTTCCAAGTAGAAGACAATAAATAGATGACAATAGACTATCTATTATCCAAAATAATTCTAAAGACGGTGTACACCTAATTCCAATCGCGGCTCACCCCTCGATATTTCCCTTACAAAGAACTCTTAGATTTTGTACATTCCAGCTTCAGAATTTCCTTGAATAATGCAGAAAATCAGAAAAAATAAATCTTTTTATGGAGAGTTCTGGATGGTTGGTCGTTTGATCTGAAATAGGTATGAGATAAAAGGTAATATTGTTAAGCTACCCCTTTAAACTAGATTTCAGTTTTCTAGCTTTTAGTATTCATAAAAATTGTCAAATAAAACAGTCTAGAAAATTTTTATTTCCTCCATTATTTTATTCTATTTAAACTAAAAACCACTCCACTCTCAGAAAAATATCATTTTAACCGTATGAAATTAAAAAAAATAATAAAAAATACAGCAACTATTTAAATCAATCTAAGGAAGAATTAATTAGATTTATATCTCCTATGTTTTGGAACATTAAACACATTTTAATGTAGAATGTTGGAACTTCCAGACCGTGTCTTACTTGATCGGATTTTTTGCTATTCACTCCATACATAGAAAGTACATCGTTGAACGGTCAAATTTTTACTTGAAGAAAAATAAATTCAAATTGGAAACTAGAAATTTTTCAAATACAAACTATGTAAAACAACACATTGAAATCTTTTGATGCAGGAATACAAAACTATATAGTTCACTCAAAAACTCAGGGGGTTCATGCACCTTATACTTTTTTTAATTAGATATCAAATATTTACTAACATAAAAATATTGTTAAAAGTATCAGAATATAAATTGGATTAGCGGGTGCGCCTGTAGGTTAGGCTTCTTAAATCCACCAACGTAAATATGATTGCATATGCTACAGGATTTAATGGATAAATAAGAAATAATTAATTTCAATTAATTGATAATTATTGTATTGTCATACGAATTACATATACTTGTAAAATGGATAATTAATCAGATAAGAAGTTAATAAAAGCGTGTTAAAAATAATTACCAGGCAGGCCTTTTTTTCTTTATTTTGGTCCTTCCTAAAATACACACCAAAATTTTGGAACGGAATTTCATTAAACAAAAATAAATTTGAAGGGAAAAAACTGACTCTAAGTACATATCTCTTCAAAAAACCTCATAGATTTCAGATGATATTTTATATAGATCAGGGTTGCGTAACCCGCAGGCCGCATGGGGCCCAGCACTGCTGTGAATGTGGCTTGACATAAAATTATAAATTTCTTTAAAACATTAAGATTTTTATATATGTACTTACTGGAAAACATATATGATACAATTTGACCTATTTTTTTAAATTAGAATAAATTGGACAATCTCACAAAAATTTTTCGAAAAATAAACGGGCAAAACGGGCAGATTTTAGATTTTGAATGTGAAAAAATATATATATCAAGATTTCCGAAAAAAAATCACAAATTTTTTATTAGATATAAATATTTTTAAGATAATGTTACGTCATTCGTATCCATAGTAAATTTATAACAGGAATAGTAGGAAATTGAATAAAATTAATTTTTTTTTTAAATGGGCCAGAAGTTTCGTCAATTTTATATCTACTGAGGAAGTCAAAATAAATTGACGAAACGACTGGCCCATTAAAAAAAACTCTGTTTTTAATTTTATTCCTACTATTCCTGTTATATATTTTTAAGATATTTTTGCTCTTTTTCATGGTGGATATCATTATTCTACATTATTAACTCTTTTTTTACTTTATCCAATGCGAAGAATGTGAGAAAGTATTGGAATCGCTCTCGAGGCAAGCGCGACTTCAAAGGGTCCTCAGGTAAAGACTACGGAACCCATAGACTCAATTAAAGTCACAAATTGAAGTATTCAATGAGATTGAATTTTAGCACGTGACGGTTTTGCCAAAAATTACCTGGAATCTCGTCGAGAGGCCAAAAAGTGCCATTTTTTTTGGAAGTGCGTGCGGATGGATGGATGTGTGTGTGTGTGTTATCGTTTTTTTCGTCCACGATTTTTTCCACACCTTTGCGCTGATTGAAATGAAATTGAAAACCTACCATTGGTTTAACAAAATGAAGCGCTGATTAGTTTTTGGTACATATCGGTCCACAAACATTAGTACTTTATTTCAGTACTTTTTTAGTTTTTTCTAAATATCTTGAAAATGACTTAACCAATTTTGATGAAATTTAATATCCTAATTAAGTACCTTGGGGACCACAAAAAAGGTTAAATAAAGTTTTTAGTAAAATTATATTTTAATGTACTTTACTCAAGAACATATTAATATTTCAAATGAATTTGGATAAAGTTTAGCAACGATCCGTTGCAGTTTATTATTAATAGATTTCAATAGAATTAGGATATTTTATCTGCGGCCCAAGGCATTTGATTTCACTTCAAATGCTGCCTATGTAAGCGAAAAGGTTGGCCACCCCTGATATATATATATATGTCATTAGATATTTTTCGGGTTTCTCCGCGTGTGTTTGTGAGAAAACTCTCAAACCCACGCGGAGAAACCCGAAAAATCTCTAATGGCACAGAACCCATACGCGGAAACCTCAATGAATATATATATATAGAAAACTTCTAAGAGCCAGTTTCATAAAAAAAAAATAATCCTCGGCTTACTCAACTCCAGGTTGAGAGTTATCCTGGAGTTCCAAACAATATGAATTTCATAAAACAAAATAGTGTCGAGTTAGTTCACCCTGAGTCAAGGGTAGGAAAATAGGTTGGCAACGGCCAAATTCCCTAGATTTTAGTTGTTTAAAAAAAAAACAATTATGTTTAAATTTTTTTTTTGTTTTGTATTCATTTCATTCAAATTTAAAAACAATCAAATTTTTTTTTCTATTTAATCATATAAAAATAAAGTGGTAAAAAAGTAAATATATAGATACAACAAAACTGAGACAAATCATGTAATTTTAAAAATTTGAAATGTATTGAATAAGTGAATATTAAATTTTAGGACCAATCTTCAATTAAGCGTAAAAGAACTCCCAATTTCACAATAGAAGAGGAGAAACATCTTGTTTTTCTCGTTAAAAAATATAAAAATGTGTTGGAATCATAGCGTTCAGATTCTGATGCTAATTTAAAGAAGAAAAAAATATGGGATGAATTGGCATCAGAATTTAATGCTGACTCCAATCGTTTCCAATCTAATTTTATTCTACGAAATAAATATAAACATTTAGCTATTTTATTAGAAATATCTGCTTTCTTCGATTTTAGTTTGAAATTTTTTTAATTTAATTTATTAGATATTTACTTTAAAATAAACTGCAACGGATCGTTGCTAAACTTTATCCAAATTCATTTGAAATATTAATATGTTCTAGAGTAAAGTACTTTAAAATATAATTTTACTAAAAACTTTATTTAACTGAAAGTAATGGAAGGCAGCCCAGAGGTAGTGAGGAAAGAAAAAATTAACACATATAAAATAAGGTGTAATTTATTGGAATCCTTCCTCCTTTCCTTTCAAACCGACGTTTCGGAGGATTCCAATAAATTACACCTTATTTTATATGTGTTAATTTTTTCTTTCCTCACTACCTCTGGGCTGCCTTCCATTACTTTCAATTAAAATTTCTACCAGTCCGTCTCTCTCCAGAGAAAATTTCGTTGCAAAAAAACTTTATTTAACCTTTTTTGTGGTTCCCAAGGTACTTAATTAGGATATTAAATTTCATCAAAATTGGTTAGGTCATTTTCAAGATATTTAGAAAAAACTAAAAAAGTACTGAAATAAAGTACTAATGTTTGTGGACCGGTATGTACCAAAAACTAATCAGCGCTTCATTTTGTTAAAATACTGGTAGGTTTTCAATTTCAATTCATTCGGTGCAACGGTGTGGAAAAATTCGTGGACGAAAAATACGATAACACACACACACACATCCATCCATCCATCCATCCGCACGCACTTCCAAAAAAATGGCACTTTTTGGCCTCTCGGCGAGATCCCAGGTAATTTTTGGCAAAACCGTCACGTGTTAAAATTCAATCTCATTGAATACTTAAATTTGTGACCTTAATTGAGTCCATGGGTTCCGTAGTCTTTACCTGAGGACCCTTTGAAGTCGCGCTTGCCGCGAGAGCGATTCCAATACTTTCTCCCATGCTTCGCATTGGATAAAGTAAAAATATACCTATATAATGAATTCTTTTGTTTTATTCTAGTTCCGTGTTAACATAAATTAAAATTCTATATACATGTATATAGGTATATTTGACTATATTTAATATTATATAAAAATAATAATAATATTATAAAAATAAATAATATATTAGTTGAATAAAAGATTTCACTGTCGAAGGTAACAGAATTGTTTTTATTTTAGGTTAAAAATAAAATAAAATGAGAGAGTCTTCTGTTTTTTAATAAAATAATTTTTAATTATTTCTAGAGACTATAGTTTCGAAGGCATTGCCTTCATCATCAGTCTATCACAAATATTTCAAATTAGTTACAAATTAAGATTTATACATAGAAAATTTTGAAAAATATATAATGTCTTTTTCTTCATGTTTCCTCTTGGGAGATTAGAATATAACTGAGACTGATGTGAGGTAATAGACTAATGATGAAGGCAATGCCTTCGAAACTATGGTCTCTAGAAATAATTAAAAATTATTTTATTAAAAAACAGAAGACTCTCTCATTTTATTTTATTTTTAACCTAAAATAAATAATATACTTAACGATTTGTTTTGAATTCTTTTGATTTAAAACTCTAAACTATAAAATGTTTTTCTAGTGTAAATAAACATAGGGTTATCCCAAAGAGAAAAATAAACCTATATACATGTATATAGAATTTTAATTTATGTTAACACGGAACTAGAATAAAACAAAAGAATTCATTATATAGGTATATTTTTACTTTATCCAATGCGAAGCATGGGAGAAAGTATTGGAATCGCTCTCGCGGCAAGCGCGACTTCAAAGGGTCCTCAGGTAAAGACTACGGAACCCATGGACTCAATCAAGGTCACAAATTTAAGTATTCAATGAGATTGAATTCTAACACGTGACGGTTTTGCCAAAAATTACCTGGGATCTCGCCGAGAGGCCAAAAAGTGCCATTTTTTTGGAAGTGCGTGCGGATGGATGGATGGATGGATGTGTGTGTGTGTGTTATCGTTTTTTTCGTCCACGAATTTTTCCACACCGTTGCACCGAATGAATTGAAATTGAAAACCTACCAGTATTTTAACAAAATGAAGCGCTGATTAGTTTTTGGTACATACCGGTCCACAAACATTAGTACTTTATTTCAGTACTTTTTTAGTTTTTTCTAAATATCTTGAAAATGACCTAACCAATTTTGATGAAATTTAATATCCTAATTAAGTACCTTGGGAACCACAAAAAAGGTTAAATAAAGTTTTTTTGCAACGAAATTTTCTCTGGAGAGAGACGGACTGGTA
>JALMQS010000120.1:1431253-1476317 GCA_024734495.1 Forficula auricularia | reverse complement strand
ACCGACTTCAAAAAGTAATTTCATGTTAATATTTCGTCGTTTAATTGTAACTAAATAAGATAATAATTATTTTATACCTTTTAGTGTATTTTATTTGTTGCATTTAATTTTTTGAAGTCGGTTTTTATTTTTTTCTTAAAAATTATTTTTATTTTTTAAACATTAGTTTTTATTTTGTTTTTAATTCAAGGGAACGGCAAAATTTTAAAATAATTATATTTAATAGTCTGATAGTTAATTCTACATATCGAGAACTATTTAATTATTTTTTGAAAAATAATTAAATAGTTAAAGATAAGAGTAAATAAATATTATGTATAATATTCATTTACTATGAGTTAGGGATTCTTGATCACTTGTTTCACATCAATTTAATGTGAAATAAGTGACCAAGAATCCCTAACTCATAGTAAATGAATATTATACATAATATTTATATCCACTGATTCAGTTTTAGAGAGTATGATTATTTTAAAAATATAGAACTTTGCTGACCTAAGCAAAAAGTATTTTTTTTTTTATTTATTTTCACCGGGAACAAATCCCATTTAGACAGCACATCAGTAAATGTTAGTAGGGTTAGTGAGGAAGCCGAATTTTAGCCGGTAGAAATTTTATATGCTAGCCAGGATCGAACCCCGGCCTCCCGCTTGAACATCGTCATCAACGATGCTGAAGCGAGGCCAGAGCGTTATCCTCGGCCAACCCGGCTCCACCGTAAGCAAAAAGTAATAATAAATGGGCATGGAAAATCAAATAATGAAATAAATAATATATAAAATAAAAAAATGAAAAATAAATGTGTTGTATTTTTTCACCCTAAATTTCCCATGTTCCAACTATTTTTACAACTTAAAAAAAATACTATTTTTTATTCAAAAAAAGGTGGCAACCCTAGAGTATTAATCCTTTCTTCAAATATTGAAAAATAAAAAGTTAATGCGAAAAATCACGATAAAGGTGACATCTATTCAAGATATAAAAAATTAATAATTCAATGCAAATTCACCCTCTTTGGCAACCACTTGGGACGCTCGTTATTGGTGAATAAACAAATAAATAAAGTATTTTATTTGGAGAACTGTTGTTTATTCATCGCTAACCCGAATGTATTTCATGATCAGTATATTGTAAAAAAAGCCCCACAAATTAAATTATAATTTAGAAAATAATAAGCAAATGCCTATTATATATTATTATTACATTATTACATAAATTTCACATTCAAATTTTTTCTTTTATCATTCGATCTCTACATTTCATATATTATTAAATTATAGGAAAAAAAAGTAATACATATATATCAAAATAATTGGTATTGTCTTGTTTCTCTAAATATATTAACAATTGTTATCTAGTATAATGATATTCAAAAAAGCTATGATAGGATCAATGGTTTTAAAACCACTTTGAAATATTCCAGAACTATAAATGATATAGATAAACACTATAAACTACATATTATATCAAAACTAAATGCATGGTCAAACTCGTTATGGATATCGACTCCATTTGCATGTTGCCTTTAATGTTGAATAGTAATTTGCCTATTCAGTTGCACCCGGTGAAAATTATTCACGCAAGAAGAAAATAACACTATATTCCATTTGGGGGTGGACTCTCTTCGACGAAAAAGGGGATTTTTTGAACTGTAAGAAACTAAAAAAGAAAAAATACTGCTATTATTTAGATAGGTAAATCTTAAGAATAATTAAGTAAATTTATACCTTACCTATAACATGCTTAGGGATATCTTGGAGGGGGAGGTGGGAAAGAAAAGGGGAAGGGGAAGACCCAGATTAGAATATTTCAACCAAATAATTGGGGATATGGGATGCCAGACATTTAGAGAGGTCAAACAGCTGGCGGGGGACAGAGTCAAGTGGAGACGGATTGTTGCATCAAACCAGTCTTAGGACTGTATACTCAATGATGATGATGATATAACATATGTTTGTTCAGGCATAACTTCTGTGTTTATGAACAGATTTTAATCATTTTTTCTGCGTTTGGATCAGTATAGCTCCAAGATAGTCAAGATACCTAACTATTTATTTATTTATTTATTTTATGTATGTTCAGCAAGAACTTTTTGCCACATGGACCGATTTCGATGATTCCTTTTTTATTGGAAAAGGGGTACCTTAGGGGTGGTCGAATATTAATTTGGTCAAGTTCTGATGATATGATCAATGATAAAATAACGTAGAAACTGTGTTGTGATTATGAATCAAAATTGCCTTAAAATATGTACCTATTGGTTATTGTTTAATGTTGGTCTAGTTTTTTACGAGGGGTGAACCGCGACCTAATATGCTGTACACCTACTTCCACTTGTATAAATATTTATAAGTACTTCCAAATATTTCCAAACAATTCCTAATATTTCCAAGTAATTCCAAATATCCCCAGGTACTTCCAAATATTTCCAAGTGTTTCCAAATATTTTCAAGTATTTCCAAATATTTCCTAGTACTTTCAAAATACTTCCAAAGAGGTGTACACCTACTTCCAATCGCGGATCACCCCTCGGTTTTTGATAAAAATGGTAAGAAGGGTTTCTTAATTATAATTAAATATGTATGTAAATTTTCCGATATCCCGTTTAGTGCAATGTATAAGAGTCTGAAAAACTCTATTTTCGAAATTTAATATCTCCGGATCTATATTGTTCATAAATTTCGTTTTGCCACCAATCGATGCAGAAGTATTTAAATAATAATCTCTTTAAATTTCAAAAAAATCCTAATAAAACCCATTTCGCGGATCAACTACATTAAGAGTTCTTTATAAATGGAAATAAACAGTTCATATGTTGGCTAATGCAAGCTAAACAAGAAATTTGAAATGCAATTGCCATTGTTCTAAAATAGCTTATAAAACAGAGTGAGAGAAAAAAACAAGATAAAGAAGAAGAAACCTAAATTATGCAATCAGTCAATATACGTCGATAAGGCATTTAAGTACAATCATCTCAATTAAAAAAAAAAAAAAAAAAAAAAGAAACATCAAACAAAATAAAAGCGGGCTGATCAAATAAACCTTTTGAAAGGTGAGGGTATAAAAATAAATTGGATTAAAAAGTTAATCCCCTCTCCCTCTGCTGTTGAAAGAGTGTCCACCCCAAATGGAATATAGTAGCTAATATTATTTTCATCTAAAAAATTTTACTGTACCAACGCAAGTAAATAGGTAAATTAATTTTGTCCTTTTATTATACAACTAAAAATATATATATTT
This sequence comes from Forficula auricularia, assembly GCA_024734495.1. Classification (NCBI taxonomy): domain Eukaryota; kingdom Metazoa; phylum Arthropoda; class Insecta; order Dermaptera; family Forficulidae; genus Forficula; species Forficula auricularia. Next base: position 1,473,077 of record JALMQS010000120.1, on the reverse strand, counting down.
TTTTTTCTATTTTGGTTTAATATGGCCTTCATCATATACAACTTTTTATGTCAAAAGGGCATTGATTTTATATTTTTAATTTAATATTATGTAAGTATATTTAAAAACTTATTCAAGTTTTGTTCTGAAGTCAGAGGTTAGCTTGTATTATTTTCTCATGAAAATGTACAAAGAGAACTTTTAAATTTACAAAATAAGCTGACATGTTCTGATGTGGCCAACCACTTGACTTTACCATACAGCCTGGCCCCTAAAATTATTTATAATCATGTAGGGGGGGGGGGGTTAGTTTTTGCATTTTTATACTTCTGGTGTCCCACTGATTATGTATACAAAATTTGGTTTAGTTTGGTAAATGGCTAAGATTTTCATTTTTTGACCCTAGACCCCCCCTCCCTTCCCCCATTTTGGGCGGTTAGTTTTTGTATTTTTAGACTTCTAAAGGTCCACTGATTATGTATACAAAATTTGGTTGAGTTTGGTAAATGGCCAAGATTTTCATTTTTGGGCAGTTAGTTTTTGCATTTTTAGACTTTTGGGGGTCCACTGATTATGTATACAAAATTTGGTTGAGTTTGCTCAAACGGCCTAGATTTTTAATTTTTACCCACTCTCCCCCCTCCGCCACCCTTAATTTTGGGTCGATATGCACCAAAATCTAATCAAACCAGATGTGAAATTTGGTTTCGATATTCACACTAGTTTTTGAGCTAGCTCCTCCACAAAAATTTGGTAACGCACCGACTAACGGACAACCAGACAGACTAACAGACATTTTGACAATACAATTATTATCTCGAAAAATATAATTTTTTCGATGTTGATTTATTTGGGCTTTTTTATAGAGCGAAATGCCATAGTTTAGTTGAATTTTTTTAATCAAAATAGTTTCAGCCGTTTTTGAGAAATTTCGAAAAAAAGAAGGAAAAAACCACTTTTTTCTTGCACGATTACAATACTTGACAAACCCTGTATGGTAAAGTAAAAATTATCTGCGGCCCAAGACATTTTTTTTCACATGTGGCCCGGCTAATCTAAAAGGTTGGACACCCCTGCTCTACAACACCTATAATATAATCACTTTTTGGAGGTGTGTTATTTGAATGAATAATTTTTTTAGGAAAATACTTAAATTTTCAAGACAGTATTAAAAGTGTCGTCCGGGTCGAAGCCACGATCCACACCTTAAATATAATTAAATCGTCCTAATAATTATATTTTAATAGTGTGAAATAAATAATTCCAATCAATTCTCCCAGGTGTGACCATATTTTATTTTTTTGCCTTTTATCTTTAATAAAAATTCTTCGAATTTCGATTAGATATTTTGGCCTCGGGTCAATTGCATTTGTTTAGTTGCCTGTGAGCGTTCTTAGTGAGTTCACCTCAGAGCCGGAGGGTTGCATATTTCACCCCTAGGCAGTTTCAACCCTTCTAGAAAAGAGGTAAACCTTATCTTCTACTCTCATATAACTATATGACAAAAAATTTAAATATTTAAAAAAAATATTACATTTTTCGAATAAAGATTCACATGTCTTTGGTAGAGCCTCGCCCTCTTTATATACTAAATTATATTTACAGCTAATTATTTATTTTTTTCAAAATATGATTTCTTTTTGGAATAAAAATTGGACAAATCATTCTTTGCATTAGATTTTTTGACTTTTTGAAACTTTTCTCTTTGAACCTGTCTAATCAAGTTGGGAGGGATGTTGATAGAAATCCGAGGGATGAATCGCGATTGGAATTAGGTGTACACGTCTTTGGGATTATGTGAAATTATTTTGTAATTCATTAGATAATGCCCCTTCATCTATTGTATTCTACTTGGAAATGAAAGTGGAAGTGGAAGTAGGTGTACACAATATTAGGTCGTGGTTCACCCCTCGGAGAATCTTAAAGCTAAATAATGATTACCTACACTGGATTTTTGTTAGGGCTCAGTTAAAAAACTAAAACGGAACCCTATTAGTGTCTACCATCTCTTCTTTCTGGGAGAAATTATAGCTCGTAAATTAAATATGATAAATATTTGAAATTTATATGTATTTATTTTCCTGCAAATCAAAAATCCTATTAAAATTTTAATCGAATAACTATTTTGAGGAGGGTTGAATTTTATGTGGGAGACAATATTTATTTATCATAGAGTATGGGAGTATATCGCTGTAAAGATCTTTAAAAGTAGAATTTGGATTATTATTATTAAAATGAAAGTTACTTTTTGCCGATAGTAGCAGAATTTTTATAAATTAAAGGGTCTTCTCGAAATTTTTTTATTTTTTTTTTTATTCATAAAGAGACTATAGTTTCGAGGACTTTGCCCTCTTCATCAGTTAATTGCAATTGATTCACAGGAATTGATATATGAAAGTTTCAATTGTAATAGAATGATGAAGAGAGCAAAGTCCTCGAAACTATATTCTATTTATAAATAAATAAAATAATTACTTTTCCAGCAGAAGACACACTTGTTTATTATCTCCTTTAAATTATTTAAATTATTTTAAATTTATTTCAATTTAAAATGACAGTGTAAGAGACTAGAAAGGGGCTGTTTTGACATGATTTTCGTATCTGTCGGCGGTGAACCACCGACCTAATATATTTTTACTACTTCCACAAATATTTCCAAGTACTTCCAAATATTTCCAAGCACTTCCACCTATTTCCAAGCACTTCCAAATATTTCCAAGCACTTCCAAATATTTCCAAGCACTTCCAAATATTTCCAAAAAATTACTTTCAAATATTTCCAAGTACTTCCAAATATTTCCAAGTAATTCCAAATATATCCAAGTACTTTCAAATATTCCCAAGTACTTCCAAATATTTCCAAGTACTTCCAAAATACTTCCAAAGAGGTGCACACCTACTTCCAATCGCGGATCACCCCTCGGTCCGCGCTTATAATTAACTTAATATTATATAAAAATACAATAAAAGTATGTGGCCCGACTCGCACTTGGCCGACTTATTTTCTACTATATAAATCTGCTTAAAATACAAATAAATAAATTTATTACTTACCAATTTAATTTAATATTAAATTTAGCTGATTTATCTTAATATTAGGATTTTATTAATGCAGGGTAAGCGGATGTCATGTGGTTTGCAGTAAACACGCCAGCATATATTTTTTTTTTTTTTTAATTTGTTCCCATCAAAAACGTTCAAATTTATTATTTATTTTAAAATAATTAAATGGGCTGGCCGCCCCTCGTTCGTTACCCCTTTCTGCTTTAGCCGGGGTTTGTCAACGCACACACCCCTATGAATTATTAATTCCGTTTTAATATTCATTTTAATGCTCCGTTTTAAGATAGACAGAATGATAGAAATTTATGACGATATTCGAAATAATTCCAAATGATATATGATTTCTTCTTTCTAGATCTATAATTATTTGTTTAAGACGATTTTTTGATTTAATAAAAAACAAAATTATTATTAAAAAGAATTCAATTTTTTAAGGTCAAAATCTAAGATTTTAGTAGAAACTATTTTTTCCTTCCATATTATCTTCGTCTTTTTAATTTAATTGTGGTCACTTTTAGCTCGGTTGTGCTTTTAATATTTGTTTTATTTATTTATTTATTGAGGATAATTACTGGAAAAGAAAAATAAAAGAAAAAAATAGAAATTAAAAAACATACTAATAATTGAAATAGAGACGATGGTTACATTCTTATAAATATAATTTAATAATCCATGTAATTTTTCAGATAATGCGACTTAAAATAATAAAAATATTTTGTAAATATCTTGTTGCTATCTTAATGCAGATAAGGTAAATATCAGGGTTGCCAACTCACAGATATCAGGGTTGCTCCCTTATAATTAGAGACCGGATTTCTATGCAGCAAAAACTGCCATAATATGCCATAAAATATGCAGTTAAATTTGCTGAAATATGCAGAATACAGAATAAGTTGAAATATGCAAATATATGCATCAAATGATGGCAAAATAAAATTTTTTAAGAACTAAAAAATTAAAATTGAAGACAAAAAGACTATATTTGAAGCAGTGCTATCAAAGGAATAAAATGCTAAAGTAAGCTATAGACACTAAGTGTCAAAAATATATATTAAAAAAAACAATCTTAAAACGTTCATTTAAAACCCGCAAACGTTTCGAGAGAATTTCTATATTTATGAATTGAATTTTTTTTAATCATTTTCTGATTCATTCGCCCGACGCTTTCTCATACGAGATGCATACAAAATATTATCTTAAGTCACTATTAATAACATCACTAAAAATAGAAAAATAAAAATAATTTTTATAAAAAAACCTACTACAAAAAATTAAATACGACAAATAAAATAATAAGAACTCAAAAATCAAATAAAATACACTAAAATGTATAAAATAATTATCTTATTTAGTTATAACTAAACGACGAAATTTTTACATGAATTCACTTTTTTTCTATTTAGCATGATATAAACATTTTCTTTTGTTTGAAACTATATTTTTAAGGACTTTGCCTTCATCTTTAGTTAATGTAAATATTTCGCAGTGAAATTTAAAAGAATTTGAATCAATAGTCTTAGAAGAATTGTAGCCCATTCAACTAAACATAAAGGCAAGATGTTTTATAAATAAAAATATTTATATTAAGTAGAAGAGATACAATATTTGATTTCTTTCCTATAAATTATGTTTTTCGTTTACTGTAGAAATAGTCATTATCTATATCCAAGGGAAAGAATTAAATGAATAGAGGCTTTGTAAGGAGAAATCAATGAGTCTGTCCTCTGCTTGATGCAAATAAACATACCTATTACATAAGTGAATATATATCGCCCGGCGTCACCTAGCCCCTGGCGGGGAGCGTCTTGTTTTATGGCTAAAATTTATATAGATAATTTACTTGTCAAAATTGTTCCCTTAACCAAAAATAATATTGACAGTTGAAAAATTTCCAAAAAGCTATTATCGGCCATCTTGTTTTTTGCTTTTACCCCCCAGAGTGGTGCTGGAATTATTTCCTTGAAAAAAATATTTTGTACATGCCACAGGTGTAATATCTATAAAAACACTATATATATAAACACTCGTGTATTTGAATGGAATATTGTGTGAAAATTTTAAAGAAATCGGTGAAGAACTTTCGTAGATCCTTCAACGTATCACTTAAGCGTAACAGTACGTTTTTATTTATATAGATATATAATATATAGAATCGCGTTCTCGATTTCGCTAAAAATTGCTGTAGGTACTTATTAAGTCTCTTGAGTTATTAGTCGTGTATAAATTTTAATCCGATTGCAATAAAGGAAGCGGGTGTAAATTAATCATATCGCAAAATAAATATTTTATTCGTTCATATCTCGTCTTCGGAAATTCACAGAGCCTTGAAATTTGAAACTTAAACTATCTAGAGGCTACAAGAAGTAACACAAGATTTTGGCTAAAATAGACGTACTGAAAGTTGATGTTTACGTGCGTAATAATAACCCCTCTGCGTTTCGCAACAATAAGTCTCTGATCTACGAAATTCGAAACTTAAGCTCCATATATGCTAGAAGGGGTACAGCAAGCTTTTTCTTGAAATCGGAACACCGAAAGTTGAATTGATTTTTAATATCCTGAATTTGATATGAAAAAGTCCGAATTAGAAGCTAAAAACCTATATATCTATAAATATTAAATCCTTAGTATTCACTAATCACGACTAAATAGTTAGTAGAAGTAAGTGAAAAATCAAATGGTATTTACTAAACACGATTCGAATAATTAGTGGAGGTAAGTGAAATCATATGGTATTCACTAAACACGACTAAATAATTAGTAGAAGTAAGTGAAAATCAAATGGTATTCACTAAACATGACTAAATAATTAGTGGAGGTAAGTGAAAGTCATATGGTATTCACTAAACACGACTAAATAATTAGTCGAAGTAATTGAAAATCAAATGGTATTCACTAAACATGACTAAATAATTAGTAGAAGTAATTGAAAATCAAATGGTATTCACTTGACTAAATAATTAGTGGAGGCGAGTGAAAGTCATATGTTATTCAATAAACACGGTTAAATAATTAGTGGAGGTAAGTGAAAGCCAAATAGTGTGCACAACTCAATAGTCCACTATATCCTTAGTAAATATTAACTACGTCACTGCCTGAGAAACACGGTCTTCTTCCCTCTGCGATACCTCCTTTTATACCCCTCAATGGTAACCTATTCTTAGTTATCTTCAGAGAAATCCCTAATGAGCTCAGGGAAAAGTCTAATCTTTTGAGGTCATTAGACTTTTATCTTGAGCTCATTATCGATTTCTTGGAAGATAACTAAGAATAGGTTACCATTGAGGGGTATAAAAGGAGGTATGGCAGAGGGAATAAAACCGTGTTTCTCAGGCAGTGACGTAGTTAATATTTACTAAGGATATAGTGGACTATTGAGTTGTGCACACCATTTGGCTTTCACTTAACTCCACTAATTATTTAACCGTGTTTAGTGAATACCATATGGCTTTCACTTACCTCCACTAATTATTTAGTCATGTTTAGTGAATACCATTTGATTTTCACTTACTTCCACTAATTATTTAGTCATGTTTAGTGAATACCATTTAATTTTCACTTACTTCTACTAATTATTTATTCGTGTTTAGTGAACATCATATGGGTTTTATTTATCCACTAACTTTATTTAGTCATGTTTAGTGAATTTCATTCGATTTTCACTTACTTCTACTAATTATTTAGCCGTGTTTAGTGAATACCATGACTTCGCTTTACCTCCACTTTAATTATTTAGTCATGTTTAGTGAATACCATTTGATTTTCTACTAATTATTTAGTCGTGTTTTGTGAATGCCATATGACTTTCACTTTACTCCACTAATTATTTAGTCCTATTTAGTGAATACCATTTGATTTTCATTTACTTCTACTAATTGTTTAGTTGTGTTTAGTGAATACCATATGACTTTCACGTGCCTCCACTAATTATTTAGTCATGTTTAGTGAATACCATTTGATTTTCCTTTACTTCTACTAATTATTTATTCGTGTTTAGTGAACACCATATGAGTTTTTCACTTACCTCCACTAATTATTTAGGTAATATTTTGGTAATTTATTGATTTCACTTACTTCTACTAGTATTTAGCCGTGTTTAGTGAATACCATATGACTTTCACTTACCTCCACTAATTATTTAGTCATGTTTAGTGAATACCATTTGATTTTCTACTAATTATTTAGTCGCGTTTAGTGAATGCCATATGACTTTCACTTTACTCCACTAATTATTTAGTCATATTTAGTGAATACCATTTGATTTTCATTTACTTCTACTAATTGTTTAGTTGTGTTTAGTGAATACCATATGACTTTCACTTACCTCAACTAATTATTTATTCATGTTTAGTGAATACCTTTAATTAACTAATTAAAGTGGTGTACTTATCAAGTGTCATGAGTTATTAATTGTGTATAGATTTTAATTGGATTGAAATAAAGAAAGGTGGTGTAAATTAGGAGTGTCGTAAAATAAATATTTTAATCATTCATATCTCGTCTTCGGTAAGTCGTAGAGTCTTGAAATTTAAGCTATTTAGAGGCAAAAAGTTACTGAGGTCTCCAGGCACTAATTTATTATTGTAAGATCATTGACTTCTCGTTATTAATCAACACTTCTGCTACTCTCGGCAAATTAAGTCTTTGTTTTAGGGCGGGTATAACTAACATGAAAAAAAAAATCTTTTAAAATTTAAAAAAATATAAAATTCTAGGTAGGTTTCAAAAAAAAAGATAAGATTCTTATTAGCATGACTATATTTTTTGTGAAACCTACCTAGAATTTTATATTTTTTAAATTTTAAGTTTTTTAAAAATTTTAAAATTTTCTTTACTTTATTTAAATATTTTACCTACACCATTCTCCCTTAACAAAATAGCCAAAAAGTTATTTTCTTTCTCTTCGAGGAAAATGCTCTAAAATTTACGATTTCGATTTAGAGCAAGTAGATATTGACCCACCTTTCTCTTGTTTAATATTTTATTAGTTGCTCTGTATTTTTTTTTTATCTTCATAATTCATTGAATTTTCTATCATTAGACTAAAATGTTATCGGCTCATATGATACTCGTCTAAAAGAGTCAATGACATTTTAATAACATATTGTAAGTATATATAATTTATATTGAATTGAAATGTCCTTGCAAAGTCAAAAAGATAAAAAATTATTATTGATAAAATTATCGTTTATTCATAGAGATAGTGAAGCGCTAAATTTATTAGAAACGATTATTATTACTAAACGGTTAACGACTTTTTTAAATTTTAAACAAAAATTACAATATGTTATATTAAATTTTATTACTTATAATAATTTATTTTATCTATATTAAGCTTTACCGAGTAGTAGGTAGTACGAAAATATTAGCATTATCACTAAAAACGCATTTAACCATCAGAAATCAAAATTTCTTAGCTACAACTAGTGGCGCAACCAGGGGGGAGGGGGGGCTAAGAGGCTGAAGCCCCCCCCCAAAGACAAGGAAAAAATGAGAGTCAAAGCAAAAATGAAAATAAAAACAAATATTTGCTAAATTTTATTCAATATTTTAAATATAAATTAAGACAAAAAAAGGATTTTATTTCCATATACATATATGCGGTCAATGGATGCTCTGGATGAGGCGCTTCCCTAAAATTTCAAACATTTAGAGTATTTTAACAAATATATAAGGTCGACTTCAAAATTTCAGGAGGATCTTTAAATTTTCATTGCTATTTTTGGAACTCGGGTTCGATTCTCTAAGGATGAAAACTATCATTCTGACATGTAATAAAACTTATCCATAATATGTTCATGACACTTTAGGTTTTGATTCTATCGAAAATATGAACTCTTATATGATTATACAAACGTGTGTACCAAATTTCAGCGTATTAGTTATAGGCGTTCGTAAGGTTTACTTCAATTTTTTCAATTTTCAGCATTTTTAAACTTGAAACTAGAAAATCCAAAATCTACCCAAATCTTTATTTTGAAAATTCAGCACGAGAATAAACTTTCTAAGTTCTTAAGTTATCCTGGTTATCAGAATCCATACAGAGAGAATATATTATTTATTCATGAAAATATATTTTACAGACATTTGAATTCAATTTTTTACTGTAACATACAGGGTATGGTCAAGTATTATAATCTTGCATGAAAAAAGGGGGGTTTTCGAGATATCTCAAAAATGGCTGAGACTATTTTGTTTAAAAAAATTTGGCAAAACCATGGCGGTTTGTTCTACAAAAAAGCCCTTATAAGTAAAGATCGAAAAAAGTATTTTTTCGAGATATTAACTGTTTTTTCAAAATGTCTTTTAATCGGCCCATGGATGCTGTGGATGCGGAGCATCCCTAAAATTTCAAACATTTAGAGTATTTTCATAAATTCAGAAGGGCCAAGGAATTTTCAATTGATTATCTGTTATTTCAAATCTTTCTATAAAAAACATTTTTTGTTTTGAAAAGTACATTGGTTCTCAAAATGAAATAAAATTGTTACATAGTTTCAAAGGGCAATTAAAATGAATGATTTTTCCGAAAAGGGTCCGGATAGAAGATTTCACCAAGTTCAAGTATGTCAAAGACAAGCCCAGATAAATTTTATTCGAATAAACATTGTTCTCGCTGAGGAACTATTAAATTAAATAAAAAAATAATTTTAAATAATTCGACCTCGCAAGATTAAATAACTTGTATAATTTAGCCTGTAAATTCTTAAGTTGGATAAATCTTTTCATTATTATTTTTTATTATTTCTATAAAAAATACTAATTAAAGAATTTATCGAACTGCAGAATTTGCAGGTTAAATCAGAAAAGTTATTTAAACTTGCGCGGTCGAATTATTTAAAATTAACTCCAAGTGAACTAAGTTTGATAAAATAAAAATTTATTTCAATTTAAAATTTATTAATCCCGTTTTGAAATTGACTAATACCATTTGAAATTGATTAATCCCAATCTGATGTTCTATATTGTATAGTTAAAAGCGAGGGGTGAACCGCGACCTAATATGCTGTACACCTACTTCCAATTGTACTTATAAATATTTCCAAGTACTTCCAAATATTTCCAAGTACTTTCATTTCCAAGCACTTCCAAATATTCCCAAGTACTTCCAAATATTTCCAAGTGCTTCCAAATGTTTCCAAGTACTTCCAAATATTTTCAAGTACTTTCAAATATTTCCAAGTACTTCCAAATATTTCCAAGTAATTCCAAAATACATAGTATACAATAGGTTTATTAATTACAGTACAAATTTTCAACCAAAATTTGCACTTTGTAGTTTACAAAATCCAAAAATAATTCAAAAACCTGTGTTTTTGTTTCCAGGAAAATTAAAATAAAATTTCAGGGTTAGTTATCGACCCTAGATATCATTTCAAGATGTTTTAAAATCAATTCACCTGAAGTAACCCTTTACTTTACTTTTCAGTAAATAAAAAATCGCCTATTCTTTGTTGTTTATAATAATTTTTATAAAAATCACATTTCTCTAATAACATTCTGACCATAAATGTGTTTGAACAGATTTAGAAACCTAAAGGTATCGAGTCCCAGATATTGCATTTGTCATTTTAAAAATTTGCTTGTAATTTAATTAACTTTTAACATTAATTTTAATTATTTTATTATTAATCTTTCATTACTGCTGGGAAGGGGAAAGTCATGTGTACTAAATCCTTCGGTCCTACTCCTAGTTCTTTAACTTTTTTAATTCAAAAATTGTTTTTTCCTCTTTAATATTTAATTTAATTAAATATGCTTTTAATCCATGGGGTTGGTTGGTTGGTTCGTTCATGGTTCCCTTGAACTAAGAAATAATTTAGTTTGGTAAAATCCAACAGCCTATAATATAAATCAGTAATTTTGGTTGAGTAAAACTTACTATAGTAATTTAAACTTGAGAAATATTAATGAATTCATTTCGCCTAGGGATTCTTCTAGACCTGAGTTTTCAAGCATACGCTCTGTGAATTCTGCCAAAAGTTCCAGCTCAGTAAATATATATTGTATGTATTAAAAGCTTGAACCTAAAATAAATATAAATTATTTATAAGTTTTTTTTGAAGTTATTTAATTCTGTTTTAAATATTTAAAAGCCAGTAAAATATTTTTTCGAATTAAATTTAAAAATATAACAAATATTATCAGGAATTAAAAAATTTTCACTTTAGAATTTATTTAAATGAACCTACTGGTGCCCCCCCCCCCCCTGAGGAAAAATTTATGACTGCATGTCTGATTATATATACTTATTATTTCTAAATTATGGATTATTAATTTCCAGTTAAAGTCAGTTATTGGTTTCTTAAGGCCGGTTCACACGAGCCTTTTCTCCTACTTGTTCCTTACTTATTTGCTCTACGTGCAATTTGGAGGCATGGATGGGGTCGAAATGACGTCACTCCTGACTGTCCTACTACCATGCTTACTTGATTTAAAAGATAGCCCATGTTCTAAAAAAAATAGTTTAGCTACTTGAACCTGGCAGTGTAGGCCAATTGGAGAGCATTATTTTATCACGTGGGTGACATGCGCATTGGCATCAAACATATATATATATATATCACAGAACAGCTGATATTTTCTTCCTTAGCAGTGTTTTCCGCATTTACAAAAAAGCAATAATTGCCGTTCGTTGATAATTTCTGCAATAATATTATTGTCAGCCATTTTTGTTTGCATCTGATCTGTAACTGAAAGATGCTAGCCTAGCCGTTTGGCTCAAAGGTTCTTTGTTTGGACTGACACTTGTGCGCGCAACATAACCGAACAACTTGAAATATTTTCTGAAAAAGCTCCGTGTGAAGCCAACAGGGAAAAAATCAGCCTAACTGAACTAGGTTCAAATTTCAAGTAGAGCAAACAAGTAAGCGGCAAGTAGCAGAAAAAGCCTCGTGTGAACCGGCCTTAAGCCATGGAGTCAAAATGGCTGACAGGTTGCGCCCATCTTTGGTTATAACTTTAAATGTTAATAAAGATATCTAACGGTTACCCAATGTGGCTTGCAATCAATGAGACCGAAGGTGTACCAACTAATTCGAGAACACATAATTCCAATTATTTATATATTTATCTAAGAAGTGCCCACAGGGGGGGGGGGGGGGTAATTATTGTTGCAAAATTAGCATTATATGCTAAAATTAAAAATGGTCAAGTTTATAATTTCACAAAAGGTAATAAAAACCTCTTTTAATTCTTCTAAAATGTAATATAAAGGGAGGGTTACTTTTAATTAAAATGGGGGGGGGGGTCATGAAGCTAGAGGGGTATCCCTGATTATCTTAACAAATATTGTCAAAAAATGCAAAATACTAATTTATAAGTATATCTATTTTCATTTCTACTTCCATCTTTTTTCAATTGTGTGAATACATTAGAAATCAGTACTTGTAGTCTATTTGTACTAACAGTATATATAAAATATTTTACATACATGGCTTGCTATATATAGCAAATTTAATTAAATTACACAATGCTCGTGGTCTTAAAAGAAAGAAAAATACCAAATCAACATAACAATCTCGTGTAGTTTATAAAATGATTTTACTATTTGTTCGATACTTACCTACATAGACAATAAAGTTTCAATAAATATATATGACTCAAAGGGAAAAGAAATTTAATCATTATTTCTGTGATGTTTGATTTTGAATAATTAAGTTGTTTTACCATAATTAATAATTTATATTAAGAGTTCAATGATACTTTTCTAAAATGAAATTATTCTTCTCAGTCTAAAAAATTACTCTGAATAATTTAAAAGTTTTATTATTTTATAATTAACATGGGTTCATTCGAGAAAGGTCGTTTTGAATGTTTTATCAAAATATTTAGAAAATAATATCAAAATGATTTTGAAATTTGTGTACAGTAATTTAATCACTATAACAATATCTGCCCAAAAGTTCACTTTTAATTAAAACTTTAGTCCACTTTTAATACAATATTTTTGTTTTTATTTATCTTTTGAAACACACTAAGTCAAGATTGACTCTTTTACATCCTAGCTAGAAGAAAAGATGGAGTTATTAAACTTAGGTAATCAGGGAATAGATTAGAATTCTGAATTGAGACTTTACAGAATTTATAAGTACGAACAGGATACACAAATCGAACAATTCAATTCGACAACTTGGTTGTTTATCCCTATGACTTCTAGAGATTAAATAAGCTGACGTGTTCTGATGTGGCCATCCACTTGACCTTACCATACCCCTCACTTATATTTAATCTATATAATAAAAATGAATGAAAATGTTCGGATTTGAGGGGTTTCACTGTATTTTCAATTTTCATCAATGATATTAATCCACGGTCACCTCATCTGCGTAATGTTGGGAAGCAACGATGTCACTAATAACTGAGAGTGAAGCTTTTCTATTTACCCATGAACTAAACGCCCTTCCAATAACGACCACGACCCCTCAGTCAAAAGGTAAAGCTACTAATGATGATGATCCATCGCACACACCCTTAAAAAATACTTGAACCTTATATGATCTATTATGAATAATTTTTTGCCTACGAGCGTTTTTTTTCCAATATTAAAAAAATATGAACGAAACGATAAAGGAACACATTTGTATCTATTACCCTCAAAGTATATATACTTAGTTTTTATTTAGGATATTCAAACTTGAAATACTTTTTTTTTATTTATTTATCTTATTATTTCTATGAAAAGAAGGAGAGCTCAATTAAGGTTAAAACCCTTTTTTATCACATAAAAATTTATCCTCTTTTATTTATCCAAGGCGGTTCTTGTTCACATTAAAGTCACATTCTTGATGTTACAGCTACCTTCTTCGTGTCTGAGAACAATTGAATAACTCATCATCTTGTTTTATTTTTTTCCCAGTTTTGTTCTCTTTTTACCATAGAATTAACCTATTTTTGTTTTGTTTTTTGTTATTACACTCTTTTATTAATCTTATTTCATTAAGTCTTCTTACACACCTAACGGAGAGGCTTCTGTTCACTTGTTCACCCTTTCTTTGGACTCTAAACTCAAGGTCTTTCTCATACTTCATCGGCTTGTGGTTGGTTTGGTTTGTTTCTTTTCTTCTCGACAACACACTTGCCTTAAAAGCTTTAAGAAGCTATTTTGGTTTTATATAATAACTCTTTTTTTACTTTCACATTTATATTCTATCTACTCTAATTAAACGAGCAAAAATTGTATATTTATTTATATAAATATTTATTTATATATATATATATTTATTTATATATATGGTATATATTTATTTATTTATATATATATTTGTATCTTGGTTCTATTTTGAAAACGGCCCTACCGATTTTGATGAAACAAAATCTATTAACAAGTTTTGAGGATGAAAAAACGATCTGGCTAGGTCTGGACCTCATCAAAATTCATCTTAATTGATTTTTTCTTAATTAAAGTAATTATTGATAGATGGAAATCTCAATAAAAAAAGTGACTCGCCAGATGTCAGATTAGAACCTGGGATCTCTTGATTCAGAGGCACATACTTTACCACTGGACAATAGAACTATTTTAAAAATCTTTGCTTTTGACTTTTACTAAAATGAATATTTTTGAATTAGACTTTATTATAAGTGTGGAAATAATTGAATATATTATATATAGCTATGTATTTTATAAATAGAATTTATTGAATAAATTGCGGCGCGGCAAATTTGAAATATGTATAATTGAATTAAGCTGAAAGAAAGACAACAATTAATATACTATATATATTTGTATTTTTTTTAATTTGAAAACGGCTCTCAAATAAACATCGACCTTTTTATCACAATTTTAAATTAAAAATAATATTAAAACAAAGCTTTTAACTGAAGAAAAAAGTTACCGAGCATCGCTCGGTGCCTCCAGGTACTGGAATATAATGTGAGAGTATTGTGATGGCCATTCTGGGTCCTGACTCTTTGAGAGCTTGTATCTCAGAGATGCAATAAGTTAATTTCATTTTGTAAATTCTAGATGAAAGAAATCGTTGCCCTTAATAGTTGGAAACCAGATTTAGGACATAAAACCTAAAATTGTGGTCCCCAGAGGCCAAAAAGTGGTCCGAAATCCATTGGTTAATGCATATGTACGTATGTCAATACACTTGATAAATACACTAATTTTTAAAAAAATCGTTGGTGCCGTTTTTGAGAAAATCGAAAATACGAAAAATCTTTCATGTAAATGTCCATTCCCGGTCTTCCGATTTCAACCAAAAGCTTGATGTACTCTTTCTAGCCTATATCAAGCTTAAGTTTCGAATTTCGTATCTCTGAGACTTATGGTTGTGAAACGCAGGGGGGGGGGGTAAATTCTTACGTACGTAAATATCAACCTCCCGTTTTTCTATTTTAGCCAAAATTTTGTTATATCTTGTAGACTCTAGATAGCTTAAGTTTCAAATTTCAAGGCTCTGCGACGAGATATGAACGATTAAAATATTTATTTTGCGACATGACTAATTTACACCCCCTTCCTTTTATTTAAATCGGATTAAAATTAATACACGACTAATAACTCATGACACTTGGATAAAAAAAAAACATCAGTAAATTCTAGTTGCCACAAAGATATTCATTGAAACGCGTTTTAACTAGTAAGAACCCGTTCTTATTAAAAAACGTTTTTTTTTTCTTACTAATTAAAACGCGTTTCACTGAATACCTTTGTGGCAACTAGAATTTACTAATGTTGATTGAATTTGGTTCAAAGGTCTAGAATCTTCACTTTGACCTTCTCATTTTGGTTGTTTTTTTTTTCAAAATCTTTTAAACGAAAATGTCAAAAATTAGAAGCAAAAGTTGTAGAGGATGTAATTTTTGACATTTTCGTTTAAAAATTTTTGATAATAAACACCCAAAATAAGGCGTAAGGTCAAAAATGAAGAAAACTCAACCAACATCATTAAATTCTAATTGCCACAGAGGTACTCAATAAAACGCGTTTTAGCTAGTAAGAACCTATTTTTTTATTAAAAACGGGATTTTACCGCATCATATATATAAACTTATTTAATAGTAAATTTATTAAAAAAAAAAAAAAAATAGGGGATGTACTCTTCGTTTTCATCATTTCTCCTCATTCCAAGGCAAATCGACTGTGCTAAACTTGTAAATGACATTTAATACTTTCTACAGCTATCCTTTTTTCGATTCAGGGTTACTAGCGCAGTCGATTTGTCCTAAAATGACAAAAAATCATCCCCTTATGATTAATGATAAATTAAATGTAATTATCTCTTATGAGGGTGAATAGATGGTTGCACAAAGTGCTTGATGTCATATACAAACTTAAAAGTACAAAACTACCTTGTACAACGGAACAAATCATTGTCTTTATGAGTAAAAAAAATAAAGCTTTTTACGGTACTCCATCATGGGGGGTTTAGTGTGAAAGTTATAGATTTCGAATGGTTTTAATTTGAATTAGGAGAGTTGAAAACCCTTTATGTGTATTTTTCAGGGTGAAAAGGCTAACAAAAATTATTTCCACCCCATAAACAAATACTTTAAACTTTCTCCTTAATCAACTGAAAATTTCACCTTATAGTTGAACATTTATTTACCGGTCCATTTGAATCAAATATTTTATTATTTATTTATTTAAATTAAAATGCTCATTTAGGTTCCTAATGAATACATTATTAAGCAGATGAAGGTATACGAAGGCAACATGTCACTACATGCATGTATTAATTAAATTACCTAATATGGGGGGGGGGGGGGAATTATTTAATAATACATTTATATTATACTAATTGTGTTATTTAAATAATCTAAATATTCAATTTAATCGTTGACGTGTGTTGAGCATTCGATTTGAATATTGTATAATCATGTTTATTATTTTTATTCGTGAAAATTGGGAATAGAGTAGATTCATTATTGGACGATTAGGAAGCTCTAGCCAAGAGGGAAAGAAAGAAATTATTCTCGAGGCAAAGATTTATTAGGTCTATGTTTTATTTGCCAATAAAATAATATATACCTATATAATATAGATAAAATTTAATGAAAAACACGTGTTTTTACTATTTTTACTTTAAATACTAAATTGTCTATATTACACGCCAAACGTACTAAGTAAGATCCGTCGAGTACGATTCATAAAATGTATGATTGGCACCGACTTCAAAAAGTTATTTCATGGAAAAATGTCTTCGTTTAGTTGTAATTATTTTAATACCTTTTTATACCTATTAGTGCATTTTATGTGAATTTTGAGTTATTATTTTATTTGTTGCATTTAATTTTTTTGAAGTCGTTTTTTTTTTTCTAAAAATTATTTTTAATTTTATTTTTTAGTGATGCTTACCATGCATCGCAGGTAGATCGGTAGCTCTTTTGTTAACCGACTTCATTCTCACAGTTCGACCTTTTTTTATTTATAAAAGATTTTTCCATTATTTGCTCAAAAGAATTGAAGATTTCCGTTAATTTTTCATCGCAAGAAAATTGATTTATTAGGGAACGTCCTCAAAGTCAAAATTTTCATTTACAGTAGCGAGTTTTAAAAAATTTTCACTTTTCTCTCCAATTTTTAAACATTGAAATTGCATTTTGTTCATTGTAACGGATTTAATTAATTTCAAAGATTTTTTTGATCCCGAGGTATATTCATCGGAGGACAGACAGCTTACTGCTGTTCCCCATCACGAATATCCAAGTTTTTTTCCACAGTAATTAATGCGATCAAATCGGGTGGAGTAACAAGGTTTCTGTTTGATATCTGTCTATCCAATAATGCTGCTAATTGGAAACCCTCTCTATATTGAGAGAAACTATCGTCATTGAATAGGAAAGTGATTTTATTTTCGTTGCTATCAATTAAAAGCCCCTTCCTAATCAACAGTGAGTGAGCGATGAATCGATGATCGCAATGATTTTTTAAGGTCAACATCAGAAAATCCCTTTAAATTGATACTAAACCAGATTAATCAGTTGATGGTTGCCTATGTAACATTTAATAATACAACTATCTCAAATATCATTTCCAATTTATAGAAACCAACTCAAATTAACTTAATTATGCTCCGGGAATAGTTATTCAGGAATAGTAAGTTAAGCCCTGGTTAACTTAATCATTTTCAGAATTTCATTATCAAAAAGAAAATCATTTCTATTTAATAACAAAAAGAAATAAGGTTCATATATCACGTTGGTAATGTAATCGTGAAATAATTCAAAGTGGACATTTTTACAATGTGTTTAACCTTCAAGCGGGCGCGCGAGCATTTGTAACGGCGGCGGTCGCGCGTAACCTAAAAGACCTATAGGATGTTTCAGGGATTTAAAACATTAATTAATTTAAAATAATTTATTTTTTGTATTCAGAAACATTATCATTATGTTAGGACACAATTTGTCGAAATAAAAAAACTTAAGTCGCCATAGTTCAAAAAAAAAGCCCTAAGTTATATGTGTGTTTTATTAAGTCTTCTTTTCAACTAAAAAATATATAATCAGAATCATTTTTTCAACACTTATTGAGAAATTTAAGAAATATGGTACAGTAAACTCCCGATTATCCGTATGCGGATTATCCGGTTTGCGGACTATCGCTGCATTGGAATTCGAGCATAATAGCTCCTAGAAAAATTCGAACTGATATTACAAAATCATTAAAAGATTCCTGTAAACAAACCAAAATCAAAGATTTTCTTAATAATAATGAGCAGTAAACATGTTAAAATAATTGTCTGTCTTAGAAATGTATAATATTAAGTTGTATTTTAGAAATAAATAATTATAGTTCGGATTATTTGTGTTTTTCGATAATTCGAGCCGCCTCTCCCCACCTGATAATCGGGAATTTACTGTAGTAACAAAAAAGTATAGAAATTACTCTTAAAAAGTAAAATATGAAATCTCAAATTTTGAGGTTTTGATTAATTGTAATAAAAGTGACGTCACAGATTTTTTAGAATACTTTATTCCAACTATTTTATTATTCAAAAAATGTATGACGATTTTGATAAAAAATTTATTTCAAACAAGGTCTACAAAAGACCAGATATTATTTATTAACTACCACAAAAAATTCTATTTATCATATTAGGAACCCTTTTTATAGACCATAAATTGGTTTGGAGTTGCCATAAGGTTGGTGTAGCGTTCCTGCTTCATCAAGTAGAGGCCCAAGTTCAAGTCTCGTACATGACAAAATTTGACCGGCTATAATTCGCCTCGTGGCATAACATTATTAACACTTGAACAAAGTATCATACTACAAAAGATCTGTTTAAATGGGCTCTAGTAAGCCTTGTTTATGTTTAGTCAAAATCGTTTTAACACTTTTTGAGAAATTAAACACACACACACATAAAATCATCATCAGAGAGTAGCCCAAAGACTTTTTTGACAAAACCATTTCCTTCATTCAACTGGGACAAATAAAATACAGTTTTTTTGTTTTTTTGGCTTTTCGGGCTTTCTAGCAATCAGCCAATTTAAGATACTATTATTTAATTATGTTCTTTATGTAGGGATCAGATTTTTAGTCGGTTATCTCGAGTCGGATTCGAACCCGTGTCCACTTGATTAGCAGGCTTGTACCCCAACCGCTCAACTAACCCGACCTCCATAAAATTTAGTTTAAAAGTAAAAAAAAAATACACTTTTTATTTTTAAATTGTACGTATTCAGATAAATTCGAAGTCAAAAATAAAATTTTTATTTTATTATTAAAATATAACATTATCATCCAATAATACAACTCCTACTCGAATATCATTTTCAATTAATAGAAACCAATTCAAATTAACTTAATTATGCTTTTGCAATAGAAATATTTAAGCCATGGTTAACGTAATGATATTAAACAGAAACCAGCATCAAAGAATTATAAAAAAAAAATTTAATTTCTAATTTCATTCCAAAAAGCTTAGCTAAAATAGGATCTATTTTTTCCTAGTTGCGTTTCGGGTTCAATTATTTTTAATTATGCACCCCGTGATCATAAATTGCTTGTGCAAACCCCAGGGGTCAATCACCGCCATTGGTCAGCTCAGGCTTAGTCAACGTTTAATCCATAAATTCCATCAACATTTTAACTAACTTTGCTCTTTATATAATGTATCACATACAAGCTGTACTCTCTCTAGTACATCAGGCCAACATGTTTCCATTTATACCAGCATGTAAACGTTTTAAAAGAAAAAGCTTCCCACCTCCTGGCTTCCCCAAGGTAATTAAAGTATCCAAGATTAATCAATGATTTTTTCTCGAATTGATTAAAAGGTGAATTTGAGACAAAAGAGGATTATAAATTAAATTGGAAATTATGATGTTAAGTTTTAATAATTTTTTTAAAAGACTAGGAGTGTTCTTTAATTTAAAAGGAATAAATCAAAGAGTGTGTCTTATGCTTGAAATAATAAGCTGACGTGTTCTGATGTGGCAATCCACTTGACTTTACCATAGAACCTGGCCCCTCACTTATATTTAATATTTAATCAAATTATTTATAATAATGTAGGGGGGGGGGGGGTAGTTTTTTCATTTTTAGACTCCTGAAAGCCACTGATTATGTATACAAAATTTGGTTTAGTTTGGTAAATGGCCAAGATTTTCATTTTTTGGCCCCCCCCCCCCATTTTGGACGGTTAGATTTTGCATTTTTAGACTTCTGGGGGTCCACTGATTATGTATACAAAATGTGGTTGAGTTTGCTCAAACGACTTAGATTTTTAATTTTTAACCCCCCGTCGAACCCCCTTAATTTTGGGTCGATATGCGCCAAAATCTAATCAGCTCTTAATCTCAATGGACCAAAACTACGTGTGAAATTTGGTTTCGATATTCACAGACTAACTAACTAACTAACAGACATTTTGACAAAACAATTATTATCTCGAAAAATATAATTTTTTCGATGTTCACTTATTAGGACTTTTTTGTAAACCGAAATGCCATGGTTTCGCTCAATTTTTTGAATCGAAATAGTTTAAGCCGTTTTTTAGATATTTTGAAAAAAAGAAGGAAAAAACCCACTTTTTTCATGCACGATTACAATACTTGACCATACCCTGTATGGTAAAGTAAAAAAAAATTGGAAAAAGTGAAAAGTTTTTTCGATTTATTTACAATTTCAATTTTTTTTTTTTAATTATGCAAGATTGAGGAAGAGAATGATTAATTGTGATGTTATAAATGTATACTTTTAAGTTGGAGAATAACAGCCCCTTTTCCATTTAACCCGAATAAGCGCCCCATTCGAAAAATTTAGTCAGTCACTCTCTTTGATTTAAAAAATGTAACGATTATAATCCTAAAGTATTAATACTCTAAACCCCCCTATTTTAATAAAATTAATTTTTACTCAAATATCAACTTTGATTTTCATAAAATAATTTTTACTTTACCATACAGGGTATGGTCAAGTATTGTAATCGTGCATGAAAAAAGTGTTTTTTTTCCTTCTTTTTTTCAAAATATCTAAAAAACAGCTGGAATTATTTCGCTTAAAAAAAATGAGCGAAACCATGGTATGTCGGTCTACAAAAAAGCTCTAATAAGTGAACATCGAAAAAATTATATTTTTCGAGATAATAATTGTTTTGTCAAAATATCTGTTAGTTAGTTAGTTAATTAGTTAGTTAGTTAGTTAGTTAGTCTGTGTGAATATCGAAACCAAATTTCACACGTAGTTTTGGTTCTATTGAGATTAAGAGCTGATTAGATTTTGGTGCATATCGACCCAAAATTAAGGGGGGGTCGAGGAGGGGTTAAAAATTAAAAATCTAGGTCGTTTAAGCAAAGTCAACCAAATTTTGTATACATAATCAGTGGACCCCCAGAAGTCAAAAAATGCAAAATCTAACAGCTCAAAATGGGGGGGGGGGCGGAGGGTCAAAAAATGAAAATCTTGGCCATTTACCAAACTAAACCAAATTTTGTATACATAATCAGTTGGTCCCAGGAGTCTAAAAATGCAAAAACTAACCCCCCCCCTACATGATTATAAATAATTTTATTAAATATTAAATATAAGTGAGGGGCCAGGTTGTATGGTAAAGTCAAGTGGATGGCCACATCAGAACACGTCAGCTTATTTTTTTATGAATTTCATTCACTAAAATAAACGTTTGAAAAATTTAAATTGTTAGTGACTTTTTGGTTCCAGATAATGACGTTACGCCTAGGGCGTCCAAATGTGTTTATGTTGTCCTGTTCTTATTTCTTTCTTTCTAACCTCTAATGACCTTTGAAACTGAAACCAGACTGACGTGGTCCTGAGCTTTGACTTTGAGTTATTATTTTTTTTTTTTTTTTGAATTTAAGGATGAAAAAATAAAAAATACAAGTCAAGACTTCTGACCATTAAAAAAAATAAAATAAAAACAAAATACAGTCGGCATTGAAATATTTTTTAAACTACTTTTTTTGGCTTTTCGGCCTTTCTAGCCATCAGCCAATTTACGATATTATTATATTTTTAAATTTTGTCTTCTATCTAGGGATCAGATTTTAGCCGGTCTCCGTGAGTGGGACTCGATCCCGGGTTCACTTGATTAGCAGGCTGATACGCTATCCCCTCGGCCAACCCGACCTCCTTTTTATCTACTTAAATCATACTTTTCAGGAAAAGTTTTCCCCTTTTCAAATTTGAAATAATCTAATGTTAATTTATACTTTGCTTTATTTATTTTTACTTTATATTAATTTGATTATGATTTTATTTTAAAAATTTTCCAAGACAATACGTATCACTAATACAATTAACAAAATATTTTTTTTTTCAAAATATCACTGAAAAAGTGGAAAATTTTCTCATTGGTTAAATTTTCCAACTTTGTTATTCACCGAAAAACTAAATATCCTAAAATTATAATAACATTAATTCTGATTTCAAGTAGAAAATAAATAAATTAAGTACATATAATACTTAAAATTCCTTAAAGAGAAATCTTATTCAGTCTCTAATTAAGAATATTATCGTTATTTATTAACTTAATATGTCTATACCTATTTAAACAAACAATGCTTTATAGCCTTAATGTATATATATTTCTATAAAAAGCCAGTAGCAAATCCGAGTATTTTCGCGAGTAATCGTCTAGTTACGAGGGGTAATTCGGGCCGTAAAGCGACATAAAAAATGTAACGGCAGCTTGTAACACTTTGTACGCTTATATTTTAGCAATTAAATAGGAGAGAAACATAAAACCAATGCTGCTTAAAATCTTGGAGATAAAATGAAATTAAAGGATATAACATTTCTTTTGATGTTTCACATTAGAATATGGAGTTACAGCAAGTTAAATCAAAAAGTTTTTGAATAAAATGTATTTTAGGTTCCTGTACAAACATGAAACGGAACTGTATTAATTACGGGATATATTTGGTAGACTAAATATTATAGTCTTGAAATTTAATTAAAATCTTTTCAATTTTCAAGTACCTATTGATCTTTATTTAATTTCATAATTAGTCGATCCACTAAGAGTGCGGTGAAAAATGAATAATGAAAGAATTATATTAATTAAAATGCCTAATCATATGAACATTAGGCAATGGGTTATAAGTGTTATCGTATTTTGACCTGGCGATGAAGCCCTTATTACGTAGGAGTTGTTGGAGCACCTAAATAAGGGTTAATTATATTATTTTCTTAAAAATTTTAAAATTTGTACTCGGCACCTAGGACCAAACAGAAGTATACTTTCATCGATTTTTTGGCAACAAAAAATCTGGCTGCTCTAAGAGTAGGTGAAATGAAAAATGTCTTTAAGATGCAAAAGAATCGAGTTTCATGTCACGAATCATCGTTTGGTTTCATTTGGTTTTTTTAACAATTTCTTTCTTACTCTAATTTCTGAATTTATCATTCAATATATTTTTTTTAATTTGACTGATTTTGACCTGGCAATGAAGGCAATGTTTGTAAACTTTCCGATATCTCGAAGAGTGCAATGTATAAGAGTCTGAAAAACTCTATCCCCGGAACTATATTGTTCGTAAATTTCGTTTTGCCACTAAAGAGAAACAGAAGTATTTAAATAATAATCTATCTAAACAAAAAAATCTTAAGTAAACCCATATGGTAAAACAACTACCTAAAATTATATTTAATTCTTTAAAACAAACAACAAAGAATATCATAAAATTTTTGTTATAATATTAGGTATAGATGCTCAATTTGTGAGCCCAAATCCTATATAACCGTGTTTTTAAATGAAAAAAAAAAATTATAATCAAATTTATTTTGAATTAGAAATTAATTAATTTCAAACAAATTTCATGCCTAATATTGTACGAATAAAAAAATCTTTTTCCTTTAACCTGTTAATTATTTTTTTTTAATTTAACCCAGAACACGAATTTCAAACTTTCTATTCGCTATATGAAAATAAATTAATTTAATTATATCGTGCTTCGCTTTTCAACTACTCTCTATTTATTTAATAATTTAATTTTAAAATGAAACAGAATTCAAAATAGCGAGAAAATCTTATTTGCTCGTTCATATCCATGCTAAGCCCCCCCGATGCCTTTCAGAAGGTGATATCGCTGTAAGGGGGAAACCCGATGAACCGAGTATTTTAAATATTTAATAATCATAAATTATTTAGCAGGGATTAGTAAGTACATAGTTATAGTCTGTTCCCCCAAGTGCTACATACACCATAGATACACTTTGTTTAATCTAGCTCAACTTGAGATACTGTCGCGGTCGAAATAAATAACTCGACGAAAAAATCTTTGCAGATTTCAATTCACAAAGAACTATATTAGCAAAATGAATTGCCACTTATTTTAATTTAATGCATAAAACTTTTATTTTAAAATTGATGGGTTAGGTAATTAAAAATATTGTATAAGTATTTTTTCGTTTTGGGAACTATTGAAAAATAAAACATTACTATATTCTATAGAATATAAATGTGAAAGTAAAAAGTTATAGCCAAAGCCAAAATCAATAGCTTTACGTCAGAATGGCTTAGACAATTTTTTCAGAATCAAAAATTAAAAAAAATGCTGTTTTATTTCCCCAGAGTCAAATCGTAATTAGTTTTTAAAAGTGTAGTTCTATGTTGATGAATAAAACACCATTTCTAACCCTGTTTTTCTTTATATGAGCATCCCTCCCTACATTTTCTAAAGAGATACCGAAGTCTGACGTCACACCATTTTGATTCTGGTTTCAGCCAACCAAAAATATTTATAAATTTTATATATTTATATATTTTATATATTTTTAAAAATAATTTAAAATATTCTAAACAGCCTCTAATAGCTCTAATTACCACCCTGTATATATGTTATTCACGAAAGACCAAACATACTTTATAATAATTTATATATTTTTAAAAATAATTTAAAATACTCTAAACTGCCTCTAAGGGCCGGTTGTATGTCGCAAAGTAAATGCTTTTTACCACTAACAAACGGTAGATGGTAAATGGAGGCACTGGGATGACCAATCAGATGACAGGCATTTTCATTATTATACAAAATTAAATGCAACAAATAAAATACAATACTAAAAGGTATAAAATAATTATTATCTTATTTAGTTACAAGTAAACTACGAAATATTAACATGAAATTACTTTTTGATGTCGGTGCCAAACAAACAATACCTATAAGCGAGCGTACCCACCAAACGTACTAAGTAAGATCCGTCGAGTGCGATTCATAAAAGGTATGTTTGGCACCGTCTTCAAAAAGTAATTTCATGTTAATATTTCGTAGTTTACTTGTAACTAAATAAGATAATAATTATTTTATACCTTTTAGTGTAATTTATTTGTTGGTTTTATTTTTTTCTTAAAAATTATTTTTATTTTTCTCTTTTTAGTGATGTTATTAATAGTGATCATATCATTAGAACTTGACCAAATTAATATGGCACCATCCCTAACATACCCCCTTATCCAATAAAAAAAGAATCATCGAAATCGGTTAATAAACAAAGAAGTTAGGCCTGAACAAACCTAACAAAAAAGGTCTAATACCTATGAAAAAATAGGACCAATCGGAAAGTAGACTGAACCCAAAGCAAATTTTTTTTTCAAAATCGGTTCACAATTGGCGGGGATATGAGGTAACATAGGCACAAAAAAAAAAAAAAAAAAAAAAAAAAAAAAAAAAAAAAATCAGTCCAATAGAGAACCTCCTCCTTTTTTGAAGTCGGTTAAAAATTAAAATTAACATTTTCTTAAAAATGAGATAAAATTTTTTACCCACCTTATAAGACACTTTTTAGACACCCTGTAGTGTTATCTTATCTGGATAATAAGGGATGATCTGGTACGCGTCTTACCCTCCGCTGATGTATATTTTCACTTTATTTATTATATTTCTTTGCAAAAACAAATATTGGAATTATCATTTTCCCGGAATTCGATAAAGACAAAGAGTCGACGAGTTTATCAAAATATATTTTAGTATAAAACGAGCCTTCCTGGCGGCAAGTTAAATTCTTTCTTGTGCATTATAGAAAAATATAATATTCCATGTTTTCCACTACATCTAGCCTGAAATAGAGTAAGTAAAAGCTTCTAACCTTTTATTAAAAATTGTTGATTCTATGTTACGTCATAATATTCTAATTTCTTTACAAATTAACTAAAAAATTTGGGCGGTCGGATAGGCTAGCCGCTAGCGTGTCATCCTGCCAACCAAGTGGACCCGGGTTCGAATCCGACTCGAGGCATCCTGCTAAAATCTGGCCCCAGGGGTAGGGACAAATTTAAATAAAATAAATAGTATCGTAAATGGCTTATGGCTAGAAAGGCCGAAAAGCCAAAAAAAATTTGAATGAAAAAGTGAAAGTATCTTCAAAACTCAGTTAACTTTTCGGTTAGTGTTTTGTAATTAATAATTTTAAATATAATCAGCTTTAAAATTTTACTTTTTAAATTAGTCAACTTGAAATACAATTAATTAATTCACTAATATTAATAAAAAAGTATGGATATTGTATAAGTATTTTTTTGTTTTTTCGGAACTATTGAAAAATAAAAAAGTTATACCCAAAGCCGAGGGGTGAACCACGATTGGAATTAGATGTAGACGTCTTTGGAATTATGTGGAATTATTTTGGAATTTAATAAATACTGCCCCTTCATCTATTGTATTCTATTTGGAATTGAAAAAGTGGGAGTGGGTGTACGCGATATTAGGTGGCGGTTCACCCCTCGGACAAAGCTAAAATCAATAGTGGATGGGTTTCAGTGACTGAGATAGGGAGGGGGGGGGGGGGGTAACTTCAAAAATTAAATTTTAGTTTATTTAAAAATTGCCTAAATTATTTCACAAAATAATTCTAAAAGCTTCACTAATGAATCATTAGAATTCAGCACGTGTCAATCCACCATACAAATTAACTTTTGAAGCAAATTCATGCGAATCGCTGCTAAAATGATCTGTAAATTAAAAATAATTTATAAAAAATAAATAAAAGATTCACGGGTTTTTGGAATTTTCTTTTATTAATGTTAAATATCAATTTTTGCACAACGTTTCGCCCTATTTCAGGACTTTTTCCAAGTACTCAATTACTTAAAACATTAATTGATAAATTATCAGTTTTTAATAAGATATTCCAGATACGCAACAAAAATCAGTTATTAAAGGGTTAAAAAAGATTATTTAAATTGGATTTTTATCGACAGTAGCGATTTAAAAACTATATAAAATGGGGGAAAAAGTAAAAACTTTTTTAAGACTCTGTATTCTCGCCAGTAAAATGTAATTCTTTTTTTAACCGACTTCAAAAAAGGAGGAGGTTCTCAATTCGAATGAATTTTTTTGTGTCTATGCTACCTTGATATCTTCGCCAATTGTGAACCGATTTTGATGATTTTTTTTGCATTGGGTTTAGTATTGTCTCCGATTGGTCCCGTTATTTTTTCATTGGTATTGGATCTTTTTTGTTATGTTTGTTCAGGCTTAACTTCTTTGTTTATGAACCGATTTTAATGATTATTTCTGCCTTTGGATTAGTATAGCTCCAAGATAGTCAAGATGCCTAACTATTTATTTATTTATTTATTTTATGTATGTTCAGCGAAAACTTTTTGCCACGAGGATCGATTGTTATTTTTGATTTTAAATCGATTCCTCTATCTCTTCAGCAATGGTTACTAATAATAACCGAAACGTCAAAAATCCAATGTAGAATTGTTATTCCTCGCGTATTAGATGAGAATCAATCACTATTTTTTAATTTAAGTCAACATGGACTTCAAATAGTAAGTGATATCTGATTAATAATAAAGGAATAAACATATTAATATTTCAAATATCTTTACATAAAGTTTAGCAACGATCCGTTACAGTTTATTTTTCTTGAATTTAACATTAAGACCTCCTGTGTTCCGGGAGACCCGAGTAATTAAACCACGTACTCCGGGTTACCGATGAATAGGGGCTTCGGAAAATGAATTGATCCTCTTAATACATATAATAATTAATAAATAATAAAAGCAGAAAAATGGCGAACTCGTCAGTACAAGAAATCATCTCTAAATGAGAATACAATTATATAACCCATCATTCATATATGCAAAAATAATTAAGTTTGAATAAATTTTATAATTTTTCTCATTAATATATCAAAGAATAATTGATACGTCAACGAGAATAATTTTGACCGCGCTTATTTGAAAAAGATATTTATCGCGAGACTACTGCGGATTACGCTATTGGAGTCTGCACTCCGCAGACTCCAATAGCTCCGCAGACTCCAATAGCTCCGCAGACTCCAATAGCTCTTAAGACTAAGAAAAATTTATGAGTGCAATTGACAAAAAAAACTTAGTGTACTTTAAAATACAAAATATGTTCGATTTGCTCATATATCTATTTATTGAATAAAGCAGAGGACAACGTCAATGAATTCTCCTTAGGAAAAGTTTTTATTATTTTTCCGGCTAGTTAAACTTTTTATCGATGTTAAAGATCGAATAAATTAAATAATGAGTAAATAAATTTTTATAATTTTTCTAATTGATATAACAAAGAATAATTGCCATATCAATGAGAATTGTTTTTGACCTCGCTTATTTGAAAAAGATATTTATCGCGAGACTACTGCGGATTACGCTATTGAAGTCTGTGGAGTCTTAAGTCTAGACCAAGAGAGGTCCAGTCTTAAGACTTCGCAGACTCCAATAGCGTAATCCGCAGTAGTCTCGCGATAAATATCTTTTTCAAATAAGCGCGGTCAAAATAATTCTCGTTGACGTGTCAATTATTCTTTGATATATTAATGAGAAAAATTATAAAATTTATTTAAAATCATTATTTCAAGTTAGAAATATATAAGTTCAGATATTATTTTCACTCAATATTTGACAAAAATTCCCTACATTAGATTCGCGATTGAATCAAATGTAGAAAACATTCAATTAATTTTGAATTGAAAATTTTCCTCGAGCTAAAAATGAAATAATGTTAATGACTTGTACATGTGGAAGGAGCTAAATAAATGGAAATGAACTCTCGTATAAGTTTCGAATGGATGATTTATATATTTTCCCTTCTTTTAAATATATTTATTTTTCCTTTGTGATTCAAGCAATAATTTGTAAACCCATTACATTGAATTCATTTCCTGCATGGCATTCCTACACTACAGTATCATTTAAAATAACTATATATGTTTCTAACACAAGATTGCTTGATTTTTTTTTGCTACTACATTTTATGCAAATACTGTCAATTTGTCATTGTTAATGTTTTTGAAGAATTTACATTTTTTTCCAATTAGATTCTTTGGGTTGGTGTGTTTTGTTTTAACCTTGCACTGCAACCGAGAACAGCAGTAATTCCGTCCATCCTGTTGCAGCATCTCTTTGCTTTGGTCATTCTCTTTTCTTTTTAGCTTCGTCCTCTTCCTCGAACCTCTCTTAATTAACGTTGCCATTAATTATTTCTCATCCACTCTTGTTTTTGTTACGTCTCAAATGACTTTTCTTTTCAATTCCATTTTTTCGCCCTTGACCACATTTCTTAAAATTTTTTTTGATTTGGCATTAGAAGCCTTAACCTTATTAAAAATAAATCGAAAAACTCGTTTCGTGTAGGTATAAATCTATAAATGAAATTAAATTGAAAGATTTTTTGCCGAGAGTAGCAAAATTTTTATATATTGAAGGAGACAATAAAAGAGTGTGTCTTGGTGATATTAGCAATAATAAGAAAGACAAAATTCAAAAAATGGACAAAAAAGGTGTCTATTCCATAACATGTGGAGAATGTGATTCGACCTATATAGGAAAAACAGAAGGAAAATTAAACACACGCATTTCGGAACACAAAAGAGTTTTTAAAGGGGGTTCGGGGCATAGTGCATTTGCAGAACATTTAATCTCCGAGAAACATTGTTTTCCAGATGAATCAAATATTAAATTAATTAGATCAGAATTAGATCACTTAAAAATTAGTATTTTCGAATCGTTAGAAATTTTAAAATCATACAATAATTCACCAAAAAAAAATCTTAAATCGGAAAATAGAAATTCCCGAAAGCTTTATTTTAAAAATAGGCGCTCAAATAAAAACTTCATGAACGCCACCTACAGTCAAAATAATAAAACAAGTATAAATTTCAATTCTTAACTTGCCCACCCTGAAAAATTTCTTAAACTAACCACATGAAAGATTTTAACCTTTCATTCATAAATTAATTCTTGTGAATCCATTGTAATAGACTGATGAAAAGGGCAAAGCCCTCGAAACTATAGTCTCGTTATAAATAAATAAAATTTATAATTCCAGCAGAAGACACACTCTTTTATTGTCTCCTTCAATATAAATGAAATTTCAATTTCTTAGATAAATCCGAGGGGTGAACCGCGATCGGAATTAGGTGTACACCATCTTTGGAATTACTTTGGAATTCATTAGATAATCTATTGTCATCTATTGTCTTCTACTTGGAAATGAAAGTGGAAGTGGAAGTAGGTGTACACGATTTTAGGTCGCGGTTTACCCCTCGGATAAATCTATTCCAAAATAAGATTTTAGCCCAGGCAAATTAGACTTCTACTGGACAAGCACGGCGGAACGATCTTAGGCCAGGGGGGTCAAAACTTGGAAAGTAATGTAGGCCCTCAAAATTGGTACAAATTAACCCATTTTTAAGCAGTTTGTATCTGTGGTTTTATAGAAAACTGAAAGAAAAAAATAGCTCAAATTTTTGTTTGTAGTTATAATGCTTGAGTAACGTTACGGTGCAAGGTTTTTAGGTTTTGTTAACGCAAACATATAATAGTATAATATTAATGTTACAACCAACAATTTGGCAACAAAGTTGTTTTTGGGTAAAGTAACGGTAAATTTTTTTTCTTTAGAAGGTCCGCTGACCCCCTTGGCCCTGTAGACAAATTCCCTGGGGGGATCAGCTGTACTCCCTGACCCCACGGTTCCGTTGTCCCTGCTACTGGCCAATAAAAATCCACAAGCTGGTAATAATTTTAATCGACGTTAGGCATCCCAAATAACTAGAAAACCATACGTCCTACAGAAAATTTCCCACGTGGAAAATTTTATGCTGTTTCATTTTGAAAAGAGTGAAATTTTCCATAGGACGCATGGTTTTTGAGTAATAAAGATAAAAGTAAATAAATATTTTATGAGATATTAATTTACTATGAGTTAAGTTTTCTAGATCACTTGTTCACGTTAAAAATTAAAAAAATAAAAGAGGTAAATTTTTCAATATATATTATATATATAATTTTGGGTCTATAAGTTACAATATAAAATAAATTTAATATTTGATTATATCTAATTTTTTTTTTGTTTCAGGTAATTGTTTTCTACTTCTACTACTACTATATCTGCTCATGGTTCGTAATATTTTTTCAGGGGTTACAGCCCCTTTTATTTATTCTAAAACGACCTGCTAATGAATTTAATATAATTTAAATAGTTTTCATAAATTTTTTCATTCTTGTATTTTAATTAAAATCAAAAATATTTATTATTAGATCCACAATCATTTATGGTTTTAAAGTAAATAAAAGTTTAAAAAAATTTAGGCTGAAAATTTATGGAAACGACGGATAATAAAGTGATCAGTTCAATGAAAACAGATTTTTAACTATTATAATTTTGGAGTCACAGCTAGATAAAATACTACTATAATCTTAATGTTAGTAGGTTATAGACTCCAAAACTATAATAGATTAGCTTACGACCGGGCCTTCGGCCCGGCGTCACCTAGCCCCTGGCGGGGAGCGTCTCGTTCATATCAATTTAATAATTTAAATTTAAAATGATAATGTAAAGTATTGAAAGAATGTGCTGAATGAAATTGATTCAACAATAAGAAAATATTTATTTAACACATTGGCTAAGCATGATCCCTATCTGACCAATCAGAATCGTTCTAATAATTTAACGGTTTGCCATTGGCTATGCACTGGCCAATCAGATCGTTTGGATCATACAAACATATATACATACTTTTCCATTTTGTATATATATATAGATAAAAATCTGTAAAAATTCTGAGGGATAGCTACTGTTATAAGGATAAATTATAGAGTTTCAAATTTTTTGAACAATTATTTTGTCCGGAATAAAAAATTGATCGTTCATTGCCAAAAACCCCATGTTATTTAGATGGGAAACTTGAATAGCTATGCGGCACAGGTTAAAATTGAGATAGAGACTTGAAACTTGGGGATATTTTTTTTTTCGAACCATATGACCCTCTGTCAGCGAAAAAATTCCAAAATACCAAAAATAAGGACCGCCCTAATTCTCATGTGTTCTTAAAAAAATTCTTAAATTTCCGGATGAACTCCATATTTCTCCACAAATCTGTCAATCTAAACCCCAAGATATTATTTTGATTAATATTTTGCAACCATTTTTTCCATCATTAGCTTAGAAAAAAAAATAGGTGATTTATTTCTTCCAATTAGTTCACTGTTCCGACTATCAACATTCTTTACTTTTTTCTAATATATATTTTTATATTCTAATTAATGACAATAACGATAAGAAAATGTCATAGATTAAACATTAAATGATCTTTTTCCTCTATTTGTATCAAATTCCTAAAATTTCTCAGTAATAAGTGAAATTAATAAGAAATAGTAATTTCTTAGTATCGCTTCGCTTTAAGAACCAGTACCAGTTGCAGATGTTCGGATTAAAAAGTCATTTGTATTTTTAATTAAATTAAACTGCATGTCTAAAAACGATTAGAATCATGTACTCCACTTTCCAGCGCAATTTCTAACAGAAATATCCTTTGATAGAGTGAAAAAATCGGCTTGTTCTCATTCTTGGGCTCGTTGTCGTTACTTATATCTTTTACTTTGACTTGACTAATTAGAGCCTAACACGAAAATATTTTAGATTGGTCATAATTCTAGCTTTGTATAATATCATATCGTACTACCCGTTCGTGAAGCAAAAACAAAAGTGACGTAAATTGTAAAATATTGGTATTTTTTTACAGCGGAACTGTTTAAAGTTTTCATATAATTCATTAGACTTATGTAATAAATATTTATTTTTATTAAAAAATAAAATTGTCTTTTCTCATAAGACAAATATACTAGGGTGGTCCTTATTTTGGGTATTTTCGAATTTTTACGCAGACAATATTGTTTGAAATAAATTTAAAAAAATATCCCCCAAGTTTCAAGTCTCTATCCCAACTATGTAAGTTTCTCATCTAAATAACATGGGGTTTTTGCCATTGAAAGATCAATTTTTTATTCCGGCCAAAGTAATTGTTCAAAAAATTTGAAACTCTGTAGACTTTATCCTTATAATAGTAGCTATCCTTCAGAGTTTTTTCAGATTTTTAGTTATTATCATTTTGGAGTTACAGCTGGATAAAACACTGCCATATCTTAATGTTAGTAAGTTAGACTCCAAAATTAGAATAGCTAAAAATCTATAAAAATTCTAATGGATAGCTAATATTATAAGGATAAAGTCTACAGAGTTTCAAATTTTTTGAACCATTACTTTGGCCGGTATAAAAAATTGATATTTTAATGCCAAAACCCCAATATTATTTAGATGAGAAACTTATATCGCTGGTTATAATTGAAATAGAGACTTGAAACTTGGGGGATATTTTTATTTATTTATTTCGAACCATATGAGCTCTTGTCCGCGTAAAAATTCGAAAATACCCAATATAAGGACCTCCCTAAAATATACTTTAATCTTATTTTAATGACATTTTTTTTCTTCTTGAATTGTCCCCTAAAAAAATTATTTTCATTATTGTATGAGTTTTTTGTCTCCTGCCCTGCGAGTTGGGCGTAGAATAGACCCGCAGTTATCCCTGCTTGTCGTAAGAGGCGACTAATAGTGAAAAGTTGGATGGGACTCTTCAGCCCTGATCGTCTAGGGGAAAACCCAGTAATGCAGTAGTTCCCGTACTTTGAACACTCTCGGACCCCTTTTATAAAACTAATATTTGAGTGGACTCCAAATTTCATATGTTATGTTTCACGTGTTATGTTAGATTCTCTTTGACTTTTAAACATTTTTCAAAAATATTTTTAAAAGAAATTTGGGGGGTCGGACTGGTCTAGTGGTTATCGTCTCCACCTGCTAACCAAATGGACCCGGGTTCGAGTCCGGGTGATGGCTGATGGCTGATCCCCTTCCTTGGAGACAAATTTTAATAAAAAAATAACTGGTATTGTAATTTGACTTATGGCTTGAAAGGTCGAAAAGCCAAAAAAAAAAGAAGAAATTTCATATCTAGACCTGATTTTAAACAAATTGTGGGATATTTAGGTCGAAAAAGTTTAGAAACTTTGTATCTATGCATAAGGCTCAAATTTTTCGAATTGTTACTTTTTCTCCCCGAATGAGCGATCTCTATATAATAATAGAGGGAAAAGTTCAGATTCAATAAAGCCTTTGCCAATCCAATTTAATTTAATTTTATTAGTAGAATAGGATGATTGCAATTGACTTTTATCGATTTTAGAAAATCACATAATACGAATTTAAAGCCATGTAATGAAAAAGAGAGGTGGCATAATAAACACTCATTTCTCTAAGTACTACCTTTTACATTATTTATACAGCCAATTCAGTTGCTTCGAATTTGCATCAAAGTGATTTGCATGGACAGATGGATTGAAAGACTAGCTGATTGAGTAACATCATCAATGATTCTCCATATTTTATATACGTATATTTAGAGAAAGTTTGGCATAACTCAATTTCGGGTCTTTTCCTGTATATATTCGCTTTCCTTTTGTCAATCCAAATATTTAGAAACTTTTCGGCTTCCATTGGTTATAATTAAATTCGTTATATGTTCAGTGATCTCCATCACGTGAATATCACCCCGCTTAAAGAAATCCCATCATATTTTCAAACTCTTCATAATGATTGATCAAAAATAAGGGCTGTGTATTTGATGATCAAAGGGATTGTTCACAAGTGTATTCTTGATAATGATGAACCAGGGATATGGATTTTGTGGCCTATAATTTCAGATATCCTTGCTTCTTTCATTTGCTCACTACTTAATAATGATGATCAGAAATAAATGTTGAGACACAATAATGATGATCAGATATAAATGTTGACACATCCTGTACTTAGGAATATTGGTTAAACACCAAGTTTTAAATATACCCATGTTCTTTTTTTATCTTAATCGTTGAACTTTACGAAAAATATTTTTTTTTAGGAAATAGCATATAATAGTAGGACTATAGTTTGTTTCCTATATAGGTTTTTAACTTCAAATTCGGACTTTTCCATATCAAATTCAGGAAATCCTTGCTTCTTTCATTTGCTCACTACTTAATAATGATGATCAGAAATAAATGTTGGGACACAATAATGATGATCAGATATAAATGTTGACACTATACCTATGTCCTATACTTAGGAATATTGGTTCAAAACCAAGTTTTTAAATATGCCCATGTTCTTCTCAATTGTTTTGTCTTAATCATTGAACTTTAAGGAAAAATATATTTTTTAGGAAATAGCGTATAATAGTACGACTATAGTTTCTTTCACACCCATATTTTTTATTTAGCTTGTTTCTTATTTAGGTTTTTAACTTCAAATTCGGACTTTTCCATATCAAATTCATGATTCAAAAAACAAGTGTTGACTTTTCCATATCAAATTCAGGATGTTTCAAACCAAATTCAGGATTTTAAATATCAAAATCAGCCATTTTCAATTCAAATTCAGAAAATACTATAAAACCATGCATATTTGAGATATTAAATTATAGCTTTTTACCTGAAAACATTTCCTGAGAGTACAAAATGCCAATCTTGAAAGGTTTTAGTTAATGAGCTGAAAAATGGTACGCAAATATCTTACAATGTCCCAAATTTTAGCTTTCTACCTGAAAACTTTTCCTGGGAGATAAATTAAATTAAAACTTTTAATTAACTAGAACTTTTTCTATTTTTTCAACTGTCCCAATGAACTGTACCCTAGACTACCATAGTTTGTTGCAAATATAAGTACGTAGAGATTTTGAATGTAAACTCAATAATGTCGAAATTTTGAGTCTAATTTTTATGTACAAACGTTTTTACTGAAAAATAAATATATGTGTATGCCTCATCAACATAAGCTTACAGAGGAAGTGAAAGCTTTGTAGCCGTAGATGTTATTGAAACAATTTAAATTTCTTAATTTAATAAATTGTATTTGTCATGAATTATTAATGAGTTTTAAAAGAATAATTAAAAATATCCTAATTTTATTGAATTTTATTTGATTGAAAGTTTTTGTGCTGAAGGTAGCAGA
This sequence comes from Forficula auricularia, assembly GCA_024734495.1. Lineage (NCBI taxonomy): Eukaryota > Metazoa > Arthropoda > Insecta > Dermaptera > Forficulidae > Forficula > Forficula auricularia. Next base: position 1,436,312 of record JALMQS010000120.1, on the reverse strand, counting down.
AATTTTATATATTGAAGGAGACAATAAAAGAGTGTGTCTTCTGCTGTGACAAATTTTATTTGTCTTAAATTTTCTAATTTTAATAAATTTTATTTGTCATGAACTGTTAGAGCGTTTAAAAAAAAATTATTGCCCCTTTATTGTAACAAAAAAATCAAACAAATACGTCGTTAAAGAAGTTTCACTTCAAAAAAATTTGAAGAATACTTACAAGTCACATTAAGCATTTTGAAGCTTCCCAAGTGTATTCCACTTTAATACAAGCCACTATTTAAAAGCAACAGGGTCTCTCCTGGGTTCATCTCCCCCCTAAAAAAACCCGCGTATAATACCTTCACTTTGGGGCTCATTTTAGTATCAGTAATTCAAAGAAGCTGTTGATAGGACATAGGTACATAATGGCAACGATACAACTTGGTTGAATAAACAAGTTTTCGTAACTTAATTAAAGTTAAGTTAAGCAACTCCGGGTGCTGGGTGCTTGGCGGATAACTTTCGGTTCGGTTGCCAAATATACTTGCAATCGATCGAATTATGCTTCGTTTTAATAAAAAAAAGGCTAAATTATTAACGATGATTAGACAATGGTTCATTATAGAAAGTAAAGGAAATATCTAGTATAAAAAATATAATGTACCAAGAACTGTTTAACTATCTTGGAACGATAACTATGAAACAGCACCACTCACATATCAAAAAGTAATAAATATAATATCTTGTAAGCGGTGAGATTTTATGTTAATGTTTATATTAAATTTTTAAATTGATAACATGTTGTTTAGTTAGTCGAATGGGTTAGAACCTTAGACTATGAAATATATAGACACGCCCTGGTGGCCCTGTGAGGCCAACATCACCTAGAGAACGTGACGTCATCTTTAGGTTGGAATAACCAGAAATAGCATGGCCACTATAGGAATTATTATACATTGAGATAAATTTATCGTAGTTTAGATTATTTTTTTTGAATTCCAATAATCGCAAACTAATATTAAATTAATATACCAAAATATTTATCCGAGAACGTGACGTCATCTGTAGGCGATGTTGGCCTCACTTCACTCTGTGTGGAGAGTAGCAGTGGGCGTGTCTATATATTTCATGGTCTAAGGTTACAACTATATGGCATTTTGATTATTTTACTATTTTCTGTATTTTTAAACCACAATTTCTGAAGTTAGAAAGCCCACAATTTAATCAATGCATTGTTTTGGAAATACAAACATTGACACTAGAAGTTTGAATTCGTATTTAAATCACACATAATTAATTATAATTACGTATTTATTGAGACACATAATACATTCAATAAATAATTATAATTAATTATGTGTCATTTAAATGAAAATTCAAACTTCTAGTGTGAATGTTTGTATTTCCAAAACAATGTATTGATTAATTTGTGGGCTTTCTAACTTCAGAACTTGTGGTTTAAAAATTCAGAAAATAGGAAAATAATCAAAATGCCATACGGTTGTAACCCATTCGACTAACTATTTTGAACCGAAACCGCTCAATTTATGGAGTTTAATATATTTTTATTTTATTTCTTGATTTATTTTCTTTAAAATAATATCAATTTGAGCCGCGAAAGTTAAATAATGTAATCAATAATTTCTTATGTTAATTCTACATATTTAGAAAATTATTTTACTATTTTTTGAAAAGGAAAAATGAATTGAGCACCCGAGGGGATTCGAACCCCTGGCTCTATCCTTTACCTTAAGAGCATCTTTACCAACTAGGCCACGGATGATCCCGCCAGGAAAGCTCTTTTGTTATTTTTCAAAATGCTTTAAGAAAAAATTAAAATTAACTTGTAAAAGTTAATATGTTTAAATAATAGCGTTTCTTCAATTTATTTTGACTTCCTCAGTGGCCAAAATAAAATATGTAGATGAAACGTCTGGCCCATTTAATAAAAACGCCGTGTTTTTAATTTTATCCGATTCCCTGCTATTCCTGTTACAAATTTACTATCCATGATACAACTTAAGTAGGTTCGGGACAGCTTATCTATCTGGTTGATCTATGAAAAAATCTTTTGTATTTCTGCAGAGTGACAACTTCTACATACTAAATTTTCTAACAAAAAATTGTTAATAATGAGGTTAATTTCAAATAAAAATCTTTGTTTTGATAATATTAATAATAAGAATTGAAAGTTTTTGTGCCGAGGGTAGCAGAATTTGTATATATTAAAGGAGACAATAAATAAATAAATAAAATTTATAATTCCAGCAGAATACACACTCTTTTATTGTCTCCTTCAATAAATAAAAAGAATATTGAGATAAATCTCATTATAAAAACATTTATTTAACACAAAAACGATTTCAAGAAATAGAGTTGAAATTCTACACTAGTGCTTTAGTTAGATTCTGTTGGCTGCAAATAACTTTTTATTTTTTTCATTTATGAATAACTAATTAACTAGACAGTCAAATCTATTGAAAAATTATCTTTCGATTCATAACAGTTGAATTATTGATCTGTATAAATTTGTTGAAAATGGTTTAATTTATAGCCTTTTTAAAAGCTCGGTCCATTTACTTCCATGTTAAAAGGACAATTTTCAATAATTTATTTCTCAGTAATGGAACAGACGATCAACTTCAAATTTCGGGAATAAATATTTAATACATCAATGATTCAATGATAAAAATTTGAGAATTTTCTTATAAAAATGATAAACAGTCCCGAACTCCGTTAAATAATATGTATTAAATCTATCCATGATTAATGAATGTTCCCTTAAAGATAAAAATATTTAACTAAATACCGGACCGTTTTTGGTTCTTTTTTAACAGGTAATGTTATCAGCAATCAGCTAACAATTATAAATTGATCCATCCGGTTATTATATTTAATTAGCATGATAAAATCTTCAACTAATATTATTTGTCATCTCGATTAAAATAAGTTTCTATAATTTATATATTCGAAATTATCCTCGAAGGGAAGAAAATAATTTCATGAATAATAATTAAAACGAAAAAAAAATAGTGTAACGAATAGAATTTTTTTTTTGTTTAATTTATAATCGACTCGACATTTTTTTAATTGTGTCCACCTGGTCCCCGTAAAATTCATTGAGCCGTTTATGTTTCTTTTTTTCCTTCTGAATAGTAAAAGGAAAGCCAACACTTCATTAAGAGAACTTTAAATGATAATTTTATTCATTACTAATTCTTATCTATTAGGAAAATATTTTTACAAATTAATAGTAATTTGAGAATGGGCTCACAGCTTTTGCCTGAATCGCCAAAACCACTTACCTTTGACAGTTGGAATTTTATTACTGGATGTAGATAGTTTCAGCTCCTACCAATATCCCATTTTAGTCATTCAAATTCATTGGGTTCCGTTACAGTATTGTTTACAGTACATTTTTGCTTGAAAACATTAAAATAATTTAGTTTCTAGTACATTCCATAAAATATCTCAAAGGTAGTACATTTATGATACATTACAGTCCTAAAAAATATAAACTTCAAAATATAAATATAAATTATATGAAATCTTTATATATTGATACAACTTCATTACATCTAATCAATCCTAATAATCCTTCATACTTTTTGCCTTAAAAGAAATACATTAAAACCCATCCGAACTAATTGGGGCTGTAGCCTGTTCGGATTTCAATTTGTTCGGATTAGCCAACACCTGGTTTTGTACCGCGTTTCTGTTCGAGTTGCGTTGTTATTGTGAGTTTTTAATTAAGTGAACGGTGTTGATTAATTTTTTGATTTTAAATTATGGCAAGCAAACGAAAACACAGTTCTTGTACCGTAGAACAAAAATTGAAAGCTTTAAAGCGTCTAGATACTGGAGAAAGTTTGACAAAGTTGGCTGGCTAGTTTGGTGTTGGTAAAGCAACAATCAGTGACTGAAAAAAATCGTATCGAAATTGAACAGTTTTGAAATATAACAAGTGATAAAACCTTAAATTTGTAAAAAAAACTCGTTCGAATTTTCCGGGAATTCTGATTTCGGGGGTTCGGTTTTGAGGGGTTTCACTGTATATATGTCCAAATTCTTATTCTTATTGAGCTTGTTAGCAACCCTACTGAATTACATCGCTTGAAAACGTTAAGTTTTTAGGTATATTGAATTATGCACACATCAAATAAGAAACCCGATTTCTTTTCAATAGTGAACTATTTAATCAATTGACTTGGCTAGATCCGTTAAACTCTGAAAAAAAGCTGTTTCTATCATTCCATTAGTCAAAAAAATTTCTAACATGGTTAATAATTTAATAACAAGATGAGTTTTGAGGCATCCATTAATTTTTTAACCCATTATAGTACATTTTACTAAAATGAATAGTAGGTACATTCGAATAAAAGATCGCTTCGGAGATTCAAACAACTCGACTAACAATGTTAATCGACAGTAACTAAAACATTTTTCTTTTTTGTAATAGAACTTAATCTATCGGGGTATAATAAATAAATAGTAAATTAATAGCTTCACATATTATGCAAGAATCAAGTATATTATTATGTTTCTAGGTATCTCCGTTGTTATCTATTGTTCAATACTATTAAAAGTATACATATTAAAAACACGTATTTTATTATTAAATTTTCCCTCAATTGAAAAGTACCTTTGTTTATCTTAATTGCTAAAAAAATATATATTTGCGTTAAAAAAAGACATTGTAAAATTGAAGAAAATTGCTTAAGTATGATCTAAATAAATTGACACGTTCTGATGTGGCCACTGGCCATCCACTTGACTTTACCATACACTTCTGGTTGAGTTTGGTACAAGGGCCTAGATTTTAATTTTTTGACCCCGCCCCTAATTTTGGGGAGTTTGTTTTTGCATTTTGGTGTTCTATGGGCCCACTGATTATGTATACAAAATTTGGTTGAGTTTGGTGCAAGGGCCTAGATTTTTATTTTATGACCCCCCCCCCCTAATTTTGGCACCAAAAAATGAAAAAATTTCGTTATTTGAGGTTCATTTTATAGTACAATATATTTTATTTTTCTTGCTTTTTTAGTTTGAAAATATTATAATTTTAACCCCCACTCCCCCCCCCCCC
>JALMQS010000120.1:1373246-1429060 GCA_024734495.1 Forficula auricularia | reverse complement strand
ACAACTCATAAACAGGGATAAAGGTACAGAAATATTTATTTTTAAATAAAAAACAACATACCTTCTCTTAATTTTTAGCGGCATATTGTCAAAGGTTTGATGCCACACTAATGTGGCGCGCGGCACAGTGGTTGAGAATCACTGCCTTAAATATATGATTTCCGTTTATTTCTTAATAACATTTATTGTTTACGGATACTTTATAACATTAATAAAAACGTAGGATAGTATATTCTGTAGTATTCTCTCATGAAGTCAATGCTAAAACACCGCATCATCTGTCTTTCCTATACGAAAAAGATATGCCTCAAAAGATGCCATGCCCGATCATAACCTGTGTTGAATAATAATCCTACTCACCCCATCTTTCACATCTCTCTTGAATGTCTTCGGCCCTCCCATTTATTACCCATTTTGTCTACTTTTTTTTACCTTAAATTCTGGTAGCTACATGGTTTCCGACTAAACAACTAACCTCGCCACATGTTGCTTGACTAGATCTAGGAAACCCGCTGTTATCAGCATTCCAAATACACCAGCTCTATAAAAATACTAAACAAGCAACCCCATCTTCCGATCCTCTATCATTAACCCTCAGCAATAACTCTCATCCCATCATATCCTTTTCATATCTCAATCGATCTATTTCTATATTACTGTATGTGTGTATCTGTATGAACATACCCTAATTCAATGTTAATGTTTTTAATTGCATTGTACAGTTAGAGGTGATAGGGGATTTCATGGCTACCCATGACACCATCTGGTAGATGCATATTTAATTAGGGGAACTATTCTCATATATTAAATTTATATATAAATTATATCTAATCAAGGGCTTCCTCGGGCCTTTGCCATCAAAACGTACATACATACATATTAGCCCAGAGCAGAATCTATTCAGCATTAACAAATATTCATAAATTCAATGATAAATATGATTTCATTTTATTTTTAACTGTATATATTAATTAAGGGAGGAAGTTGTTAAGCGTAATAAGATACAATGCTCACATAATATCCGGAAGATAAATTTATAGATTTTGTTGAGGTGTCGGATAATTTTCACTTAGGGGTGAAATGTGACTTATAGACTCTATCAAACAATATGTTTAACGAAATAAAATATATCTGCTCATTAAATTTTTTTAAACATTCAGACACTAATAAAAAGAAATGGAAAAAATAAAATTTTTGAAGATATTATAATATATCTAGATTTGAAAATCATATCTATTAAATTATCAAATATTTGATTGATTTTAAAAATCTTATTATTGTTGATAATAATAATACTTGAAATTTTCCAAGGATTCATTTAGTTTTTCTTTTGGGAAAATGAGAATTTAAATTAAGTGGATATCGATGAGGCAATCCAAAAAAAGAAGAAGATAATTTACACTATCTTTTTATTCATAAAACTGACGTTTCGGAGGCTATTCCCTCCTTCTTCAGGGTCTGTAATTAATTAAAATGGGATTTGGCCATCATTACAAACAAGATCATCACAATTTTTTTTACTTTTTTTATTAATATATTATTATATACAATTTTTTAATCAATAATATTCTACTCACTTTGAAAAGTCTGTGAGAATTTAAATACGCTATCTGGTGGTCTAAGTTAGAACCAGAGGGTGAAGGATAAATAACCATATGACATGTAAACCCTGGAGCTTTCCAGTGTATATATCTTTTATTAGGCCTAGAATCTTCAAACCTTCAAGAACCTCTACAAATACTTATGGATCACCCTCTGAAATCTTCTCTTTCTTCTTTTTATAATCGTATACAGGTCATTTCTGACTTATAAGAGCTCTAGTTGTATTAATATTATTCAAAAAACGGTCCTATTCTAATTTAAAAATAATAAAACTTCTAAAATAGAAGCCTTGATGACTATTAGGTAGTTAAGTAGTTTATATAAATAAACCACCTTCATTACACATTCTTAGTGATATATTCTTATCAGAATTTACAACGTTTCGATACCAAATTCTGAAGACTTTTTATCAAGCTGAAGGGACTCAATCAGACTTCCAGTCTGCTTTTTGAAAATGACACCAGAATTAGCTTTTGAAACGTTGCCCATTCTGGTGAGAATATCTCATTAAAAAAACTAAGTTGTTTCAGCTGAAACTTCTCTCTAGAATCAAATTTAGTCTATATTTACAATTAAGTTCACGAAATTTCAATTAACTCTCGATTTATTTTGAAATAGATTGTACATTCTAAAATCCCATTTGAGTTGTCGGCTGACATTGGGGTTGTAATTTCAATTCCAAGCCAGAGGGAATAATTTTTTTGAATCCATGTTTCTCCAGTCATTATAATTTTACATTTTTTAGGATTGAAATATATTATTTCATTTCCTAACGAAACAGTACACATAATAATAATAAAAAAAAAATGTATATATATGAAAACATGACTTTTATTATTCTCCTCTGATGAATATTAAAATTTGTCCCTGAACCATGATTAATTAAAAAGTTGAAAATTTCTCTAAAGCGTGTTCTGTACATATTTGCTTTTTTTATTTATTTATTTGAAAGGTTATTCTCCTGGGTAGGCGATTCAGGGTTGCGTTCATTGGAACAAGATTCCCCGGTTATCCTCTGAATGTTATTCGACCCAGCCAGGCTTTCCGGACTCATTTTTAGTATTTTTTTTTTCACCGTCATTTTGGCCCTAAACGAAAAAAATTTAATCAACTTAACTAAAATGATAAATAAGAGTTACACCTATTCTGGGTTTTTATATTTCAGATATCAGGGTTGCCAATTTACAAATATCAGGGTTGCCAACGTACAAATATCAGGGTTGCCAACGTACAAATATCAGGGTTGCTAACTTCATGATAATATAAACAATGTACTTTGTATTATAAAATCCAACTATGTAAACTATAATATTCTTGATATGTGGATTAATTGTTGTTATTATTATCATTTGATTTGTCAATATTTTTCTCTTTATGGTTTTTAAAAACATGTAATGCTCAATCCGACAGTGGGCGCTGAGGTCGTCAGTGTGTTGATTTTTTGACTGGACTGTACATGGAGTCTATATTAGCTTGACCGACACGTGATTGGCGATATAATCGGAGTGGGTGCTCATACTTGAGAACAATCGAAACCTCGTAGTTATATTGTATTATTTGTTCGTTTTCAATAAATGATTATAATTAATTATGTGTGATTTAAATAAAAATTCAAATTTTAATCAATTTAATCACAAAAATAAAAACTTATTTCGAAATTGAATTTTCTTCAAATAACTTTTCGTCACAGCGATAGATTCATTTAAAAGTCAAATAAAGGGTTATTTCTATCTTTTAGAATGACTAAATATTAACGTATTGTGTTCGTTAACCGAGTTACAAAACAATCTGATAATGATAGCCTCTTTCTATTACGATGAATGCATTGTAATGAAGGCCTAGCTATTGTCCGGAAGCGGATATATTGATGAAATTGTATGGTGAAAAAACACCGATTATGTTGATATTGTTATTTTTATTCCGCTTTAATTGAAGGGTAGGAGATTAATTGATAAAACTTAAATAAATTTACTTTATCATTGTTATTATAAATGAGTAAATATTATATCGAGTGAACAGACTAGGCTAGTAAAATTCTTCTAGAAAGCGTAGTTTATATAATAAGGTTAAAGGTGCCTCATTAGGTTGATGTTAGTCAGCACTTACATCTTTAACTATTAATGCAAACCGTTGGATTCGACTCTATCTTACATTAAAGAACGCTCTAAGCAGAAAGACCATAAGGTAAAACAATTAGAAGGATTATTTTTACAAGAATTATATATTCCTAATAATTGAGTGACTATAATAAATATTTCGCGTTTCGGCCATGGGTATCATGTATAATTAAAAATAAATGAAAAGCAATTCCATACTAACTTGAGTGGCAATCTCCAATTATTATCACCACCTAAATACTGTTTCAGAATTTAGAATATGAAACTTTGAAAAAAACATGTGATTGATTTTCTTAAAAAGTTTTTTTTTTGCCGAGAGTAGCAGAGTTGTTGATTCATAAAAAGAAACAAAGAGGTTGTCCTCTGCTTGATGCAAATAAACATACACACATATTTATCAAATAGATATATATTATTTATATGTTTGAGACTATAGTTTCGAAGGCTTGGCCCTCATCATCAGACTTTTTTAAATTATAAATATTGTTTTTCATGGGGTCAGTATCGCTTGGATATTGAAAATTTTTTGTTCTTCATTAGCCTGATACTGACACCAAGAAAAATAATATTTATAATTAAAAACGACTGATGATGAGGTCCAAGCCTTCGAAATTATAGTCTCAAACAAATAAATAATATATACGAGTATATATATATGATAAATATGTGTGTATGTTTATTTGCATCAAGCAGAGGACAACCTATTTGTTTCTCTTTATGATTGATTTTCTAATTGAAGAACCGGAAGTCCAATTATAAAAAAATATCAAGTTCTGTAAATGGGTTGAAAGAAGTTTTTAAGAAGTGCGGTTTTGTCGTTCACTGTGAAACATTTTTATTTTTTTTATTTTTTTTTATTTATTTATTATTGTAGCCCAGTGAACGGAATTATTTTTGCTATTTTTTTTTATTAATTTTCAACCCATTGAACTCGATTTTAAATTACCCCCACCCTCCCTGGATATTCAACTCCCACAGCATACAATGGTTTTTATACCGTTCTGCTGTGGCCACACCCTGAACCACTCATCCAGTGTGGGAGAATAGAGGGCTATAAGGGGAGATGTGGAGGCCAAAAAAAAAATTATAACTATTTATTTAATATGAAGCATTCAGGTGTGATTTAACAAAAATAAATTTAAAAACAATATTTTTGTGAAATATTACATTGAAATCTTCTGGAAGTATTTAGACTTCCACCATTTTCTTAGTCTCTCTTTAATTTATTAAACTAATATGCATAACGAGTGGAAATGTAGACTAAAATTCCAGTATCTTTTAGGTAGTAACTTTTAACAAATTAAGTTACTTTTCGTGTACTAGTGAGTATTACTTATCTTTTCTCATTTACATACATATTCCTTATGAAATCTGATTTATTCAAGATTCAAAAACTTCCTCTCTTCTGTAAATTCAAGTAGTGTGCATTTTCGCGTATATGACTTTTACATGATTATTTTTCCCAATTAAATTCTTAATTGCCGTTATGCCCTTATCTCGGCGATTAATAATTGAACAACCTTTTGCCATTCACATCCCATACATAGTACAATGCGGTCTCTGTTCCAATAAGTGCCAACGACTGAATCCATTAAGTTTCTGGATTGTTTATAGAAACATTTTCTCATTAGTATTGAGAATATGAGATTAAGCTGATGGAACGGGCTCGGTTTTTTTCCTTACTTCCCTTTCCTCTGTACACAGTCACAATTGAGTTGTTTAATTGAAAACTCAGGTGTTTACTCGAGCCCAACGGACGACATAAACCCTTCATACATCTTTGTAAAATAAAAACATCCGAGAATATTTAATTTCAAGAATGTTACTCCAATGTATATCTAATTAAAATATTTATTTATTCATCTAAACTGTTTGTTAGAAGCCGAAAAGATTAATCGAAAAGATGAGTATCTAGTATCTGACATATTTAAATGAACTTTCTTTTTAACCGACTTCAAAAAAGGAGGAGGTTCTCAATTCGACTGATTTTTTTTTGTGTCTATGTTACCTCATATCTCCGCCAATTGTGAACCGATTTTGAAAAAATTTTTGCATTGGATCCAGCCTACCTTCCGATTGGTCCCATTTTTTTTTTTCATAGGTATTAGACCTTTTTTGTTAGGTTTGTTCAGGACTAACTTCTTTGTTTATGAACCGATTTCGATGATTCTTTTTTTATTGGAAAGGGGGTATCTTAGGGTTGGTGCAATATTAATTTGGCCAAGTTCTGATGATAGAATCACTATTAATAACATCACTAAAAAGAGGAAAATAAAAATAATTTTTAAGAAAAAAATAAAACCGACTTCAAAAAAATTAAATCCAACAAATAAAATACACTAAAAGGTGTAAAATAATTATTATCTTATTTATTTACAACTAAACTACGAAATATTAACATGAACTTACTTTTTTAAGTCGGTGCCAAACAGATACCTTTTATGAATCGCACTCGACGGATCTTACTTAGTACGTTTGGCGGGTACTCTCCCTTATAGGTATAGTTTGTTTGGCACCCACTTCAAAAAGTAATTTCATGTTAATATTTCGTAGTTTAGTTGTAACTAAATAAGATAATAATTATTTTATACCTTTTAGTGTATTTTATTTGTTGCATTTAATTTTTTTGAAGTCGATTTTATTTTTTTCTTAAAAATTATTTTTATTTTTCTCTTTTTTATGAACCGATTTAGATGATTATTTTTTATTGGAAAGGGGGTATTTTAGGGATGGTGCCATATTAATTTGGTCAAATTCTGATCATATGATCAACGACGAAATAACGTAAATCTCCAATTCTTATGAGCAAATAATCGAAATTATGATAAATAAAATCTTTTATAAAAAAAATATCATAACATGCATTTAAAACCCGCAAACGTTTCGAGAGAATTTCTATATTTATGAATTGAATTTTATTATCATTTTCTGATTCATTCGCCTGACGCTTTCTCTTACGAGATGCATGCAAGGCATTATATTAAGTCACTATTAATAACATCACTAAAAAGAGAAAAATAAAAAAAAATAAAAATAAAAGCGACTTCAAAAAAATTAAATGCAACAAATAAAATCCACTAAAAGGTATAAAATAATTATCTTATTTAGTTACAACTAAACGACGAAATATTAACATGAAATTACTTTTTGAAGTCGGTGCCAAACATATACATTTTATGAATCGCACTTGACGTATCTTACTTAGTACGTTTGGCGGGTACGCTTATAGGTATAGTTTGTTTGGCACCGACTTCAAAAAATATAAACCCTTCATATATCTTTGTAAAATAAAAACATCCGAAAATATTTAATTTCAAGAATGTTACTCCAATGTATATCATCTAATTAAAATATTTATTTATTCAACTGTTTGTTAGAAGCCGAAAAAGATTAATCGAAAAGATGAGTATCTAGTATCTGACATATTTAAATGAATTTTCTTTTTTAGAAAAGATTTTATTGGCAACATATGTGTGGATTCAGTATACATTCTTATTCACCTCCTATAATAGGAAGAAATAAAATCAGCAAATAACTCAAATAGCTTATCAAATAAATAAAATGTCTGCTTTTTATAGAGGCTTAATAGTAAATACTTTATATTCAACGAACAATGTAAAAGAAATAACTGTTATATTCGGCCGGTAGATTTCCTCTGAAATTGCTATTTGCTGCGTGGTAAAACTTTTGGAATATTTTATAAAGTTTCCCATTTTCCATGTTAATTTGCTAAGGAGCCATTTGTTTGATCTAAGGGCTGACTCCCCCCCCCCCCCCCCGTTAATATTATTTAATTCTAATCATGTTGAATGTCCTCTCGAGAATTTTCGTTTAACATTCCGTTACTTTAAATATCTTCATTCTTCAAATAGAGATGATGCTTTTTCTCTTGGGTTGCCTTAATATTGGGCTCGAATTACCATTAATCGAGTTTGCCTCAATTTGAATATTATATTCATTGGTGGCACAATAAAATTATCTAGAATCGAGAAGAGCCATGGGATAATTACAGTTTTCGACAAAAATTTCTTCCCGTAAACCTAACGATGGATTCCAGTAGAATCCAAAATTTTCCTGGTTTTTAGGCCCTCAAAAATTTAGCACCAGCCAGAAAGCGTTGTAAAGTTATATAACTCTTTATTTTGGATGCCTGAGGGGCCGTTCATAAATTACATTATACAAATTTTTTGACCCCCTCTCCCTATGTCACATTATATCACATTTTCATTGAGCCCCTCTGTATTGTGACGTCACAATATCACTTTTATACCCTATAACACTGTTCGACAAAAATTTCCCCCCCGTAAATCTAACAATGGATTCCAGTAGAGTTGTATACGCTGATTATCATGCAATTTCCCATTTTTTTGCAACACGTCAGAGTTTTGAGATATTATTGGTCAAAACGACGAAAAAGGCCATCTTGACCTATTTTCGAGTCCCATTAGATATTAAACAACAATATTTGAAATTAAAATATTTTGTTGACGCAATAGAAAACACCTTCCTCTTTGATTTTCAAATTACCTCCTGTTTTTGGCTCAAATAAAAATCGAGTTATAAGTAAAATACTAAAACTACGTGATTATAAAGGATAATAAAAATAGATAAAAACATAAGGTCTTAGCTTTGTAGTTATACCTCCAGTTCTAATTGAGCTAAAAACAAGTTGCAATTTGAAAATCAAAGAGGAAACTCTTATTTATTACGTCAATAAAATATTTTGATTTCAAACATTGCTGTTTAATGGGACTCGAAAATAGGTTAAATTGGCCTTTTTCGTCATTTTTACCGATAATATCTCAAAACTCTGACGTGCTGTAAAAAATCGGGAAATTGCATGATAATCAGCGTATAAAACTCTACTGGAATCCATTGTTAGATTTACGGGAAGAATTTTTGTTTAATTATTGTCGATCAGTGTTATTTAAAGTTGTATTGTTTGGAAAAATCTATAAAATCATTCTTTTGAACATGTTCTTCTCCCTTTTAACACTAAATGAAGAGAACTTTTAAATATATTCTGTTCTAAATTATGTTCATTGGAATCTGCATCACATCTGGAAGTGATTTTTCTATTTTCCTTCCACAGCTTCCGTCTTCTGTCCCAAATTAAATTTAGCTAGCTCCTATTACGAATTTCGGCTTGCCCTTCTTATTTTGCTGACATGGCTATCTATTCATCATATGAGTGAATTCAATTCTAACCTAATAAATAAGGACACCAGCTGAAATGTCCTCTAATTATTATGTTTGGTACCCGGTCTAGTATGATTATCCCAGTTGCTTTTTAGAGATATTTCATTTTGACTGCTACAAATCTACATAAATTATAATTTCCACAATATATTAATTATATTTGTATGTTATTGTGATATTTTTACACTGTATTGGCGTACATTTGTAGTGACATCTCTTCGAGATATATAGAATTTAAAATGTCATGTAATATAATAGTTAATAGGGAATTCACCCTTCCTGAGAATCTTGGAACAAAGTTGTCGGAGAAACAAACTCTTTCCATTAACTTAACACCTCTGATTTTCGCCAGACTATTGGTCTCTTTAACAGTGCAACTGAAATCAGAAATGTAGAAGGCAAAATAACCTCTATGGTTTCAATCCAAACTCTTGAAACCTTGTTTGATTTAAGCATAAAATATCCAGATGTTATTAATAGAAGTAGATATATTTTTTTCTTTTAATTTAGTTTTGAGATATGTAATAAATCAAATTCGTGAAAATTGCATTAAGGACGTTCACTAATATAGCTCATATGCAGTTCGCTCTTTCCCTACTCTCACATGCGCAGAAAGGCAAACATATTTTCACTCCGTCGTTTCTCGGATTTGGCAACATTGCATTCTTACCCACGCTAAAAGACATAGAATAAAATAAAACACTTAATGAAACTGCTCAATGCGAAACTCCAAATGAGAACAGTATAATTAGGATGAGAGAATTAGCTAAAAATCTCAAATACACCAGCTGAAGAAGTTTGTTTAGATATGGAAAATTGAGTGATTTTGGTGCGACGTTGCCAAGTCGCCACCTCTCACTTGCCATGCCATGAGAGAAAAAATGAAAACCATCAAAAGTATCTAACTTTTAACATTTTTCATACAAAACGAATACCGCTTGATACAATTATTTTAACAGACAAATATTTGTTATATCTTCAGTTAATGATTCTCAGGTTTTCAAAATAATTTCAAGAAAATTACGATTGTTATTTAATGAAACAGTCGCTTTATCATCAATCGGGATAGGGTTCGCGTTTTAAATATGAAAATTTCAATGGTCAATATTTACCAATTTAGTCCCACAAGGACTATTGAAAAAAATGTCTACGTATAAAGGACACATATAAATATGTATATTCAAAGTTTTAAAAGGATTGCAAGAAAATCGATTTATTAGGGAACGTCCTTTTCAAGGTTTAAGGCTATAATTCGAATAGAAAAAAGTCCGAGTTTGAAGAATTTACAAGTTGAACTTGAATTTTAGGTTGCGGGTTTGTTAAAGTATGTGGAACTGTTCCATCCACTATAAATTTATTCCCTATCTACAAGTTTATTGATTGATATATTTGTTGAAAACTACTTTTCTAAAGACTTGCTAAGATAAGATAATTAACTCATTTTGTTCTTCAACAACAAAAAACTACTTAGGTGAAAGGAAATGAACTATCAATGAGAAACTTGCCTTTTAAATCACTTCCTAACAGACACCATCTGAATGCGACTCTTCATTTTCCCAAAGTGCGATCAGGTTTTTTTCGTCCAAATAAAACGAATAGTTATTTTTTTAACTGATTGTAGATAATGTATTTAGTGTAGCGAAAAGGAAACTACTGTTCACATTGCATTCTAATTATCCTTAGTTTAAAATATACTAACGATTCTTTAAAAGCTTTTTTAAATAAGTCGTTTTTTTACGAGTTATCTAAAATCAAACGGCGTTGGAAAGCAAAGTAGCAGGAAAAATGCAGTCACACCAATTCCATTACTCTTGGTACATGCAACTATTTATATATGGAGAATATTCATAAGATTTTATATAAACGCATAGCGGAAAAGTACAAAGGACGGTTAAATATTGATTACGAAAAAAAAATTCATTAGGAAAATGAAATATTTAGATTTTTCTTCGTACTTTTTAATTAAATCCAAACTCTTATATACATATATTTAAATGTGTAGTTCGATACCATCTTAAGAAAGATTTTAGAAAGATCGAATGAAGCTTAAAATAAAATATTTATGTTAACGTGACTATATGATGTGACTTTAACTTGCCACGATTTAAGAATTTAAAAATAATAATTATTATTAAATTAATAAAAGCATTAATAAAATAGAGGCGACTGTGGGTCAGTGGCTAGTGTCGGGTCGCTGACTCGAAGTTCGCTGGTTCGAGACTGAGTCTCGGCAGATCAGATATTTGCAGTCGCCTCCTCTTGGAAAGCAATGGCAACCTACCAAGAGAATAATTGCCTAGTAACCTCTCCAAACTAGCAGTTCTGACCGGCGTTAAAAAGTAGGTCCCGTATATCTGTGTAAAAACAGCTAAACACCCTTAGCACATGTATATTTGGAGAGCAGCCAAAACGTCAGGGAGACCTGATATGGCACTTAAAAGAAAAAGATTAATAAAATTTAATTTAAAAAGTATACAACTTTTATCCTTAAGTTATTTTTAAGATATTATTTAAAAATTAATAAAATTAAAAATACAGAAAGATCTGGAATTTGCTGAAAAACAACATTTTTTGAAATAAGAATATGTTTGTTATTCACCCTTGACGGGCGTCCCAAGCAGTTATCAATAAATGTTGGGGAATGAATTTGCATATTTGTAAAATATTTAATTAGTCACATAGTTTCTATATAAATCACGATATTTGCTACTATACTCATCTGTATATCTTTGATCAATATTTTTCGCTTTATGGTATTTAAAAACATATATGGCATAGTCCGACAGGGGGCGCTGAGGTCGTCAGTGTTTTGGTTTTTTGACTGTACTGTACATGGAGTCTATATAAGCCTGACCGACACGTGATTGGCTCAGTTAACCTATAATCGGACTGGGTGCTCATACTTGAGAACGAAACGTCGTAGTTATATTGTATTATTTATTAGTGTTGAATAAATAATTATAATTAATTATATGTGATTTAAATAAAAATTCAAATTTTACATATACGTCCTTATTTGTTTGTCCTATTACACTTATATATAAAAAGTAAAATAGAGGAGTTTGAAAAAATTTCAAGATACTCTTGAAGGGGTTGATGGTCAAAGAAGTTTAGCGATCAGTGCTTCATATTAAATTTCAAGCATTATTAGCACCGGTAATTGCGGGGAAAATATGATATCTTGAAATCAAACCAAGTTTTTAGGTCTTCTATTTTCTCTATACTACAGGAATGTATTAATAAATTTAATAGAGTTTTTAATTCTAGGCATCTTTTGTGTTTACATGTTATTTTAAAATTAATAAGGAAAAATCTATTGCCAAATGATTATTTACTTTATGGTAGAGCCTGAATTCTACGCAGCTTTAAAGAAGAGGCGACGAATATGATTGCCTGTATTCAGGCGTATGACGCTTACAAGGCTAGAATTTTTAACTAAATCTGACACATGGGGGGGGGGGGGTCTGGTGCCCCTTGGGGACTAGGCTATTGTTCTGCTCATATAAAATAGTAAATATTGTGAATGTGAAGGAATGTCATGAAATCAAATTTAACCAATCTGAAATGACTTTTTTGACATCTTCAATGGTCATTTACCCCTAAAAACGACTGAATTTTCGAGGTGTGTGATGATCACACTGCAATATGGGATGTGTTATTTGCATTCTGATATAATCATCCAAAATGTTCACTAGCTCTCGGTCTAAAAAGTCAACAAATAACATCTAATTTTTGACAAAGAGAAACAAAGAGGTTGTCCTCTGCTTGATGCAAATAAACATACACACATATATATCGAGATGATATATCTGTATATATATTATTTATTTGTTTGAGACTATAGTTTTGAAGACTTGGTCTTCATCATCAGTCTTTCTTCAATTATAAATGTTTTTCATGGAGTCAATATCAAATGGATATTGAAAACTTGGTGTTCCTTCATCACTGGTGGTTGACCTGTAACTCTAATCTAATCTAATCTAATTTTTGATTCATATACTGAATAGTTTTATTCAAGAAAACGTTGAAATACCTAAAAACGCTCTTAGTAAATATACTTCTACAGTTTCGATTGGTAATTTTAACAAATTTTTTTTGTGATATCTCCAACTTACGTATTTAATTTTAAAACTCACCTTTTTTTGAGTTATCGTGATAATATTCAGTCAGATTGACATTTTGAACTCTAGTTTGAGCTCTGTAGTCCAAAAACTCTCATATTACAACTATAAATGTAGTCTTATATACTTTCAGTTAGTATGTTAAAATATAACTTGGAATTAGAAAACTTCAAAAAGTCCATTTCTTAAGAAGGCATTACTTATGCTATATAAGTGAAAGTAAAAAATGACAGAGAGAAAGTTCAAATAAAGGAAAATCTTTAACTCAATAATTGGGTATTTTATTATTTTATTTCTTGTAGCTGGAAAGCATCTAAATAAAGTAAAAGAGAGAATGATAATATTATAATGTTGTCCCAGAACGGGAAGAAATATCTTAAGAATATTTTTCTATAGTAAAGAGCGTCAGAGGGGTGGAACATGCCCCAAGGGAAATAAAAATTTTCAAAAGAATTGTTTTCTAAAAACATAGAAATAAATTATAAAAAAAAATGTATTATTATTTTGTTGTGAAATTTCCACCTCTCTTATAGAAATAAAATATTAAAAAGTTTTCGAGATTATTTTTAGTTTCAAAGAGATGTGTTATATTATTTATTTATCACACAGCTTTAATTTATTATTTAGCATTATGAAATTTTAAATATCCTCTCAAATAATTAACATTTTTTATAAGCAAAAGTAAATCCCCAAAATATCAATAGAATAAATTAATAACTAAATCTGGTGTTGCCTAATATGGTTAGATTTTTCAAAGGATAAATTTTACTTTAATTTTGAACTACTAAATATTGAAAAAAAGTGTATTTTTCCGAAGAGATTTAAGAAATTCTGAAATTCCTAAAAAATGATTAATTAATGAAAATCCAATTTTTATAATTTCCAATATTTTTTGTTTTAATTTTAAAGTCAAACGGGAAGTGATTTTTCTTTGGAATGACGAAAAACCCATAACTTGATCAATAATTATAAAATTGTGTAGTTATTCTTCTTTAAGTGCCATATCAGGTCTTTCTGACGTTTCGGCTCCTCTCCACATTTACCTGTGCTGAGTGTGTTTAGCTGTTTTTACACAGATATATGGGACCTACTTTTTAACCCCGGTTCCGAACGGCTAGTTTGGAGATGTTACTAGGCAATTATACTCTTGGCAGGTTGCCATTGCTTTCCAAGAGGAGGTGCAGACTGCAAATATCTGCCGAGACTCGGTCCTAAACCAGCGTACATCAGGCCAGCACTCGGGCCGACACTCTAACCACTGACCCACAGTCGCCTGTAGTTATTACTTCAGGGAAATGATGGTCACTGGAAGTGTTGCATGATACTTCCACCACTTAGAGGGCAGTTTATTTCCCCAGAAACATCGAAAACTTTTACTTAGCCCTAATTGCTATTAACATTTCTCCTTACTAACTCAATCTTCACTGGTCCAAAATTAAATTCAAAATCTGGGCAGATCTTTAGGTGAATATAAAACTATGTTTTGGTTCTTATCAGTGAACATAATAAAACTTGAGTTATATCCTTTGTATAGTCAACCGGAGTAGTTTTTCCCATGGTCGCTTGCAATGTCTTCAAACTAAAGTACATATCTCATTCATTATTCATAAATACATGCTTTACCGGAGTATTTTTTACCATTTTGCTCACAGTGTATACCACAATAAAAAATGATAACTATACTCTCGGCGATTGCTGATATTCCAGGAAACCATGGAAAATACTACTCAGATTGGCCTTGTACACTATTTTCGTTCTTAATATCTAGTTCAGTGGTTCCTAATCTGGAGGTAATTACCCCCCCCCCCCATGTAAGTAAAATACCTACTTCCTAGATAGCACACTCGATCTAGAATATGTCTTATTTAGCTCTAATTATATTTAAGATCTCTTTAAGATGTCGATAAGATATCCTAGTGTCTAGAAAACTTCTTTAAGAACGTGCTATCAGGGTTGAAGGGCGTAATCTGGCTAATTAATGTAATATAATTATACCATCAAAGTTCTAAAAATTGAAAATTAGTAGAAAAAATTAATTAACCAATATTCATGGTAACGAAACTGAAAAGGTTAGGAACTCTAGTTAGTAATGTACTCTTGGGATTGTGGGTTCAAAACCTGCCAGGTGCTTTTATATTTTTTTTTAAAAATTAAAAATAATTTCTAGATTTATAGATTTTACAGCCAGAATTATTTTATTTAATAAGCTTCACATAGCAATCGATGTCCATCAGCTGCATTTTTTTTCAAATGAAAACAAAAAATCAGCGCTTCCCACAAATTGCGTTTTGTTGGCACAAAGGTTGACATGGTTAGAGCACAAAGAAAGTATGCTTACACTTCAGCGAAATGATAGATACTGATTTTTATAGGGAAATGATGACGATTTAACATGAATATAGTTAGAAGATGATCCGATGCGATTTAATGCTAGTTACGACATTTTTTGTAAATCCCTCAAAACCTATTTGTACACCTAAAATTTGACTTGTGTGATAACTTAAAAATAAAAATTAAAAACTATTGTTTGAAAAAGTAAGCTATATACCTATAGGCAAGTAAATAGTAAATACAGTGTGTTTCAGGAGGAATAGTAAATATTTTAGGAGGTGGTAGTATAGAAGAATTGCAATAAAAAATGCCATATAACATGTGTCTATTTTTTCCTCCATATCGACATTCTCAGGACGTATTTACACATGCTGAGTATGCCGATATTGAAAAAAAAAATTAAAAATTGGACACATGTTATATGGGGCATTTTTTATTGTAATTCGTCTATATTACGACCTCCTAAAATATTTACTATTCCTCCTGAAACACCCTGTATATATGGAATTCAAATCTTCCTTTTACCCATCTGGTTAAGTTCAAATATATACATATAATATATATTCCTTTTATTCTGTATATCTATACACTTTTTTGAAATAATTTCAAAAGCATAACGTGTTATAAACATCCAGTCCATGACTCCTTGAATAAAGAAGCTTTTCATCCCCGAATATTATACAAACTTTGAAGTATTTTTCTATCTTCTCTAACTGGAAAATCTCACCTGCCAAATGTTGAATGGCTCTATTAAAACCAACATATTCTCAGTATTCATATAAAATTATGATTATTTTTAATTTGAGTGCAGTGGGAGAAAAAAAAGGGAATGCTTTTGAAAATTCCTCATCAGCAACACCGACAGGGGTGGAAAAAGAAACAGCCAGCCCACTTCTCATTAAAAATAAATTATTTTTTCCTTTCCATCTTATCCCTATTTGACTCGTTCTTTAATTGAAAACTTATTTCAAGAGATCTTTCCCTTTAATAAAATCTTTTAATTATTTACAAAGAAACGAAATTTGTCATTAATATTTTTTTACTTATTGCCAAACTACACTGAAAAAACGATATATTTATAGTTAAGAAATTATATTTTATATGAATAGATGGTGAAGTTAATTTTGGAGAAATCTATCTCTGTTCAATATGTATAAATGATATACGTATTTTAAGTATTCTCATATTTTTTTAGCAACTCTAGATATTATAATAGTTAAGATGCCGCTATTTGAACTAAGCAGCAATAAGTAAATTAGTAAAATATTGTTATTTGAGTATAATAATGGAATAGTTGGATATTTAAATGGAATAATACGTAATTACGACAAGAAATGATATAAACTTGAATATTATTTATTTATAATAAATATATGTATTTTTGACTAGAAGATGAGTATATTCATTTAATGAAGATTCTACTATATTCATTCAAATCAATTATATAAATATTTATTTTAATTATTATATTGGTTGAATTAATTAGATAAAAATTTGAATTATTATATTTGATTTAAGGTACACGGTAATCTAATTATAATATATATTAATATTTCTTCTAATCTTATAGTGGGTTTTAAAATTAAAAAAAATACAATTAATAATGAAAACAAAATTTTTGTTAATTTTTTTCATAATATCTTAATTATTAAGATATCACTATTTGCAAAAAATCTAAGTCGTTTTTTGATAAAAAAAAATTTGTTTAGATATAATAAGAAGTTTTACTAAAAGTAAACAAAACATTCATTTGATATTAAGGCTAGGCACACAGAGTCGATTTTCAGTCAAGCGATAGTTTAGTTGATGGACAAAAATATATTAAGTTTAATGTATACATACACAATACAACTGCAGATCAACTCGATTATTTAATCAAAAGCGATCAATGAGCACTTATGATACAAAAATCGAGCAACTATCGTTCAACTAGGATAATATCACAGCTGCATATTGAAGCGCACAGACACAATCGACAGTTTTGTTGACCACTGAATTTTTTTTTTTTTTTTATAAAATTGACCTTGTCCGTTAGATTTGGTCAGCGATACATAAAAACACACTCAATCTTTCTTCTGGGGATATGGCCAGACGTTTTTTAGTGTCTTCCTTAGAAATATATAGAAGAACCAATCAATTTCAATAATAAATTTTTCTAATTTTTCTAATTAATATAACAAAGAATAATTGCTATATCAATGAGAATTGTTTTTGACCGCGCTTATTTGAAAAAGATATTTATCGCGGGACTAGTGCGGATTACGCTATTGGAGTCTGCAGAGTCTTAAGTCTGGACCAAGAGAGAAAAAGATGTGATCCACTTAGCTACAATCCAACGTCATTTCGCGTATAGCCCGCTAGACATTCGGATGGATCACCAAGTGAATTTGAAATCTCAAATGTTATATATTTAATCGCCCAGTCCAGAGCGCTCGGTCTATTAGCATGTATGTTAGATGCTTGCCATAAATTAATCGAATGTTTTCTACATTTGATTCAATCGCGAATCAAATGTAAGTGGATCACATCTTTTTCTCTCTTAGTCCAGACTTAAGACTCCGCAGACTTCAATAGCGTAATCCGCAGTAGTCTCGCGATAAATATCTTTTTCAAATAAGCGCGGTCAAAAACAATTCTCATTGATATAGCAATTATTCTTTGTTATATTAATTAGAAAAATTAGAAAAATTTATTTAAGATCATTATTTCAAGTTAGAAATATATAAGTTGAAATATTATTTTCACTCAATATTTGACAAAAATTCCCTACATTTGATTTGCGATTGAATCAAATGTAGAAAACATTCGATCAATTTCAATAAGTCGTTGAAACTGTTTACACTCATTCTGTAGTAGATGAAAAACTTATCGGGATGTTGTAGAAGTTTTTTATGCAGCGTGTGGAAAGTTCCCTTTCTAATAATTTTTAAGGATTTAGGTGTCGATTCTAGGTGAAACATTATAAGTAACTTATGAGGAGAATTTTCTAGGTTAGGAAACCTAACCTAGAAAATTCTCTTCATAAGTACCCTTTCTAAGCCGATCACAATATACCACCCAGTAACCCTTGTGAGTTTTTTTAATTTTTTTTTTAATATATAATAAAACAAGTAATAATGCCTTCCTATTTAACATTTCTAGAAAATGGTGTTTGGCCTGTACCTTTTTCGAGATTATATTATTTAATCAAGGCCCAAATACAAAAGAAAGGAATTCAAAAGTTGATTCGATGTCGACACCGTGTGTGCATACAACACGATTCATCAACGATTAAACAGTTGAGTTGATTATAAATTGATAATGCATCACGATTTCAAACCAACCCAACTAAATTGTTGGGTCGACTGAAAATCGACTGTGTGCCTAGCCTAAGAGATATCTAATAGAATAAAATAAATCACTCAAGTATACTATATATATTTGTCTAGATTAATTTGCCGCAACGCTGACGTAATGCTGCCGAGAGAGAGCTCCATCGGTATATTTGCGGCAAATTTGAAATATAATCGTAATTTGGACTCAAATTTCGAAATGAAAGACTCCAATTGATTTTAAATTAAGAAACATTAAATATATTGATAATTATTACCCCCCCCCCCCTTTCACCACTCAAAAATTAAATATTCAATTCGCTTTTCTTTGCGCACAGAAAAAGAAATCAATCACATCTTATTTGATTTATATATTATTTGTTTAATAATTTGCCACTTTTTTTATAATTTTTTAAAAATCTAAATTTTGTTATTCTTATTTTTTGATTTTTACAAAATTAAACGACTTAAGACACCCATGCCCATATGAGTTTCTCATTGCAATACTGGAGCAGCCTGTCATACAAACAACACCTGATCTCTTTTAAATATTTGGAGTCTTATATCGATTATCGATCCCAAATTTAAAAAAATGATATAATATAATTCTCCTCCTCACACGATACCACTTATTTAAATAAATCTATTTCCACACAAAAAATATCACAATGCTGTAGATTATAGAAAAAAAAAATACTTCCAGATTCATATCTAGAGCCTCATTTCTGTAGCTGTGTCAGGACGAAAATGAGGCGAAACTTTTAAGAGACTATGTATTTTCGGGAGTTTACAGGTATACATTTGGAGTGTGGTTTTTTAAGAGGAATAACATTTTTGGACCGAGACGCCGCCCGTCAGGGCACCAGCCCGAAGGGCCGAGCTTCGAGGGCACGAAAAGCTCGTATAATATATTTGGATTAAATACCTAAAAATTTGGTCATATTTGGAATTATTTTGATATATCTTGATTATTAATAAAATAACTTTGGAATAAATAAGAGCTCATTAAAAATGCTCAACTCTATCAATATATTCACTATAAAGAAATTGTTTTTTCAGTGTATGATTATATATATATATATAATCCGCTAGGGCCATAAAAGACAAAATGGTTCTTTGTCTTTTTATATAAACTGTTTTGTATGTTTTTGCTCCAGACATCATATCTAGATGAAAATAAACAAAGCACAAAGAAGAAACGAACCATTCTAGCCCCGGATAGCAACGCTGGGGACAAATAATGATCTCCCTTACTTTCCCTTTCCCTTAATTCTGCCCTTTCTCTATCTATCTTTCGTCGTCACACTCACACCCTCTTCTTTCTTTTCTTCTTTGTCCCTTCACTAGTTTTTTTTTTTTTTTTTTTTTTTTTTTTTTTGGAAATAAAGATTTCGTAAAAGTGATATGAATGCCCAATTGGTTGGACCAATTTATCTCTTGATTTAGTTATCCAAAAGTGCCGAGGCTGCATTTTTCTCTTAAGATTATTTCAATATTGAGTTGTAGTATTGAGTAGTTACCCGGGGGCTGGGGGCGGAGAGGGGGTATTGATCCCCTAGCGTTGGGGAAGATGCGTGCGCACATGGGGTTACTAGGCCAAATACTACCATTTAAACATCCCGCCAATACTTTGGAAAAATTATTCTTAATTTAGGGACACTTTTGATGTGTGATAAAAATAGAAGAAATTAAGAAAACAACCTGAAGCTGCCAAAATCGCAAAAACAAGGCCTCTAATATTGGTTTAGAAAATTTTTAAACAAAGGATATGAAGATATAATATAATTTATCCTCAAAAATCGGCCCCTGAATAGCTATTATAAATAATAGCATTTTTAACCGACTTCAAAAAAGGGCGAGGTTCTCAATTCGACTGATTTTTTTTGTGTGTCTATGTTACCTGATATTTTCGCCAATTGTTAACCGATTTTGATGATTTTTTTCATTGGGTTCAGTCTAGTTTCCGATTGGTCCCGTTTTTTTTAATTGGTATTGGACCATTTTTGCTATGTTTGTTCACGCATAACTTCTTTGTTTATGAACCGATTTCGATGATTCTTTTTATATTGGAAAGAGGATAGCTTAAGGGTGGTCAAGTTCTGATGATATGATAAATGACGAATTAACATAAATATCCAATTCTCATGAGCAAATAATCGAAATTATAATAAATAAAATCGTTTATAAAAAAAATCTTAAAACGTTCATTTAAAACCCGCAAACGTTTTGAGAGAATTTCTATATTTATGAATTGAATTCATTATCATTTTCTGATTCATTCGCCCGACGCTTTCTCTTATGAGATGCATACAAAATATTATCTTAAGTCACTATTAATAACATCATTAAATAGAGAAAAATAAAAATAATTTTTATAAAAAAAAAAATAAAACCGACTTCAAAAAAATTAAATGCATCAAATAAAATAAAAATAACTCAAAAATAAAATAAAATGCACTAAGAGATATAAAATAATTATCTAATTTAGTTACAACTAAACCATGAAATATTTACATGAAATCACTTTTTGAAGTCGGTGCCAAATAAACTATATAAGCGAGCTTACCAGCCAAACGTACTAAATAAAATCCATTGAGTTTGATTCATAAAATGTATATGTTTAGCACCGACTTCAAAAAGTGATTTTATGTAAAAATTTCGTCGTTTTGTTGTAACTAAATAAGATAATTATTTTATACCTTTTAGTGTATTTTATTTTATTTTTTTATTTTCAAAAATCGGCCTCTCAATTGCTATTATAAATAATAGCATTTTTAATTGAAAAGTTTTTATTTTGCCCAGAGTTTTTGAAAGCAATTTGTTTAGGAAAATGATTTTTGAAAAAAAAAAAAAAAAATATCCTATATGGTTTCGAACTTTTAACATGTATAATAAATTATTTTAGAGAAATGTGAAATAATAAATGCAAATAATAATAATTGGTAATTTTATTGTCAGAACGCAATTATGTTAACCGAACAAAGAAACAAATAAATATTAATCAATTGGATATTAAAACAATCCGATTATTCATCGGCCTGAAAATTTATTGGATAATGAATAAATAAATGGTAATTATAGGCTTCAGGTACAATTCAACGTATGGTCACCCATTCATTATATTCAAGATATTGTGTCGATTTCTATGTGAATATAATATATGAAAAACAATAGCTACGTACTTTTAAGGCCTCTTTGTATATTATTAAAAAGCTTTTAATATTAAGTAGATACTCTAGTAGTTCAATCAAAAAATAAAAAAAAAAAGTGGTTATTATTATTATTATTTGAGTTATGACACTTACTCTGGAGACCTCAGAGACCTCTGGTGGTGGGTACTGACTGTACTAGCCATTTACAAACAGTAAAAAAGTATTGATATATTATTTAATTTTATAAATTTATAAAAAAAAAAAAAAAATGAATATATTATTGAAAAATGTATTTTAAACCAATAATCCTATAGTGGGACTGACAGGCTCGGCTCTCGACTTTATTTTCGTAAAAATGCTTGTGTGTTTTAGAATTAAAAAGGATTTTTTGGTTCGATAGTTTTAGAGAAAAAAAAATAATATAAATAATAATAATATTTGTTTTTATTTGTTGTAAGTAATGAAAATGGCAAAAGCAAAATTTCATAACAAGATAAATAAGAAAAAGAAAAATGATACCTGTAATAAATCTATTATGTCTTGGCAAGATTTAAAAACAAAAATCCAGTCTAAGCCAACAGGTAATGAAGTAATTCAATTTTTTTTTTTTTTTAGAGGGAATAAATTAGATTGCAATGTCTAAGGGAATATATCTCGAATGTCAAAAAGACATAATAAAGTAGATTCCCAGCTCTTATATTCGCATACGAGTACTTTAAATGAGTTTCGAAATTCCTCCAAGAAACTACATTTTGAAATTCAAATAAGCCAAATAGTTCAAGACCTAGCAATTGGCTTATCGAGGAATGTTCCAACAACTTAGTTGAAGACTAAGATTTCAACAAAACAAATAAATAAAATAAAATCAATAAATTAATCGGTATGAAATTTGAATGTTTACAAAATCGGAAGAAAAATTTAATAATCTAAATGATTTGAAAATGTTATCATACTTATATGTAAATAAACACAAAATTTATTTTTTACAAATCCCTTGAATTAATCTATTCTTTGATTAACCTCATTTTTGAATACAAAGAGCGTTTAAACTTAGAATAAATTTTCATTCTAAATAAAATATAGCAAATTAAAATTTTTTTATTTATTTCGAGTAAACATTATAGGTACATATACAGGGTGATTCACGGTTGTTGGTAGGTTATACGTTTATGTTAAATATTATTTCAAATATTTCTATAAAAAAAAAATTTGTATTGATATTCGTTCTCGAAATGAAATAAAATTTATGCATAGTTTCAAGGGGCAATTAAAATGAATTATTTTTCCGAAATTGGTCCTGATAGAAGGTTTAAAGTCCCTGCCTGGTATATCTTCCAGTTCAAGTAGGTCGAAGACAAGTCCAGACGAGTTTTGGTCGAAAAAATAAACTATAGACAAGTCATAGCTTGCTTATAGCAATAGAATTTTTTGGGTGGTCGGTTTTTGCATTTCTAGCCTTTGGCCACAGAATATGTATACAACATTTGGTTGAGTTTGGTCGAAAGGGCTAAAATTTTCATTTTGACCCTCCCCCTCAATTTGGGTGGTTATTTTCAAAAAATTTTTTAATACAAAAATGTCAAAAATTTTATCCTCTACAATTTTGCATCTAATGGAATTTGCCGTAGAGTAAACAATTTACGAGTTATAATCAATGAGATGATTTTACAATATTTTTTAACATCTCCAGGAATGGATTATCTCCGAGGGGTGAACCGCGACCTCAAATCCTGTACACCTACTTCCACTTTCATTTCCAAGTAGAAGACAATAGAATACAATAGATTATCTAATGAATTCTAAAATAATTCCAAAGACGGTGTACACCTAATTCCAATCTGAGTTCACCCCTCGATTATCCATTAAAAACGACTCGATTTGGCGAGTAAAAATTTGACTTTCGAGGTGTGTGCTGAACACACTGCAGATTACAACAGTATGGGATATGTTATTTGGATTCCAAAACCATCTTCCAAAATGGTCAGTAACTTTCGGTCTAAGGCCCGGTTGTATGTCCGTTGGTAAACTCTTTTTAAACGTTGACATAGGGTAAAACCTTAGAATTCACCTTGTGCTTGACGGGATGGCCAATCAGATGAAAGTGCCTGTCATCTGATTAGCCATCTCGCCGGCCACAAGGTGAATTATAAGGTTTTCCCCTTTGCCAACGTTTAAAAAGAGTTTACCAACCGACATACAACTGGTCCTAATAGTAGTAGATATTCATTTAAAGAACAAATGATGATAAATTTTGGTGTGGAAACATAGGCCCGGTTGTATGTCGCAAAGTAAATGCTTTTTACCACTAACCAAGGTAGATGGTAAATGGAGGGACTGGGATGGCCAATCAGATGACAGGCACTTTGAGCTCCTGTCATCTGATTGGGCATCCCAGTGGCTCCATTTACCATCTACCGTTTGTTAGTGTTAAAAAGCATTTACTTTGCGATATGCAACCGGCCCTTAGTGATTAGCTTGATGATTAAGAAAGGCATTGGAATGAGAAATTATTTTTTGAGAGTAACCCATAGTAAGAGACGAGGAAGCAGTGGCAAGGAATTGGAATGAGAAATTTTTTTTGAGAGTAACCCATAGTGAAAGACGAGGAAGCAGTGGCGTAGTATTTTGGAGTGCGTCCCTAACCTGACCCAACCCGGGTAACCTCCGCTCAGTTCGATCGCCTCTCGCAGCTTTCGCTTTGGCTCTTTCTCTTTCGGTTTGGTTGCCACCCTATTCGCCCTCTCTTTCATTTGGCCATGAACTTGCCTCCTCTCCTTTGCGCCCCGGCAACCCCTTTACTCTCCATCTCTCAGCTCTCACTCTCAACGCCTTCTCGTCTCTATATACAACTAATACCGCGCGATGAAACAAATCCTTTCATTTTCACTTTTGTTCCCACTTTTACATTCACAAGAACCAATGCTGTTCGGACACAAAAAAAATACTCTCAAACCCTCATTTGGAAAATGATTATAAAAAAAATTCTTTATAAAGAAAAGAAAAAAAAAAATGTTTTAAAATAAAAGAAATCTGAAATTACGATTAAAAGTATTTGAGATTGAAATCTCTACGATTCAAAAAAAAAAATTATATTTATTTAGAGTTTAAATTTTATTCAAATCACACATAATTAATTATAATTATTTATTGAACACGAATAAATAACACAATGAAACTACGACGTTTCGATTTACGTATTCTGCATAAAGTAAGGAAAATTTTTAGAAATTTTATTTATTTTCTTAGAAAGACGGACTGGTAACCAAAATAAGTAGGTTATAATGAAAGACAGTCCATAAATTATTTAAATTTTTATTCAAATTCCGACGTTTCGGAGACCTTTTCTCTCCTTCTTCAGGTTATTGAATAATTATTGATGGGTGAGTATAACTCGGTTCCCATTTGTCTATCTTTTCAGTGATAACAACAATATTTCAATACTTATCAACATTATGACTAAGTTGACTAAGTACACTAATATGATATAATGTTGAAAAGTATTGTAATATTGTTGTTATCACTGAAAAGAGAGACAAATGGGAGCCGAGTTATATTCTCCCATCAATAACTATTCAATACCCTGAAGAAGGAGGGAAAAGGTCTCCGAAACGTTAGAATTTGAATAAAAATTTAAATAATTTATGGACTGGCATTCATTATAACCTACTTAATTTTTATAAACTTTTTAAAATTTAAAATACTAGGTAGGTTTCACAAAAATAAAAGATCAGATGCTTGTATAGCACGACTCTATATATATTTTGGGGTATAAACCCATCTTCAGGAGCTCACAAAGGACACTCCAAAATATATATAGATTCGTGCTAAATAAGCATCTGATCTTTTATTTTTGTGAAATCTACCTAGTATTTAATATTTTAAAAAGTTTCCAAATTTTTTTAAAATTCTCTTTACTTTATTTAAAATGGTTTACCAAGAATCCTTAACAAAAAGACTTATTCTGAAATCGTTCTCAAGTATGAGCATGAGCACCCACTCCGATTTTTACGTTGAGTTAGTTAAAACTAAAATCTGAGTGGGCGCTGAGGTCATGACTATATTAGTTTTTTCACTGGACTGTACATGGAGTCTATATAAGCCTGACCGACACGTGATTGGCTCAGTTAACCTATAATTGGAGTGGGTGCTTATACTTGAGAACGATCGCAATCGATCGAATAATTCGATCGAAACGTCGTATTTTCATAGTATTATTTATTCGTGTTCAATAAATAATTATAATTAATAATGAAATTTCAACTCTAAATAAAATGAATCACAAAAATAAAAGCTTCAACAGCTTCTTTACTGATAAAAATTATTTATTTATTTATTTATTTGTAATCTTCGGCTGGCGGTCGATTTTGGTAAGCTACAACAGTGGTTCTTAACCTTTTTAAAAAATATGTTTATGTGCGAGCCAAAAAAGCCAAATTTTTTTCAATTGTGACTTTTTTAACTCATAAAAAATTGTCTTTTTTTAACTCATATAAAAAACTGTCTTTTTTTAATAGTTAACATAACCAAAGGAACTTTACTCATATTTTCAAAATTTAATCATTTCTAAATTTATCATAATTTTTTTACAAAGAGTTTTTTTTAATACTAAATAATCATAATAATTATATATATAGATGCATATTTTTTTTTTATTTATACTAGAATAAAATAGAATGAATAGGTACTAGAATAAAAAATTTAATGATTTTTCATTTTGAGATTCGAAACTCCAAGCTGTTGATTTTCCGAACCATTTTTTTACCCTCGAATATATGTTCAATAAATATTTTATTAATATTAACCTGGCCACATAAAGTAGTATTCATTAATAATTCTTCTAATTACTAGCAAATATGGACGAATAGAATGAATCTTTTATACTGAGAATCCATTATGTTCTAAAGAAAAATAGCTTTCTGATTTTATACTATATAGTAGGTAGTACTATATAGTGTCTTTTGATCACAATTAATTATTCATTATCCATTTTTTCCTTTTCAAATATTTTAAGATTAAAATATTCAAGCTCATGTTGATTTTATTTTTTCCAAAAAAAAATCATTGAATTTTCTATAAAGATGTGATAATCCAGCTTACCATTAATGTAGGCCATATTTTTGTTTTCCGAATTGAAAACCAAAAATATAGGATTTAACGTATTAGAGCTTTAGGTATACTAATCTTTGTTCACTTTTACACTTTAATGGGATTTAATTTTCGCAACTCCGCATTTTTTTAAAGTTATTTTTATCGTCGAGAAATCACAAAAACAAAATAAAAAAAACATCGTCAATAATATACGCAGTAAAAAAAACGTGGACTGTATTTCGGGTTGCGGATATTGCAGGCGATTCTGATATTCTTCAAATCTATACAATATACATAAGTTAAAATTGAAAAAACATTTTACATAAAATACATAAACATAAATTTTTTTTTAATCCAAACTTTTGGCTTACACGGGCCACATTTGAAGAACAAAATTGCCTCGGGCCGCGGAAAAAATATTATAATTCTAGTGATATTTGTTATTCAAAAAAGATAGTTATTAATTTAGAAATAAGAACTTTATTATTTTTTTATCTCATAGTGAGCTTCTAATTTTACTTTTCGTAATTTTTTACTTGAAAATAGCTTGCCGTACCTATATGTAAATACACACCTACATACTTACAAGAAATGGTATTATGTATTAGTATTTTTTTTATATTTTTTCTGGCTAGAAAATTAATATAAAATTCTAATAAAGGGTCAATATTCAATTTTTTTTCTATATAATTCTTGTTTTAGAACATTCAATCAGAAAGCTTGCGAGAAGACAATTTATTTCTAATGAAAATGGAGTCGAAAATAGACCAAAATATTGATAATTTTTTTTGGAAATCTTGAAATATAGTTCCAGATTCAAAATTTAAAATTAGCACTTTTATTTTAACTACACAGTAGAATTTCAGATTTCTTATTTTAGAGACAATTTAATTCATACACTAAAAGTCCCATAAGCAACGGTGTTTTTGTCACTATGACAGCGAAAAAAGTTTACCCTAACTTTTCCAGCGACAAAACTGAACCTAGCTTTATTTTTTCAATTATGTTTTATTTATTAATTGGTTTTTTAATTTTAAAACCCACTAATAGGTTAAAGCAAATATTGTTATATTATATTAAAATTAGAAATTTTTTGTTTGTTTTTAATTAACAGGTGTCTAAATCATAACAAAACAGGTGTGTTTACAAATAAAGTGGTTCAAGTGGCTTTTTTTATATAGCTTGGAAACAAATCTTATTTAATTTTATGTTTTTATTTCAGATTCTATACGATTATTTTTTTTATTTTTATTTTCCTATTTATTTTTTTATCAAGTTGTTTATAAGAATTGTATTTTTAACAATTGTACTTTTCCTTTAAATTAAATAAACTAATTTATGTCTTAATTTTGTTAATTTTGTGATTTACGTATTGATTCATTAAATTGTCTTACCGAATTACACTCAAGCTTTTTTTGGGTCGAAGTAAACTTGATATTTTATAATTCGAGTTTTGTTGCCTTTAGGCAATTTAAC
Source organism: Forficula auricularia (assembly GCA_024734495.1). Lineage (NCBI taxonomy): Eukaryota > Metazoa > Arthropoda > Insecta > Dermaptera > Forficulidae > Forficula > Forficula auricularia. The sequence continues at coordinate 1,400,663 of JALMQS010000120.1, read as the reverse complement.
TCAAAAAACTACCAGAAAAAATTACTCGTCCTACGGACTCGTAATTTTTTCACAGGTAGTTTTTTTCGTTTAGTTGCCAGGCAACAAAATTCTCATTAAAATGTCAAGTTTACTTCGGCATAAAAAAAGCTCTCCTGTAATTATAAGTGAAAAAAATTATCAGGCCAAATTGTTGTGTGCTCTCCAGTATCTACGTATAAATTTCAATTTCTTAAGGAATTGTATCACTTTATGTTGGACCACGGGTTGGATTTTAAGTCCAATGGGATTAAAGAAGGATATGAGGAATGATAATTTATTTTTTAAAAAGGTCACGGATATATAATTCCTGACTATCCATTATCTATTGACATGTAAGAACGTGCAAAGATCTAAAAGACAAGTCCAGACAAGTTTTAGTCCGGGATAGAAATTATCAATTAATTGTGATTGTTCTAGAAAACCCCAATTCCTTGTCTCCTTGTACTAAAATGATAACTCTATAAAGGTTAGTGTCGTAGCATATACATTATTGAAAAAATAAATATTTTAGAAAAGGAAAATATGAGATGAAGAATAATTTTTAAATATTCGAAACATCATTATTATTTTTTTTATATAGATGAGCTTATAATTTTGCTTTTTGTGAATTTTATTCTTCAAAAACAAATATCATCAGAACTTAACCAATAATATGTGACCACCCCTAAGATATACCCTTTCTAATAAAAAAAGAATCATCGAAATCGGTCCATAAACAAAGAAGTTATGCGTGAACATACATAACAAAAAATTCCAATACCAATGAAAAAAAACGGGACCAATCGGGTACGAGACTGAACCCAACGCAAAAAAATCATCAAAATCGGTCCATATGGTAAAGAGAAATAAATGTTCAAACACAAAAAAAAAAACAGATATTCCGTTGAATTGATAACCTCCTTTTTTTCAAAGTTGGTTAAAAAAAGCTTCCCGAATTCTACAAATGTACATTCATATTTCGAAAAAGGGGAAAAAATATATCTCTGCATATAAATCTCAAGTTTATGATTTTATGTTGGGCCACATTCATTGCAGTGCTGGACCTCATGCGGCCCGCGGGCCACGGGTTGGACAGCCCTGAGTTAAACTTTCCATTTCGAATTAGAAAATTAATTATATTTTTTTTTCTTGTTTTAATAACTTTTCGTTTTCTAAATCTTATCCATTTTTTCAAGTGATGATATAGTTATATGATTCGTTTCAAAAGTTTCTTCTCTCCTTCAAATAAGCCCTTTAGAGATAGTCAGCTAAACACAGTAGCTACATTAATTCTTAGGCTGAAAACAAAGCAAAGAATTGAGCCAAGCAAACACACTTGAATTCTAATCTCAAATATACACATATATCATGACACTGTATAAACGAGCTGAGTGTTTATAATTCAAGCAAGTTTCTTTTTGGAGCTTTGCTCATTTCTTTGGTCCCCCTCTACTATGTTTTCACCCTAATTCAAAGACCCTTTCAGGTAAAAGAGGCTTATGACTATTCAATAATTTATTAAGACCCTTTTCTACCTGAAAGAATAGCTGAGGATATTCTGTAAAGGATTATACATGGTTTAATCTTTAAAAAATTTGGTGTCGGTTCTAGGTGAAACATTTTAATAGATTTTAATTTAATTTATTTGTCAAACCCACCTAGAATAAACTGCAACGGATTGTTGCTAAACTTTATCCAAAGTCCTTTGAAATATCAACATTTTTATTCCTTTATTATTAATCATATATCACTGCCTATTTGCGGTCCATATTTAAAATAAAATAATAATTAAAAAAAAGTACTATCTTACTCTAGAGTAAAGTACTTTAAAATATAATTTTATTTAAAACTTTATTTAACCTTTTTTTGTGGTCCCCAAGGTCCTTAATTAGCATATTAAATTTCATCAAAATTGGTTAAGTCATTTTCAAGATATTTAGAAAAAACTAAAAATATACTGAAATAAAGTACTAATGTTTGAGGGCCGATATGTACCAAAAACTAATCAGCGCTTCATTTTGCTAAAATAATGGTAGGTTTTCAATCTCATTTTAATCGGTTCAACGATGTGGAAAAAATCGTGGACGAAAAAATCGATAACATACATACATACATACATACATCCGCACGCAATAAATGAAAATTTCACACTTTTTGGCCTCTCGACGAGACTCCATGTAATTTTTGGCAAAACTGTCACGTGCTAAAATTCAACCTAATATTCAACTAGAATTTGTGACTTTAATTGAGACCATGGGTTCCGTAGTCTTTACCTGAGGACCCTTTCAAGTCACGCTTGCCTTGAGACCGATTACAATACTTTACTCATGCTTTGCATTGGATAAAGTAAAAATATACTATGGTATTTTTACTTATTATCGATTATACATGGCTTTATTAGAATTGATGTTCATATATTGTAGAATAAGTAATAAGACTTTTGAGGTGAAAACATTGATTCTAACATATCGATGAATAAATTTGACTTAAGTTATATTTTTATATCACTTGAGAATGGCTTAATAATAAAAAACCTAAACCTTACTTAAAAATTGTAATTAATTTGAAAGTTTCTTTTTGCCGATAGTAATAGAACTTTTATAAATTGAAGGAGACAATAAAAGAGTGTCTTCTGCTGGAATTATAAACTTTTAATTTATTTATAAGGAGACTATAGTTTCGAGAGCTTTGCCCTCTTCATCAGTCTATTACAATTGATTCATAGGAAATTAAAATTTTATAATTCCAGGAGAAGACACTCTTTTATTGTCTCCTTCAATGTAATTAATTTATTATTTTATTAATCTTCTTCTTAGTATTAATTTATAGTTTAATATAGCATATTTATTAGCACTTCAAAAACAGTAAAGAAACATTTTTTCGAAATTTTCACAACCCTAAGAACTTATCTTACTAATTTAATTAAATTATTATTTATCAATTTTAAAATTCATAAATATTTCAAATGAAATTTTAAAGACATTTCATTTTTGTCATAATTCAAAATTCGTTAATTTTCGTGATATATTTATTTATGCTGTGTATGCGGCCCATCCCTAAAATTTTGGACATTTAGAGTATTTTCATTTGACTTCAAAATTTCAGGAGGACCTTTAAATTTTCAAATTATTATTCGTTATTTCAAATATTTCTAAAAGAAGCATTTTTTGTGTTGAAAAGTAGATTAGTTTTTTTTTTTTTTTTTTATTATTTATTTATTTAATGTCACCGGGAACATAAAGCCCATTTAGACAGCACATAAGTAAAGTGTTAGTAGGGTTAGTTAGGGAGCCGAGCTTTTAGCCGGTAGAAATTTTTATTTGCCAGCCAGGATCGAACCCCGGCCTTCCACTCTAACATCGTCATAATCGATCGATGCCGAAGCGAGGCCAGTGCGTTAGCCGACTGAGCCAACCCGACTCCCCATATTAGTTTTTGAAATGAAATAAAATTGTTGCATAGTTTCAAAGGGCAATTAAAATGAATGATTTTTCGAAAAGGGTCCGGATAGAAGATTTCAAGACCCCAATTGTTAACCATCTACTTTTTAGAATTCGATTAAAAATGAATGAAAATGAAAATCTTTTTTTACAAGTCAGCTAAAAAAGAGTATATCTACATTTTTTTCTTATTCTAAACTGCTTCAATTAATTTTCTGACGGGACTATACCCTAGTAGCACAATGTTTCAAACGATATAGTAACTATATAGTGCCTATATAGATTCTCAAAATCTATATAGGGGCAATATAGTTACTATATATTTTGAAACATTATGCTACTATAGTAGTTTCGAGGGCTTTGCCCTCTTAATTAGTCTATTACAATTGATTCACAGGAAAGCCCTCGAAACTATATTTATTTTTCCAATAGAAGACACAATCTTTTATTGTCTCCTTTAATATATATAAATAAATAATACTAATAATGAGTAGGCGTATCTTCCACAATCTTGTTCACATCATAGAAGATTTAATAGCCATTTGATTTGAATCATCAAAATATACAAATAAGTCGAAATTAATAGTTCAATAAAATATCTACGACATATTTGGCCCGAAAGAAGATAGTGAATTTTATTGACCGGGCTAATTTTAAAGGACCTCTATTCCTTCCTGATGATAGGCTTATTTTATTATATTAAAACAATTTTTATTTTGTCCCGTATCAATAACTCTAAATTGCCGAAAGGAAAGAATTCAACGATTGGGCCGTTTCAAAATAGCGAAATTCAATATTATCGATAAACAACAGCTGTAGATTGGGTGTCTGATACAGCAACCACATCGAGTTTCTCGAACAGTTGTTCATTTGACCCAAATCGCCTAATAAATTTAATTAGACTATATGAAAAATATATCTAATCCCAGCCACAGTTCGGTTCTATTTATCATGTATGAAACCAAATGTTTCCAAATCCTTTTTTACTGCTCGTAAACTCGACTCAGCAACGATAGATAACATAGATAAACACTTGGTCGAAAAATTAAGCTTTTAATAAGATGGAATATTTAGAATACAGGAGCTGAAATATCGATTGATTTTTTATTGGAATATATTATATTTTTTATTATATAAACTACCTGCAAGGCCCCTGGACCCCCGTCATTTCAACACTCTCTCTCATTCATCTCCAACCACTGCCCATCCACTGATCCTATCCCTAACCATATATACTTATATAAGTACAGACACAGGCACAAATGTAGTATTTGATGGGGGTATTTCCTTATTTTATTATATTTTTAAAAAAGTATTAAAAATTGCGATAAACTACTTACTTAAACAACATTTAGCGCAAAGTTCGTATGATGACATATTTTCAAAGTTCAAAAATTCCCAAGTTCATTTAATATAACTAATTCTAAATGAGTAAATATTTGTATAATTAGATAGAACGGATATGCTTTTAAGTTTTGATTAGACGTGGATTGATACTCATAAAGTGTTTCCATCTCCAACCACTCCCCAACCACTAACCCTATCCCCAACCCCGTATTCTTATATAAGTACAGACACAGGCACAAATGCCCTTTACTAGTATGTGATGGAGTATTTCCTTATTTTATTATACTTTTAAAAAGTATTAAAAATTGCGATCAACTACTTACATAAACAACATTAAGCGTAAAGTTCGTATGATGACATATTTTCAAAGTTCAAAAATTCCCAAGTTAATTTAATATAACTAATTCTAAATGACTAAATATTTGTATAATTAGATAGAACGGATCTGCTTCTAAGTTTCGATTAGACGTGGATTGATACACAATAAAGTATCTTTCATCCAATTTTTATTTGTTTTAGGGTTCCTTTTAAAATTAAAACGGCACCCTATTATTATTATCGCTACGATATCGATCTGCCTGTCTGTCTCTTTGTCTGCCAGACGATTATTGTAGATCATTAACTAAATAAGATAATTACTTGAAATTTACAGTAATATTTATTCATTTTCCCAAAAATTGAAAATGTTGTTGTATTCAATTGCTTGTGATGTGCAGTGATTAATGTTCACAAATGTCAAACTCATAAAAAGAGGTCCGTAAAGTAACTTAAAACGCTCACCATCTATGAGCGAACCGCGGCTTTAAGCTTATACACCCGCTATAACAATTTTAATGTTTATTTTGGGAGGGTCGAATTTTTTTTTTCATCTGCTGTGAGGTATCAACGATCTTCTTAAGTAGAATTAGACATTTTTTAATTTAATTCACTTAAAAGTGACAGTTTGAGAGTGATTTAAAATGGATATTTTAGGTTATTTTTGTACCTGTCGGCTTAACTAAAAATTATGAAAAAATTCCATAAATTCACTTATTTTCTCTTTATAAACGAAATATTTGATACTTCAAATTTTATGTAAGATATTTAGTACCAAACTATGCGGTTAGACTCACATTTTACCGGCTTATTAATAAAATTTTTGAACTAGGTCTTAATTTTTTATGTTTATAAAATAATTAGAAAAAGATATATAAGTCTCAATGTTAAGTTCCTTCTTCATTTTTTTTTTGTCTTATTTTTCACTTGTATCCAGTTTATTGGTAAAAAAATATTTTATTTATGTCATAATAAAGAAAATTCTAATGCTGCCTGTGTTTGTGCTTTTGTTTTTTAAAAAAATAAATAAATTGACACGTTCTGATGTGGCCATCTACTTGACTTTACCATACACTTCTGGTTGAGTTTGGTACAAAGGCCTAGATTTTCATTTTGACCCTACACCCCCCCACTCCCCCTAAATATGGCGCCAGAAAAAAAATATTTTCTTTATAATATGTTCATTTTATATATTTCATTTTTCTTGTTTTTTTAGTTTGAAAATATTATAATTTTAATGTTACCCCCCACCCCTCCACCTTTAATTTTAGGTAGATATGCACCAAAATCTAATCAGCTCTTAATCTCAATGCACCAAAACTACGTGTAAATTTTGGTTTTGATATTCACACTAGTTTTTCAGCTAGCTCGTCTACAAAATTTGGTAACGTACAGACTAACAGACTAAAAGATATTTTCATAAACAATTATTATCTCAAAAAACATAATTTTTTCGATGTTCACTTATTAGGACTTTTTTGTAGAGCGAAATACCATGGTTTCGCCCAATTTTTTTATCAAAATAGTTTCAGCCGTTTTTGAGATATTTCAAAAAAAAGAAGCAAAAAACACTTTTTTCGTGCATGATTACAATACTTGAGCATATCCTATATAGTAAAGTAAAAAAAAAAAAAAAAATAATAATGACTGACATTTTTCTCTACTTGGTGTCACTTTCTAGAATTCTAGATCATCATTTGCAGTGAAATAATCCGATGAGTTCTCATTTTGTGATGGCTTAATCGTTAAATAACTTATCAAGTCAATCAACCATTTTATTATAACAAATAAAGTTGTCCAATTCAAAATTACAAAAAAAAAAAAAAATAAAATAAAAAACGGCCCATTAGAAATGTTACTGTGTAGGATTGAAAAATGAAAACTGATATTATAGTCGATCCCCTTTCCCCCACCACACCCGCCCTTTCAATTCACTTTACTGCACCGAATGAATGTGCCATCTGGGCTTCACATAAAAAGAACTAAATCGATTTTAATTAAATTTATAATTCTAAAATTTTTATTAATCTTGTTATTAGTAATGGGATGTTCTGGCGGTATTTTTATTAGAGCTGAAAACACTTATTTTTAATTAAAACAGACGGGTGGGAGACTTGAGGAAAACACCTATTTAGTAATATTATTACATTATATTATTTAAAAGTAAATAGACTATGATTATATAAATCGGTTAATTTACAAAATGATCTCACTCATTTTGTTTTTCACCCTTAACATATGTCATCCGTGAAATAGATCAATTTTCAGCTCATAGTTCATTTTAAATAGGAAGTTGATTCCTTTGGATAAGCTCTTAGAATTTCATGGTATTGAAGTTCTAGAAATTCATCAATCAACTTCATCTCTTCAATCGGGACTATTCAATTTTGCTAATGCGAATTGAAGGCCCACCACATTCGTCAATAGCTCGAGTTGACTATCAGAACTTCAGAATAAAAACATATGAATATAAAAATTAGTTTTATTCATAAAAAATAATAATACATGATGATAATCAAACAAACCATATGGGGGGATGATATCGTGAGACCATTTATCAGTTTTTTGTTTGAAGAGAAATTAAATTATTTTAAAAAGTGAACCTTTTTAGACCCGGAATACTTTTTGCTGAAATCAATTTTTTATTGATTAAAACATTTTTGATCCTTTTGACTTTTTCTTTAGTTTGATTCAAGTTAGTAGTCAAAAATCCGTTCGAAAAAATAAATAAAAATAAAAATACACGAATTGTCTCTGAAAAGCTAATCAACTCTACCCATTAAAATACGAATTGGAACACTTAAACAAGCTTTCTACGAATTGCATTTTCGAGAAAATCAGCACTCGCCTTTGTAGACCGGCACGCGTGTTTTGAGACGAAAAGAATCTGGGAATGAGTTGACTTAGGGCACTTTCATCTGATTGGCCATCCCGCCAAGCACAAGGTGAATTCTATTTCTTTACCCTTTGTCAACGTTTAAAAATAATTTACCAACCGACATACAACAATACAGCCCTTAGGCTCAGTTTGTTAAGTCTTTGTTAAAATTGACAAACGGTCCAAACTTAGAATTCAGTGCGTGTCATCTGATTGGCCGTCCGGCCGGGCACAAGGTGAATTCTAAGGTTTGGTCGTTTGTCAACTTTAACAAAGACTTTACAAACCGACATACAACTGGCCCTTAGAGAGCTAAAATAAAATCAATGAAACGAAATATTGTTTTATGGCATGATAGCTTTTGCAATAAACTCGGAGATATTTTGAAAACAAGACATTAACCAAATACTAAAAAAAGTGACTTGGAAAAAAATAAGTTGAAAAATTCTTTCAGAATTTTTGAAAGTATATATCTTTGTACAGTATGAATAAATATTTTCTAACCCTTTCTTCTAGAGAACTTAGTAATTAGTATTCATATTTTCTGCCATTATCATATTTTTTATCATATCTATATATAAGCTCCGCCTGCTTTTCGCCTCTTCAGGTTCTCTTTAAAAACTTATATCTCACCTCATTAGAATATATTAAAATATTTACATTCACATTTACCCTTCTAAATTTCTTTATATTTTTAAAACAAAATTTGTACAATTTACCACTCATTATTGATTCATTAAGATTTTTCTGGAACTACTTATTGAGCTAAGAATTTGATATTAGAATGAAAATTACTTTTAGACTAGCTAAAAAGTATGTAGGCAGACGATTGGCATAATATTTTCTTTTTCTTTTAAATATTAATAATATGTAATATAGGAATCGAAGCATAGTACATATTTCTATATGATTCATTAATGGATTAATTTTAGTATAACTTATGTCCCATAAGGTGCGCTATCATCTTTTAATTTCATGAATTCCAGATTAGGTTCAAACATTTTTTTCATACAAAATTGAGAGAAAAATTATTAGAAGCGACCCTAACAGAGGTTGAATTGAGAACTACACATGCAAAACTCAAACTAGAGGGCAGCACTTTATAAGTGACCCAAGTCCGATTCATTAACTCGGTCTAAATAAAAATCTTTAAAAATAAATGATGTTATCAAATGTTAACTATATTTTTAGTATATCACCCAAACAAATCAAATAATGTAACTTAAAATTATAAAAAGATTTGGTAAATATCTTGTTGCTAACTTCATGCAGATAAGGTAAATATCCGGGCTACCAACGTGCAGATAGTGTAAAAGGGTTGCCAACTTTATGTAGATAATATAAACGATGTACCTTGTATTCTAAAATCAAACTATGTAAATTATAATATTCTTGATATGTGAATTAATTGTTGTTATTATTATCATTTGATTTGTCAATATTTTTCGCTTCATGATTTTTAAAAACATGTAATGCTCAGCCGACAGAGGCCGCTGAGGTCGTCAGTGTGTTTGTTTTTTGACTGGACTGTACATGGAGTCTATATAAGCCTGACCGACACGTGATTGGCTCAGTTAACCTCTAATCGGAGTGGGTGCTTATACATGAGAACGATCGCAGAATAAGTCGATCGAAACGTCGTAGTTTATTAATTATGTGTGATTTAAATAAAAATTCAAATTTTAAATCAAATGAACCTAATATGAAAAAACAATTCACCTTTATTTGTTTATAAATAATCAAACTATATAAATTATTAAATTCCACTTTTTCAATCTCTTCTCTGGATTCTGGACTTTACTTTCTCAATTTATCCGAGAAAACGATTATTACCTCCAAATCGACCCTATCTTTGATAAAATTCAATCAATTATCCCATACTAGTATGCTTTGAAAAAAAAAAATGAAAACAATTCACATCTAAAATAAATTGAAATTGTGTATATAAAATTCCATTAATAGAAATTGATGAATTTATATTGATGGAGTATCAAACGAAACCAATTGTCTTTTTCATCTCTACTTTCCGTCCTGCTCCAGAGGGGTCATGACCTTCCTCTTGGCTACCAATTTTCCTTTTACAAGGTGGAAATTTATTCAAAGGGGTTTTTTTTTTTATTATTATTATTATTCAGCTCTTTGAAAACCGCCCTTTGCTACACCACCTTACTTAATATATTTATGATTATTAATTATATCTTTACTAAAATTTTCATAATTCCATATGAAACCTAACGCCCCTTTTTCATTTAGAGGGATGAAAGCCTGAAAGCCTGTCTGATCATGATAATATTCCTATATTAAAGAATTCCTAGATTGCATGATAAGTGAAAATTAATAGGTCCTCATAAATTGGATAGTTAACAGCTGGTGGGTGGGACCACCTAACTAATTAAAATGATATTAGTAATTATCCCTCTTTTTTATTAATATTTAATTTTATAATTTTGGTTATTTTCATGAAGTTTATTCAAAGCCAACTTCTGAAATACGCAAGACCCTAGAGAATATGTTTGCAATTCTATAGAGATGGATTTAACCTATGGATTCATAAAGTTTCTTTTAAATAAGGCTTGATATGAAAATAAAATGAAACAAGGCATAAATAATTTTTTTTTTTTGTTTGTTTACTCAGTTTTGTTGGGAGAAAATTTTAATAAATCAGCTAGAGGGAAAAAAAAGTAATAGGGGAAAAAAGTCTCGGGAACTGAATTAAATGTTTTTATTTTATTTGTTATATTTTATATGAAATAAAGAATAAATATAATTTCAATAAAACTTTTATGAATATTTAAAAAAAAAATATGTTGAGGAACCTCTCAGATTGAATTTTTATGAGAAAAAATTACACTTTGCTTAATTGATCAGCATTATTTTTATTCGGAATTTTTCAAAAATTTACTGTGATAAATGCAATCAGGCAATCAGATTGAATTTTCTTAGATGTTCTTTTTAACAATTGGTAGACGATGAATAATTTATTATAATGTTCAAAAACAGCAAAACCTGCTAATTTCTAGAATGTCAACGGCATATATACTCTTAAGAAGTATTGGTAAGTGGTTCTTGCCACTACGTAATCTCGTGGTCAAAAATATAACTAAAACAAACGGGTAAGCTGCACAGTTATCAGTCATGCCGAGATAATTTTTCAAAATTGAGATTCCGAAGAATATTTCATAAGATAGCAAACAACAAACTAATCATCTATCTTGTTTGTTTTTGTTTTTTTAATAATTTTCTATATACAATAAAAATAAATATGACCCGACTGTGTTAGTTTTGATTTTGACCACCAGTCTGTTTACCAACGGACAGGTACCAATAAATAGTGCGATTCTAACGAAAATTGAGGTTCGCAACTTCCTTTTGGCCTTCCCAGTCCATATCAATGAGATGCTGATGCGCACATCAGATCATCTGGGATCTGGTGCTTTTGTCATGCCAGGGCGTTGACGCAGCATTACCTAAATACCTATACTATATATAAAAACACTGCTTCCACAATATGTAGATATTAATAAGTGCATAAGTCATAAATTTGATTTTTCGATTTTCAAAAAAAAATTATGGTTTGTTTCATTAATCAATATTTCGTTTCACTTGATTTTTTCCATTTTGGTAAAGTATTTTTTTTATTTTAATAATTACATAAATATGTATTAAAATAATACTTGCACTAGTTAGTGCTTTATATTATACAAGCTGCGTCAGGCGTGCCTCCGGCACGCCATCTGCACCTTGGCCCTCCGGGCAGGTGGCCCTGGCGGGCAGCGTCTCGAGACGGCCAAAAGTTTGTTTGCAATATAATTTTGTTCAACTGTATTTTAATTAAATATACTCGTATTTTATTAATTAAAAATCAGCTTCAAGAAATAATCTAACACATTGTGAAAGCAAAATAAAAAATTCTGAGTGTGTCAAGCTTACGCACGACGGAAGTGAAACTTCTAGTATTCCTCTCTCTCTTTTCATTTCATTCTCTCTTTTTTTTCTCTCTTACGTTAGTTTGAAGATTATAGGTTAAATAATTCAACGACGAAGCATAGATTTACTCTTTCTAATATTTTCTTATACATGAATGAATTTTGATTTATGTACAGTTCCAAAAATTATTTTTAATGTTACATACAGCATTTTCATTTGTTTGAATGTTCAATAATAATTTTAGTGTTGAATGTGCTGTTTTTCCTCCGTCTAATAAAGTGGCAGCAATTCCAGATGATGTCATTTGTGCCAATATGAGCGAAATTAAAAATGTTTCCCTGTTCCACCTGGTGCATCCAAAAAAAAGAAACCATCTTCTTGAGCAGCGACTGCATGCATAATTTTTGTTCTGGTAACAATTTTGGTTCATTTGCTTGAGCATATGCATTTAAACCATCAACATTGTACGATTGTTCACGTTGCATATCGCGATTAAATAAATCACTTACTGGCCGATTAACTGATGGCATCCCTAATTTAATTAGTGGTTGATTCGAAATGATCATGCATAAATCTTCCAACTTAATCAAAGATTCATTATATATTTCTGGCGAGAAATTTATATCTGGATCTCCTCGAATTCTACGTAGAGCATGTAATACATCTTCACTCATTGAAGCCTTATATTTTCCCCATAATTTAGGCGGGTTAGTTGGAAAACACGTTGTCAATAAAATGGCAAACAAACATCGTATTTGATGTGGCGATGAACCGAGAGCAGCATGGGCAAGAGTTGTATCCCAATGCGAATCTTCTTCTAACAATCGTAATGCTAGGCATGCACCATGATTCGTTGTATGTAATGCACTGAGATACTGGGAAATGTATTTATAATAAGAAACATTGATTAAGATTTGGAATCTTTCTTTCCGACAGGCTCAGGTTAGCCAACTAATAACAATAAAATAATCACATTTAATAATATAAATTTTTCTTTTTATTTAAGAGAGAATGGTGTATTTCTGTGAAACAGTTTAATTCTAAAGTTTAGGGAAAACAAAATATATCTATAATATAATCATAATACTTCTTCAAGGCCTTTGAGAACAATGAATTAACCCACACCCATTGTCTGCCTGGGTACAAAAGAAAAGATAAACCTTTTTTAAAACCCCAATTGCCATTCTACCTGAGAATAATTAATTTAATTATGTAAAATCGTGTGAAATCAAATCAAACCGATTTGGCCCAAAATTTAGATAAACCATCTGGAGCACTAAACAAACATATGGTGTGAATATGGTTTCGATACGTTCAGTGGTTTAGGCATGGGTCGATCACGCACATACATACTAAGGATTATATATATATAAAATTAAATTTACAAATTATGTCTGTATTCAAAATAGATTTTATTATCTTAAAAAAAAAGTTTCTGAAATTTTGACCTGACTACCTGTATACCCCTTTCTTTTGTTAAGAGGGGTTTCATTGTTTAAGACCTGACCTTTCAGGGTAGGGATAATGTATTGTTTGCTTGGCCCTTTTAGAGGCTCTATTTCTATAGATCTTATCTGTCAATCAATTAAATATAAAAATAAAAAATAAAATCAAACCGATTTGGCTCAAAATTTAGATAAACCATCCCCAGCACTAAGCAAACATATGGTGTGAATATGGTTTCGATACGTTCAGTGGTTTAGGCGTGGGTCGATCGCGTACATACACACAAAGGATTTTATATATATAGATAGACACTTAATAAGTCCAATAAAATTTCCTCATAAATTGAATTTTTTGATTCACAAGAAAAAATTATGGTTTGTTTCATTAATCAATATTTCGTTTCCCTTGATTTTTTCCATTTTAGTAAAGTATTTTTTTTTATTTTAAAATATTACATAAATATGTATTAAAACCATACTTGCACTAGTTAGTGCGTGATATTATACAGACACTTAATAAGTGCAATAAAATTTCCTCATAAATTGAATTTTCAATTCACAAGAAAAAATTATGGTTTGTTTCATTAATCAATATTTCGTTTCACTTGATTTTTTTTCCATTTTGGTAAAGTATATTTTTTATTTTGAAACATTACATAAATATGTATTAAAACAATACTTGCACTAGTTAGTGCGTGATTACTGAATAATAACTTTTCTTTAATTATTTTTTACACTTTACGTCACTGTTGTAACTCGTTAAAATTTTCTATAGAATTCCTTAAAATCAACAAGAACAACATTCCAATCTTTCCAAAACGTCAATATTGATTGTAAATAAAATCTTTGAATGGTATTTTCGTTTATGTTATCTCTCTTATTGCGATTTCTTTTCTAATTACTAATTGCATTTTTATTCTACCTTGATAAATTATGTTTACCATAAGTCATTTCTATTTCTATGATAATAGATAATACTATTTTATATTTAGAAATTTCTATTTTTGTCTTTAACAAGTTTTTCTAATCTAATCATAGGTAACCGACCCTCAACTTACCCCCTCTTCTTTTACTTATTCCGCAACACATTTTCCTTTACCAACGATAGTAACTACCTATTATAGTAATATTTCCTGCAATTAATCATATTCTTAGGATAATTTTTATTATATTTAGAAATATTTAATTTATTTCCTAGAACAGTTTTTTCCTATCTAATTGAACCAACTACCCTAGCTTCTCTCCTTTTTAACCGACTTTAAAAAAGGTGGAGGTTCTCAATTCGACTGAATTTTTTTTTGTCTATGTTACCTGATATCTTCCCCAATTGTGAACCGATTTTGATAATTTTTGTTGCATTGGGTTTAGTATAGTTTCCGATTGGTCCCGTTTTTTTTCATTGGTATTAGACCTTTTTTATTATGTTTGTTCAGGCATAACTTCTTTGTTTATTAACCGATTTTAATCATTATTTCTTCGTTTGGATCAGTATAGTTCCAAGATAGTCAAGATACCTGATTATTTATTTATTTATTTATTTTATGTATGTTCAGCGAGAACTTTTTGCCACGTGGACCGATTTCGATGGTCAAGTTCTGATGATATGATCGATGACGAAATAACGTAAATCTCCAATTCTTATGAGCAAATAATTGAAATTATAATAAATAAAATCTTTTATAAAAAAAAAAACAATCTTAAAACGTTCATTTAAAACCCGTAAACGTTTCGAGAGAATTTTCATATTTATGAATTTAATTTTATAATCATTTTCTGATTCATTCGCCCGACCCTTTCTCTTACGAGATGCATGCAAGATATTATATTAAGTCACTATTAATAATATCACTAAATAGAGAAAAATAAAAATAATTGTTAGAAAAAAAATAAAACCTACTTCAAAAAAATTAAATGCAACAAATAAAATAATAAAACTCAAAAATAAAATAAAATACACTAAAAGGTATAAAATAATTATCTAATTTAGTTACAACTAAACGATTAAATTGTTACATGAAATCACTTTTTGAAGTCGGTGCTAAACAAACTATATAAGCGAGCATACCTGCCAATCGTAGTAAGTAAAATCCGTCGAGTTTGATTCATAAAATGTATATTTTTGGCTCCGACTTCAAAAAGTGATTTCATGTAAATATTTCGTCGTTTAGTTGTAACTAAATTAGATAATTATTTTATACCTTTTAGTGCGTTTTATTTTATTTTTGAGTTTTATTATTTTATTTGTTGCATTTAATTTTTTTGAAGTCGGTTTTTATTTATTCCATAACATATTTTTCCTTTTATACGAATAGCAAGCAATATGCGAAATTTTCATTTTCCCTTTATTTATATTTTTTTTTTTTTTTTATAAATTTTTCCCAATAGCTGAAATTGAATATTGATTTTTATGTTGGTAATATTCCGTCATAGTTGTTGCTGATATCAATCCAAAATGAATTTTTTTTATTATATTCGGAAAATATAAAATTAACTTAAACGATGGTATTAAAAATTCATTAAAAAATATGTATATATAATTATTTATTATATATTTTTTTAAATGATTGGTTAGTCAGAGGGAATTATTTTCTCATTTTATTACAGAGAAACCTCCGATGAGATGATTTTTTTTTATAATTAAAAAAAAAAAATGGAATATCCATCCAATTAATTTCATTATTCTTTTTGATATTTTCTATTAAAATTGTCAATTGATTATGAATAATTAGCATATGTAATCTTTGTATAATCAAAGAGGAATTGATAAAAAATTGCTGTGTCCGATTTTGATGATATTTTTTTGTACCCAACCGAATATTTTGTCGAGAAGACTCTTAAATTTATAAATAAAATTTCCGTATTAATTAAGATTCTCACATCTATATAAATAAAAATGTACTGTTACGCTTAAGTGATACGTTGAAGGATTTCCGAAAGTTCTTCACCGATTTCTTTGAAATTTTCACACAACATTCCATTCAAATACATGAATGTTTTTATATATAGTGTTTTTATAGATATCACACCTGGGGCATGTAAAAAATATTTTTTCGAGGAAACAACGCCAACACCTCTCTGGGGGGTAAAAGCAAACAAACAAGATGGCCGATAATAGCTTTTTGAAAATCTTTCAACTTTCAATATTATTTTTGGTCAAGAGAACAATTTTGACAAGTAATATATAATTCATTTACTGTTTTAATACATATTCTGTAAGTTTCGATACGTCCAGGGGTTTAGGCTTGAAGCATAAGAGTTATTGACAGCAATGCGCGGTCGGGTCAGCTATTATCTATATAAATTTTAACCATAAAACGAGACGCTAGTTTATAATATATTTATAATAAAATTTCCGTATTAATTAAGATTCTCACATATACTATAAATATGGATGTCTATCAAAATTTAAGATTTAAATTAACCTCCTTTCTTCTTCCTATTTATTTAAGGTTACTCGGACAGTACCACGGAAGTCAAAATAAAATAAAATATTTTTTCTACTAAAATTAAAAATTTTAACACATAAATTAATTATTTTAATTTAGATGTTAGCTAACATCATTTTTAATCGGATATATTAAATAATTTAATTAATAAATATAATAAATAAATGTCTTTTGACTCGAGTCCCGTGATTTATTTATTTTTAAGTGAAGCAAACTGATATTTTCTATCATTTAGATATGAATATTTACAAAACCCTGGATCAAAAAGTTTTTTTTAACGTTACCTACTATAATTTATCTATATAAATAAAAGTTTTTTGTTTATTTCTCATCGTACGATTTTGCTAGATTAATCGAAATATATGCTTTCAGCCAACATTCCCTATTCACTAGGTATCAAAAGTCCGATTTTTAACCGACTTCAAAAAAGGAGGATGTTCTCAATTCGACTGATTTTTTGTTTGTATCTATGTTACCTGTTATCTTCGCCAATTGTGAACTGATTTTGATGTTTTTTTTGCATTGGGTTCAGTATAGTTTCCGATTGGTCCCGTTTATTTTTCATTGGTATTGGACCTTTTTTGTTATCTTTGTTCAGGCATAACTTATTTGTTTATGAACCGATTTTAATGATTCTTTCTACGTTTGGATCAGTATAACTCCAAGATAGTCAAGATACGTAACTATTTATTTATTTTATGTATGTTCAGCCAGAACTTTTTGCCACGTGGACCGATTTCGATGATTCTTTTTTTATTTGAAAGGGGGTACCATAGGAGTGGTTCCATATTAATTTGGTCAAGTTCTGATGATATAATCAATGACGAAATAATTAATAATTAATTACACGAAAAGCCTTTGTCAGATCTTTTTCAAAAAATTATTTTATACGTATTTGTTATCGATTAATAACATATTAAAAATTCAGATTTTTAATCCAATAATGCCTTAATGTCAGAGCAACCTTAAATTAATTTTTAATATTTTTATTTTTTTTATAAATATATATTTTGCATTGGTAATTGTTTTATATTTATTTTGTGTTAGGAAATGCATCCCCAGGGTGACTCTTCCTGAAAATAGCACTTTTGGGGTACATGTCAATAAAATGTCAACTAAAGTTCAAGTCCTGTCTCGGTTTTGTCTTTGTTTCGGTGAGAAAGACGATCCTTAGTTGCTATTTATCAGAAAAAAGAGTAAACGAATCGATTTTATTTGCAACCATCTGGCATTTTTGACAAATAACCTTCAAAGATAGAATATTCAACGATAAGTTCTCTGTCTTTTTAGACACTATTCTTTTATAGAAAATAAATTGGTATTTTTTGGATTGAGCCATCTAGAACAAGGCTTAACTATTCGGAGGAATAATTCGATTCACCAAGTCGTCAGATATAGATGGGTCAAAAACTTAATTTCTATATTGTTTTTTGCAAATACATATTTTGTCCCAATTTTATAATAATTTAAATAATTTAATCTAACAATTTAAATTATTTTAAATTAAAAAAATGAGCTGAACCTTAGACATCTAGTATTTTTACCACTAGTGCGCTAACCATTACGGTGTTGTTTTTTGAAAATTTTTCCCAATTTTACAATAATTTAAATAATTTAGTCTAACATTTTTACTACGTATTATTTTAAATTAAAAAAATGAGCTGAACCTTAGACAACTAGTATTTTTACCATTAGTGAGCTAACCATTACACCATGGTAGGTCTTATCCAAAGATAAGTAGACACACCTATTTTTCATTTGATTTTTTCAAATATAAATGCATATTCAAGTTTTAAGGTAACAAGTGAAATAATACCTAAAGGATGGACCCTCCGTGGCGAAATTGTTTGGCACACTAGCAAATCCTAATCTTATAGGTTTCCCGTGGCTGGGGGTATCGTGGTTATATTTTATTATTTTTTCTTTAAATTAAATGCCAGAATTATTTAAAAATATTTTGAACTTAGAAGCCTAAAGCTTGAATTACAATATGCAAGTTTTCACTTAAGGCGACTTGCGCCCAAATCGACCATATCAAACTTGCAGCAAGACTCTTGCATTTACGAAAAGAAGAAAGTTTTTAATTAAATTTCTTCCAGAACTTAAGTGACTTGATTTAAATTTTTCGTCAAATTGAAGGGTTGGTTTTGTCACAAATATAATAAAACAATAATTTTAATAAGTTAGTTATCAATTAAATAATACAAATAGTTATTAAAATTATTGTTTTATTATATTTGTGACAAAACCAACCCTTCAATTTAACGGAAAGTTTTTAAGATAAAGTAGTGGGGAGTAAAATGTTTGGCTACCTTAAGGATCTTGAAGTAAGTAGTAGTAGTAGTAATGAAAATTGTAACAGGCACAGAGAATGACTCAAGTACTTAAGTAAATACCTAGTTGAGACACATTACATTACATACTGTAATTCAAACTGTATATATATTTCCACTATTTCATTTTTTCTTTGTTAAATATTTCTTGGCTATTTCTATATTTAAAAATACTTTTTTGTCACTGAGAAAATCAATTAGAAAACACATTTTTTTCCACCCGGTTTCTATTCTCGTTTTTAAGTGTTATGCAAATTATAAACCCTAAGGATTTCTTACACATGGGAGCTTTTTACGAAACAAAAAAAACTCTTCTTTTTAAATATTTAATCCTACTTTTATTTCGTTTTTATTACCTACCCTCAGATTTACACATTCTATAAAATTGCCAAGTGAAAACTCTATGGCACTTTAAGGAAAATTAGACCGATTGTGAAACAAAGCACGGATTTTGCCATGATAAACACATTCTAAGATTTCAATGATTGATGAAACTTCAAAATACGTGTGCATAAAACTTTTACTGTGGTATTGGGGTTTTAAGGGTTCTTTCTTTCTAAGAGAAGGGGAATATACATTAAATGCCTAAATAAAATTGAATAGAGTGATGAAGCCTAAAAGGGCCAACAATTTCCGAGACTTTTTGTTTCACAGAACTAAACATTGCCACTTAAGAAGCAAGCCCATTTATGACCAATTCAAAATATCTCTTTTGTTCTTTATTATAAATCTCTATATATATGTTGACCCTGTTTTTTGCTATTCATTTTGTTCGGTTCTTTGTTGAATGGTTGTTTTCATTTTCTAGTAAGAAGATTATCTTCTTGAGTTACTTAAGATTCTTATTCTTTACTCGATGATAGTAAGCTACATGTCAGAACCCAAATAAACTATCTAAATTCGTCAAAATTGCTTTTTCTATTAGAATACATACTTTTTCGATCTGAAGGCAGTTTAATTTTGCCAAACATTTGCTCATGCATATCATCATGTCTTTGCATTGAAAACGTCTCCAGAATTCGGGGTTAAAACATAATATTTTTCGGTATACTGTAAATCAAAAATACTTGGTTTTGTAGTTCCAGGAACAATTCATCTAACAATTTTTTTTAACTTGCAGCAAACAAGGGAACAAACAACATTCTTTTGTTTCAAGCCAAACTTTGTGAAAATAATCCCATTAAAATGTACAAGATCAACTAAGCGAGGAATAAAAAGGTCTTTTGTTTTAAATTAAGTTTTGGTAAAAGAGCTCTATTCACATGTTTAGGATCAACTAAATGAGGAATAGACTGTACACATAGTCACATTTAGGGAAAGCGGTGTTGGTTTACAGTGAAACATATTAAACAAAGGAGTTTTTTAACGAGTTATAGTGGTGTTTGCCCTCTTTGTGAAACACTACTATAACCCGTTAAAAAAACTCCTGTGTACACATAGTCTTTTATTCTATACCAGTATCTTTATTTAGTATTTTGTGTCATGCAAGTGATAAAACTATGATCGGCTTATGTAAAAAACCTTATAAAGCCAAAACCGGGGTCTCACTCTTTGATTACTTCTCTTGAACTTCTGAAGATATTAACTAATTTTGTTTTCTTTTTCTGTTACAGGCGAGCTCATCTCCGCCATTGTCTCGAAAAGTTAAAAGAAATGGTGCCTCTCGGTCCAGAGTCCAGTAAGCACACAACGTTAGGACTTCTTACTAAAGCCAAGAGATTTATTAAGGTGAGCATATTTCATCATTCAGGCTCAGCGTTTCGTTTTTGTAGACAAACGAGCGTTGAATTTCCCATCCTTTCTTCCTTTAATGGTTGATATTTTCCTTGGCAAATTCGATTTGCTATTTTCAAAGTGAGGACTGCTTCAAATATCTCCTGATTGCCTCCGTTTGTCACTCCCAGAACATTTTCACAATACTTTCTATTTGGAACCAATTCAAAATGTCACTACTTATATCTTAAATTAAATCTGACAGATCTCACTGATAAGACTTTTGTTTCCTATCAACACACACTTGATAAATATTTATCTACGTTTAGAAATATAGATATACAATTCTATTGAACCTGATATATTGTCAATTATTATGAAAAAAGGCCCTTCTCAGGGGAGTTAATTAAATTCAACAATAAAGAAATGCTTTAGTTCATTTTTTTCCACAAACCTGCAATTCAATTAGCCCTAAGTCCTTTTCCATTGGGAACGATAATGCCTTAATTTGAATTTATTCTGAAAAGAATAATTCTCTTTTCATTTGGTCTTTGTATATATACCTTGACAGAAAATAGATTTATTATGATAAATTTGTTCTTGATATATAAACTCGAATAAAGTTGAAAAACAATATCACATCTACACGCAAGGTAAGATTCAAGGAATTCTAGAATTAACATCTAGGTGTATATTTAAATAGGTTAGCTTATAATTGCTGAAAGGGATTTTAACTTCTTTAATTATTATTAATTATTCTAATTTCCTTATACTGGTATCCAGACTGTTTATATCTTTAACCTATAACCCTTAAAATGCTGTTCTTTTCTACCTCGCAAAGTTGCTCTCTTCCAAAGCTTGTTATAATCAATATGACTACTGGTAATGTTTGTGACTGTAGTGTGTAGTGTGCAGAATTTCTGGATTTGTTAATTGCACTTTTTGAGGTAATCACACGAGAAATCATATAACTTTTCTTGGAAAATTCGACAACGGCAGTACAATGTGCAGTGATGTTCAATGGGGATTGATATCGAGACATATTTGAAAGTATTCTACTGTCCTCGCTTAAAAACAAACCCGAGATGTGGTATGTGGTGTCAACAAGATGAAGTTTATAAGCTGGGACCACGACGAAACTCATAAGAAACATGGGGGATCTAGTAATTTCTGGAAGTTTTAACAATTAATTATTTGCTAGGTCTGACGGTTTTTGGCTTCTTTTTTATGGTGTTACCTAAAAGAAGGGTATGTGTGATCAATTTTCCAGTTATATTAGAATTTGAAGACAATAGAAATAAATTAAATCAGATCACTTCAAACACGTGCTTAACAGCCGTTGTGGTGAAGACGAAATGGACGGTATTTAAGGTTGTATTTTTTCATAAATAATGTTCTTGGTGTTTATTTCATCATAATTACAATGCAAGTAATTATCATTAAAAATTATGATAATAATGCACATTACATCCTAAAGTTCAACACCTATATCCCAAGTGTTTATAGACCTTTGTATCTTGAAAAGAATTTGCTAATTTTACTTAGGGAAAGTGGTGTAGGTTTTAGGTGAAACATGATATTAACTAATAAAGTAAAGGGAATGTAGTTTCACAGTGAATGAAATAAAACTCAAAGACGTTTATACAAACTCAATATATTTCGGATTATTAGTCCATCATCAGGAGTTTACAGATTAAAAACTAATAATAATAATAATTAGTTTTTAGTTAATAATCCGAAATATATTGAGTTTCTATAAATCTCTTTGAGTTTTATTTCATTCTCTGTGAAACTACACTCCCTTTACTTTATTAATTAATTTGCTAATTGTTTCAACCCCAAGATCAATATAATGAAAGTGTCCGAAAGAAAAAACTTCCAAATTACAGATCAAAAATCACTAAACACTAAAAGTACTACCTAGTACTAACAGTTTGTAATAAAGAGTAGAATATTAGAAAAAATTTCTTTCCTCTTTAGATAGGATTTTTTTAATTCAACCTAGTAAGAATCTAATATAAATTCAGAAATAGTGCTCTCTCCATTCCCTTGTCACCCTAAAATATCCTATTTAGGGAAACTCCCCCCTCACGCCCTTTATTCTAACGATGTGTGACGATTTGAGGAAATTGAACGGTTACTCACGAACGACTTACAGGAAGAGGAAAATGTTTAAGAACGGAAGACAATATTGGTTTTGTAGGTAGGTTAATAAGTTTTAACAGTTTGAGATCTCAATCGATAACGTATGAAAAGTTTCTATTTTTGGAATTGATGTGTGTTTTATAATTTGATATTTGACAAAATTAAAAATTAAATTAGAATTATTATAATTTTCGAATTCTTTCTTAACTCGAAACGCTTCAATAACTCAAATTCTAGTTTCTAATTTTGGAAATTTTTATCGGTTTAGACATATAGCAAATGGTAAGAATAAATTTTACAGTGCTTCAGCCTTTATTTCTGGAACGTTGAAAGATGTAGCGAGAATCAAACTAAAGCATTTGATAATGAAAATTCTCTGGTTACAATCAGTTCAACATCCTTGATAATTACTTTGGAAATAGGAAACAACAAGCTGTTCATTTTATTTATTGTGATTATAATAACGCAACAGGAAACCCAGGAAAATTACTTAGATGAGAATATGTACTCTAAAACCATAAGAAAAAATTTAATCACAACCTTCAAAAGGTAAGCTTTAGATATTCTTTTTTTCATTATTGTGTACCTATGTAAATATATACATATATGTTGCAGTAAATACTCGTTTTTGGTAAGAACGGGTTCTTACTAGTTAAAACGCGTTTCACTGAATATCTTTGTTGCAACTAGAATTTGCTTATGTTGGTTGAGTTTGGTCCAAAGGTCTAGAATCTTCATTTTGACCTTCTGCCTTTGGGTATTTATTTTCAAAATGTTTCATCCTCTACAACTTTGCTTCAAATGAGGATGTATTTTTTGACATTTTCGTTTTAAAAATTTTGAAAATAAACACCGAAAATAAGGTTGAGTTTGGTCCAAAAGTCTAGAATCTTCATTTTTGACCTTCCGCATTTGGGTGTTTATTTTCAAAAAATTTCATCTTCTACAACTTTGATTCAAATGAGGATGTAATTTTTGACATTTTCGTTTAAAAATTTTTGAAAATAAACACCCAAAATGAGATGGAAGGTCAAAAATGAAGATTCCTTTGGGTCAAACTCAACCTACATCAGTAAATTCTAGTTGCCACAAAGATATTCAGTGAAACGCGTTTTAACTAGTAAGAGCCCGTTCTTATTAAAAACGAGTATTTACTGCAACATATATGTATATTAACAATATATTAAATTACTAATGAAAAGTGGATATTATAGCTTATCATATACACATTCTGAAGGAAAACAGAAAGAATTTCAGTTATTAAATTTTTTAATTGAAATATCACATAATTATATTTCCTAACACTTATAAGATTCATTAAAAATTAGCGTTTATGAATCGTTAGAAATTTTAACATCATTTCATTGGTAACTGGACAAAAGAATGAAAATGTTAAATAGTCCGGCTCTAAGGGTCATCTCAGGTAAAAAATCTTAACTATTTCTGGTAAAAAGGCTTTCAAAATTGGAACCTCCCAAATAATCGTTCTTTCTTTTAAAAAACTAATGAAAGAGAAATTGATATTTGAAGCTTTTTCGTTGTTTATCGCCAGTACACCCAGATTTTCTGACATCCCTATAGAGTTAATTCGTTTGTAACTACCCTGTTAGCACGCTTGTTCTAGAACAGGGATGTCCATCCTTTTGGCTTAAACGGGTCGCATTTGAAGGAAAAACAAATGCCTCGTGTCACATATAAAATTTATTAATTCCAATTGATATTTGTTAATCAAAAAATATAGTAATAATGTAGAATAATGATAAGCACCAAGACAAAAAAAGCAACTATATCATAGCATAATAATCTTTGAGATTTGTTTCCTTTAGAATTCTGTTTTTAACTGAACAAAAAAGGAGGAGGTTCTCAATTCGACTGATTTTTTTTCTATGTTACTTGATATTTTGGCCAATTGTGAACCGATTTTGATGATTTTTTTGCATTAGGTTCAGTATAGTTTCCCATTGGTCCCGTTTTTTTTCAATGGTATTGGACCTTTTTTGCTATGTTTGTTGCTGGGTTCAGTATAGTTTCCCATTGGTCCCGTTTTTTTTTCAATGGTATTGGACCTTTTTTGCTATGTTTGTTCAGGCATAACTTCTTTATTTATGAACCGATTTTAATGAGTCTTTCTGTGTTTGGATCATTATAGCTCCAAGATAGTCAAGATACCTATTTATTTATTTATTTTATTTCTGTTCAGCGAGAACTTTTTGCCACGTGGACCGATTTCGATGATTCTTTTTTTTATTGGAAAGGAGGTACATTAGGAGTGGTCCCATATTAATTTGGTCAAGTTCTGATGATATAATCAATGACAAAATAACGTAAATATCTAATTCTTATGGGCAAATAATCGAAATTATAATAAATAAAATCTTTTATAAAAAATAATCTTAAAATCTAGCAAATTTTTAAAATGTGGCAACACCGTCATCGGCAGCGGTATGTTATATTTGGAAGCTATAAAAGTAGCATGATGTTTATATTTTGACGAAAAATTAAATATCTCATATTTTAGTGCTAGAGGTTTCCTCAGAAATAAATATAAGTGCTCTAGGGTTCCTCGCTCTACAAAAGGTTGAGAAACACTGTTCTAGAGCAAATGTGCTATCTGGGTAAAACCAATATGCTATTAGATACCTGGTTAGATTCTGAAAATGAAATGTAAGCGCTCTAGTATATCGGTGGAACCTTAACATCCCATTTAGAATTCCACCTATCGATACATTAAATTGTTTAATTTTTCACAATTGCCCCCCCCCCCTCCCCCAAATGTCCTCTATTCAAGATTAAGATATTATCCATATAATCATTTTTCCATTCGATAACTTTATATAGTATTTACTTTTAATTGTTTTCTTAGAATTTTTCGGAATTATTCCGATCATTTTTTTCCTGTTTTGTCCTGATGCATTCAATAATCACTATCATTTTTATAAAAACGTTTTGTTAGTAAAAATGCAATTAGAAAAATAGAAATTTTATTGGAGGACATTCAATTAATTCGAAATTGAGCTATAATATCTCAATAATTATTATTAATAGCATTGCTTTTTACTTAACCACTAGGGATGGGATTGCAATCTTGTCGAAAAAATCAATTTTTTTTTCGAAACATCTCAAAAAAGGCTAATACTATTTTAGCCGAAATAATTCACTTTTTTGCTGTACTTCCGTGAGATATTGACTTTCCGACTAGAAATTTTATTGTAAGGCCTTCCGGGAGCCCACTGTGTTTTCCAGTTAGGACCCTTGATTGGGCTGTAACGCTAACCCTACTTGGGATCCAACTGAGCAATCCCAATAGTGTTGCAGTTGGGAATCCCAATCAAAACCCAGTTGGTTAATACCTTTAAATTTTATTGTAAGCCCTTCTGGGACCCATTGGGACCCTTCATTGAGCTGTGACCCCAACCCTACTTGGGATCCAACTGGGCAATCCCAATAGTGTCCTAGTTCGGATATACCAATTGAAACCCAGATGGCCTTACAATAAAGCCACTAGTGTTAAAATTGAGTTAATCCAACAAATTCCTAATCAGATCCCAGTAGGGATACCCTTACAAAAACAACTAGTGTTTAAATTGTGTTAGCCCAACAAATTCCAAATCAAATCCCAGTTGGGATAGCCTTACTGGTCATGACCTATCAGTACCCAATTAGGTCAATTTCTAGTCGGTTTGGATTTTAAGGGGACTGCAACTTCAAAAAGTTTAAGAAGCACTGCTCTAGGACATTAGGACTTGACAAAATTTGTAATTGATTAATCATAGGGGGCAAAGGACTATAATCCCAAGTAGTAATAGATTCATATTTCAAGCCTAGCAAAAGCAAGGCTATTGGCCTTACAGAAAAAAAAATAATTCTAACTATTGATTATTTTCCTAGGACCTATTCCATTATAAATAAAGGAAAAAGAGAATGGAATAAAAAAATAATAGCAAGAGCTGCGTTGTTCCTACCTTTGTAAAGCTTTATTTCGAAATCATTATCTCAAAGGTTTTATTATTATTATTTTCATATTTTTTGCAGGAGTAAAAGAAAGGGATTAGGCAAGATGCAAAAGGTTTAATTATGCCTTCATATAAAGTTTCTTTTTACTTCCTTTTAGATTTAATTGTTTCTCGTTTGTTCGCCGACTCAATAGTCGAGAAGAGAGATCCAGACATCCTTAAACATTTACCGGAAATCTTTTTAGAGTTAGCCTCGGAACTCTTAATGATTGAGCTGAAGGAGCAACGAGTTTTCGGGTTTCCACTGAAGGAAAATAATTAGAAAACGTAGGGCTTTTGATCAATAGGGTAGTTTTTTAGGCATTGACGCGCTAATTTAATTATGTTCAAGTCTTATCAAATTTGTAAGCTTTAATGTTTTCTAAATTCACTTAGTCTTCGCCTCTACAATCTTTGCTACTTTAACTTGAAAATC
>JALMQS010000120.1:1303934-1373236 GCA_024734495.1 Forficula auricularia | reverse complement strand
TTTTTTGACTAGACTGTACTTCCAGCCTATATATAAAGCTTGACAATGACGTGGCCATTTCAGTTAACCTAAAATCGGATTTGCTGCTCATACTTGAGAACGATCGCAGAATAAGTCGATCAAAATGTCGTAGTTTATGAGTGTTCAAAAAATAATTATGTATGATTTCAACTCTTAACTAGTATGAAAAAAATTCCTTTCGTGCGTAGGTAATAATCAACAAATAATAAATAAATAGAGGATTAATTTGTTGTTTGTTTTGTTTTGCTTTTGATCAATAGGGTAGTTTTTTAGGCATTGGCGCGCTAATTTAATTATGTTCAAGTCTTATCAAATCTGTAAGCTTTAATGTTTTCTAAATTCGCTTAGTCTTCGCCTCTACAATTTTTGCTACTTTAACTTGAAAATCCTATTTGATTTATACTATATAGTATACCTATACTTTTCTCTAATTCAATCACGGGAATTAAAAGCTTACATAATGTTTCTTTTTTTCATTTAAATTTATAACAACTGTTAATTTTCACAATAAACTTTAAGGATGTGCTTTCGCCCCCAATGTTAAATAAAAAAAAATTGGCACGTTCTGATGTGGACATGACTTTACCATACACCCTGGCCCCTCTCTTATATTTAATAAAATTATTTATAATTATGTAGGGGGGGGGATTAGTTTTTGCATTATTTAGACTTCTGGAGGACTACTGATTATGTATACAAATTTTGGTCGAGTTTGGTACAAGGGTCAAGTTTTTCATTTTTTGATCCTAAGCCCCCCTCCCCCATTTTAAGCGGTTAGTTTTTGAATTTTTAGTCTTCTGGTAGCCCAGTGAGTATGTTTACAAAATTTTGTTGAGTTTGGTCCAATGGCCTAGATTTTCATTTTTTGACCCTACACACACACTCCAATTTTGGCCCCAGAAAAAATATTTTCGTTATTATAGCTTCATTTGATCGTATATTTCATTTTTCTTGTTTTTTTTAGTTTGAATATATTGTAATTTTAATTTTTAACCCCCTCTCCCCCCTAATTTTAATTTGGATTTTATATTCACACTAGTTTTTGAACTAGCTCGTTCACAAAAATTTGGTAACGCACAGACTAACAGACATTTTGACAAAACAATTATTATCTCGAAAAATAAAAATTTTTTGATGTTCACTTATTAGGGTTTTTTGTAGACCGAAACGCCATGGTTTCAACCAATTTTTTTAATCAAAATAGTTTAAGCCTTTTTAGAGATATTTCGAAAAAAACACTTTTATTATGCACGATTACAATACTTGACCATATCCTGTATGATAAAATAATATTAGATTATAACTATAACTTGATTTTTTATAATACTGCTTTGGTGAAGTTTCAATCACACATTACAGTGCAAATTTTTGAAAATAAAATTTTTTAAAATCTAAACATTTTCTCAGACTTTTATGGAAAATTAAGATCTTGACAGTTTCTCTTGAATTATACTATTATTAATTGAATAGATAAAGTTAAAAAATACTAAAAATTAGCTTTTTGAAACATGCAGGTTTCTTTTTTTGCAATAAAATATATTTTTTTTACTTAGGGAAAGTGGTGTAGGTTTTAGGTGAAACATGATATTAATTAATAAATTAAAGGGATTGTAGTTTTACAGTGAATGAAATAAAACTCAAAGAGGCTTATACAAACTCAATATATTTTGGATTATTAGTCCATCATCAGGAGTTTACAGATTAATAAAGTAAAGGGAGTGTAGTTTCACAGTGAATGAAATAAAACTCAAAGAGGTTTATACAAACTCAATATGTTTCGGATTATTAGTCCATCATCAGGAGTTTACAGATTAATAAAGTAAAGGGAGTGTAGTTTCACAGTGAATGAATAAAATTCAAAGAGGTTTATACAAACTCAATATAGTTCGGATTATTAGTCCATCATCAGGAGTTTACAGATTAATAAAGTAAAGGGAGTGTAGTTTCACAGTTAATGAAATAGAACTCAAAGAGGTTTATACAAACTCAATATGTTTCGAATTATTAGTCCATCATCAGGAGTTTACAGATTAATAAAATGCGAGGAGTGTAGTTTCGTGAATGAAATAAAACTCAAAGAAGTTTATGAAAGCTCAATATGTTTCGGATTATTAGTCCATCATCGGAGTTTACAGATTAATAAAGTAAAAGTGTAGTTTCACAGTTATTGAAATAGAACTCAAAGGCTTATACAAACTCAATATAGTTCGGATTATTGAAGTACATCATGTACTAATAATCCGAAATATATGTTGAGTTTGTATAAACCTGTTTGAGTTCGTACAACTCCTTTACTTTATTAACTAATAAAATATATCATTGACCGAGGAATTTACTGAGGAATTTACTTTAAAAAATCACATAAATGCTATGTTTGAATGTAAACATAAACAGTATTAATACAACGCATTGCTAAATCATACAAGAGTTATTATCAGCTTTTAATAAATTAAACTAACTTTTGTATTTAATTAATTTTTATAATTTTTTTTATTTCAAACATTTACGGATTTCATACTATTTATTTTTTAATTCTATTCTTTTTCATTTGTATTTTAACTTATTTGATTAAATATTAGATACTACACTTCTTTTAACTCAACTGGACCGAAAGGACCTCCTTAATAGTCAATTAGAGTAGTTTTTCTCATGATTGCCTGCGAAGAAAACGGCCTAGGGAATAATAAATGAATCTAAGCTGTATTTCTGGTTGCCTATGCAGCAGGCGCTACCATGATATAAATGTGGCGGTCGACTCTACCTAAAAATATATTATTTCATAATCGCAATTAAAAATACAGTCACTATATATTATAAAAAATAATTTTTAAGAAAAAAATAAAACCGACTTCAAAAAATTAAATGCAACAAATAAAATACACTAAAAAGTATAAAATAATTATTATCATATTTAGTTACAACTAAACTACGAAATATTAACATGAAATTACTTTTTGAAGTCGGTGACAATCAAACTATACCTATAAGCGAGCGTACCAACCAAACGTACTAAGTATGATCCGTCGAGTGCGATTCATAAAAGTTATATGTTTGGCACCTACTTAAAAAGTAATTTCATGTTAATATTTCGTAGTTTAGTTGTAACTAAATAAGATAATAATTATTTTATACCTTTTAGTGTATTTTATTTGTTGCATTTAATTTTTTGAAGTCGGTTTTATTTTTTTCTTAAAAATTATTTTTATTTTTCTCTTTTTAGTGATGTTATTAATAGTGATCATATCATCAGAACTTGACCAAATTAATATGGCACCATCCCTAAGATACCCCCTTTCCAATAAAAAAAGAATCATACAAATCGGTTCATAAACAAAGAAGTTGGTCCTGAACAAACCTAACAAAAAAGGTCTAATACCTATAAAAAAAATGGGACCAATCGGAAGGTAGACTGGACCCAATGCAAAAAAAACCTCCTCCTTTTTTGAAGTCGGTTAAAAACACTTTTTTGTGTGTATTTCAGAAAACCACAATTGTATTTCTGAATTCTCAATTGAATATTAGAAAATCCCAAAAGTATTTCAGAAATCTCTATTCAATTTCAGAAAACCCCAATTGTATTTCTGAATTCGCAATTGAATATTAGAAAATCATAAATGTCTTTCAGAAATTTCAATTCAATTTCAGAAAATGTCAATTATATTTCTGAATTCTCAATAGAATATTAGAAAATCTCAAATGTGTTTCAGAAAATGTTTATTGTTTAAATATGTTTATTTTCTGTAATACAATTGATATTTTCTGAAATTCAATTGAAAATTCTGAAATACAAGTGAGATTTTCTTAATATTCAATTGAGAATTCTGAAATACAAATGAGATTTTCCGAATTTGAATATAAATTTCTGAAATACAAATAATGTGATTTTCTATTATCCAATTGAGAATTCTCAAATAAAATTGGGATTTTCAGAAATTAACTTTATTTTTTTTTTGGAATAAAATTAGAAAAGGTGTAGTAGATCTAAATAACGAGACCTTAAACGAAATGATTAATAAATTCATAAAATTAAAAAAAAAAAAGTTTTTCTCAGAAATAAATAAAAAGTCTAGTGCAATTCACACCTTTTAAATTTTGAAAACTTCATTTTTTGAAGGTTTCCAAAGGCCGAGGTAGTTTTCTTAGCACTTTGGGGCACTGAGGTCGTTAGTGTACTGATTTTTTGACTAGACTGTACTTCCAGCGTATAATTATATAAAGCTTGACAATGTCGTGGCCATTTCAGTTAAACTAAAATTGGAGTTGGTGCTCGATTCGTTAGGGGTCGCTGAGGTCGTTAATGTACTGATTTTTTGACTAGACTATACCTCCAGCCTATATATAAAGCTTGACAATGACGTGGCCATTTCCGTTAACCTAAAATCGGAGTGGGTGCTCGTTTCGAAAGGGGACGCTGAGGTCGTAAGTGTATTGATTTTTTTATTAGACTGTAAAAGCTTGACAATGACGTGGTCATGTAAGTTAACCTAAAATCGGAGTTGATGCTCGTTTCGTTAGAGGGCGCTGAGGTCGTTAGTGTACTGATTTTTTGATTAGACTGTACTTCCATCCTATATACAAAGCTTGACAATGACGTGGCCATTTCAGTTAACCTGGTGGGTGCTCATACTGGAGAACGATCGCAGAATAAGTCGATCGAAACGTCGTAGTTTATTAGTGTTGAATAAATAAATAATTATATATGATTTCAACTCTTAACTAGTATGCAAAAAAATTCCTTTTCGTGCGTAGGTAATAATCAACAAATAATAAATAAATAGAGGATTAATTTGTTGTTTGTTTTGTCTGATTAGATAAAGCTATGCATCCCAATTGACAAAACCACCTGAATGGAAATTCCGTACAAAGGGAGAAGATTGCCAATTCTATTCTATGATCGCTCATCCATGGGATGAAACTTGACTGGCACCGGATCAAATGTTTCACTACCCTGCTTAGACCCAGCCAATTTATGCCTTTTACTTTCTCTCTCTCTCTCTATATATATATAAGTTCCTGTTTCTTCTTGTCAAATAGCTCTCATTAAAAGGAGATAGCTCTTAGTGAGAACGAATGCTACAGAGTAGTTAGATATATATGAACTAAAAAGCTTAAAAGAATAAAATATTTGCCTTGAGGGCAATGTTTGCCTAATGGCTCTATTGTCTCGGGAGAGTTTGAAAAGCAAGGGCTCCGCCCTAAATACCAAAATACATAAAAGAAAATGGAAGTTCTATTAAAAAAAAAAAAAAAAAAAAAAATCAACAAAATTCTTATTTATAAAATAAATAAAAACAAAAATTTTATATAAATCGCTACATAGGATAAAAAAAAGCGTTCGCGTATTATTTGTATATAAATAATTAACCGACTTCAAAACAGAAGGAGGTTCTCAGTTCGACTGAATTTTTTTTTTATGTATATGTTACCTGATATCTTCGCCAATTGTGAACCGATTGTGATGATTTTTTGCATTGGGTTCAGTCTAGTTTCCGATTTGTAAAAATATAATTTTCATTGGTATTGGACCTTTTTTGTTATGTTTGTTCAGCCATAAATACTTTGTTTATGAACTAATTTTAATGATTCTTTCTACGTTTGAATCAATATAGCTCCAAGATGGTCAAGATAGCTAACTATTTATTTATTTATTTATATGATGTATGTTCAGCGAGAACTTTTTGCCACGTGGACCGATTTCGATGATTCTTTTTTTATTGGAAGTGGTACCTTAGGGGTGGTCGCATATTAATTTGGTCAAGTTCTGATCATATATGATCAATGACGAAATAACATAAATCTCCAATTCTTATGAGCAAATAATCAAAATTATAATAAATAAAATCTTTTATAAAAAAAATCTTAAAACATTCATTTAAAACCCGCAAACGTTTCGAGAGAATTTCTATATTTATGAATTGAATTTTATTATCATTCGCCCGACGCTTTCTTTTACGAGATGCATGTAAGGTATTATAGTCACTATTAATAACATCACTAAAAAGAGAAAAATAAAAATAATTTTTATAAAAAAAAATAAAACCGACTTCAAAAAAATTAAATTCAACAAATAAAATAATAAGAACTCGAAAATAAAATAAAATCCACTAAAAGGTATAAAATAATTATCTAATTTAGTTACAACTAAACGACGAAATATTAACATGAAATCACTTTTTGAAGTCGGTGCCAAACAAACTATATAATCCAGCTAACCCGCCAAACGTAAGTAAGATCCGTCGAGTTCAATTCATAAAATCTATATGTTTGGCACCGACTTCAAAAAGTGATTTCATGTTAATATTTCGTCGTTTAGTAGTAACTAAATTAGGTAATCATTTTATACCTTTTAGTGCATTTAATTTTATTTTAGAGTTCTTATTATTTTATTTGTTGCATTTAATTCTTTTGAAGTCGGTTTTGGGGGGGTCAGATAGGCTAGTCGGTAGCGCATCATCCTGCTAACCAGGTTCGAATCCGACTCGAGGCATTCGGCTAAAATCTGACCCCCGGGATAGGGACAAATTTAAAAAATATATAGTATCGTAAAATGGCTTATGGTTAGAAAGGCCGAAAAGCCAAAAAAAAAAAAAAAAAAAAAAAAGTCGTTTTTTTTTTTTTTTCAAATTTTTATTTGTTAGATCGATTCTAGAATGTATATTTATCAATACAGTTAAAAAATCATTAGCTTTTCAAATGGAACGTTAAGTGCAAGTTAGTTGTGACGTCATCTTTGTCACGTTGATAAATAAATAAATTTCTTTTTTGGATATCTCATCACGTTTTTTCACAAATTAAGAATTAATTGCGGTAAAAATAAATAAATCGGCTCACCCTATTTTGACCTCTAACAATAATTTTATATTGTTTTTTTTAAAAAAACTAATAAAATTTTAGTTAGAATTTTGGTGTTTTTTGAGGCTCTTGAAAAACTTGGAAACAGATGGAATGTCTTCGTTAGGAAAAATAAATAAAATTTCCTTATATTCTAACTATTTATTTTCACGAAAAACTTTTGCGACGTTTCAGCGGATATTCTCATGCCATCATCAGTCCTGGTTTTATACAACATAGTACATTTTTCTGTGTAGAATGTCATTCACTTTCTACAGTTAACGACATTTATAATCAACCAAAGCTGGTGAGTTTTCTTATGTTAAATTATTATTGAAATGGTATGTCCATACAATTGAAATTACCATATATATACAATGAAATGTTTTTAAATCTTTTCTCTTAAAATGCCTTTCTTTAAAATTGCTTTTTATAATTATTATCTCTCAAAATATTTATTTAACAAATTTTCAACAAGTTAATATGACATTTCAACAAAATTATAATTTAAAACATTAATAGTACCATATCTGAAATTTTAGTTGTTTAGTTATGTGGGTTCGAAGAGTGAAATACGAGTAGAATTGGAGGTCTATATACGAGATTTGTTCAAAAGAAAGGGTGAATTTTGAATTTTCGCGGGCTGTGTACATTCGATTATCGAAAATTCTTTTTGTTATGTTGGTACACATGTGTTAGTCATATGTTGGCATTATCAGCCCATTTAGATTAGTAGTTTGTTGTTGACAAGGAGCTAAGGAGGAACAGCTAGGCTAGAAAAGCAGGAGTGGGGGTGTCTCCAGTCAGGACAGGCATTTCCCCTCCAGCCGCCATCTTGCGATTGGCACAAAACCTTCTCTTCCCATCTGAACGTATGTTAATAGTATCCATCTTTAAGACAGTTCTTTTTATTATTAACAGTGATAAAAAACAAGTTTGATTTTCTTCATATATTTTTTGTTTTTTATTAAAATTGTTTATGTTTTAGATTAGACTGTATATATTTTAATTTTCCTTTAAAACAATAAACTAGTTTCAAGTTTTTTGACACTAGAGTTAGTTTAATTGACGCACTTTACGGGTATTTATTCTATTTCTCGTGTTCCAAATATTAATTCGTCAAAATTTTCTTACAATTGTACCTGATTTAAAAACTATATTTTAGTTATTTTTATAATATGTATTTAAAAATTGTTGAATAACCCATTCATGTGTTTAATCGTTTTTCGCTTTTTCTTACAATTGTACCTGATTTAAAAAACTATATTTTTGGTATTTTTATAATATATATTTAAATTTTTTATTTGTTTTATAACTTTATTAATTCTTAATCTTTGAATTGAGTAAAAAACATTGGTTTAATAAATAAATAAAAATTGATTTGCTCATCCATATAACTTTACCATACACCTATTTCCTCCCTTATATTTAGTATTTAATAAAAAAATATTTAATCTTTTACGAAGGAACCCTCCCTTCAGTTTAGATTAGATTTCGAACCCTATTGTTCTGCCCCCTTTTAGACTGTTCCTATAAAAAAAATTTCAGACAAAAGTTGTAGAGGTTAATTATCAGAATATTAGGTATCTGCAACCAAATTGGTATCAGGCATATTAACGTTGTCATGAATTTTTTAAGATCTCAATCACCCACCATTTGCAACCCTTTGGGGCTGAAGTCACCAAAAACTACTCCGTTCTTGTTTACATCAAGACTGAATTTAGAGCCAAATTTTATTGCAATCGGTTGAATGTTGCGGCCTGCAGCGCACATACAAAATTGGGATACATACATACACATATATTCTTCGAAATCTACCTAATAATGGGTACGAGTGCGCTCTTTTGTTTTATCAAATTTTTACTGAAAGTAGCTATTTAAATTCATTGCATATCTAAGAAATAACATTTTTGAATATTTATTTATATATATATATATGTTCTATTTAAGAACCTTTTTATTTAAACTATATAAATATTAGCATTGCTCTTATGGGCATTCTCTATTCTTTCCAATTGCAAGATGGCGGCTGGTGACGTCAGGTGGAGACACTTTCTCGAGCTAGCCTTCCCTCCCTACCTCCCTGGTTGTTGACAACTGAAAGGGTTAGTGACGTTTGTGTGTGTTCTTCGATTTTTGACTTTTGAAAAAGAATACGAGATACTTCTATGATTTTTACTTTACCTTACAGGGTATGGTCAAGTATTGTAATCGTGGATGAAAAAAGCGGTTTTTTTGCTTCTTTTTTTCGAAATATCTAAAAAACAACTGAAACTATTTTGATTAAAAAAATTGGGCGAAACCATGGCATTTCGGTCTACAAAAAAGCTCTAAAAAGTTAACATCAAAAAAATTATATTTTTTGAGATAATAATTGTTTTGTCAAAATGTCTGTTAGTCTGTGCGTTACCAAATTTAGTTGAGGGGCTAGTTCAAAAACTAGTATGAATATCAAAGTCAAGTTTCACACCTAGTTTTGGTGCATTGAGATTAAGAGCTTGGAATTTGATAGAATTTTTTTAGATACCAATTTCTCCTGTATTTATCGGAAGGAATCAGAATATTACTCCAATAATTCCAACAACTTTTCAAAAGTTAATATTCCCATACCCCTGGGTAATAATTATCCTTTTCTATCATATTATATTTATAATACTATTTGTACAAATACGAACGTGTTTCGTTCATTCTTAGAAGGCGTTTCGAGAACCGTGTCTTTATACAAATTTCATTACAACTTCAAAAGCTCTATATAAATATGAATTGAACAATTTCTTTATTTAAGGTAGTTCTTTCACAAATGCAAAAATTCAATAAGTCTTTGAAACTTGGAATATAAGTCATTAAAAGCATAATACATATACTGTTAAAATTTGAAGACGATTTACCACACCATACATGAAATAATTGCAATTTAAAATGACATTTTTTACATAACGTAGATAGGGAAAGGGTGGGGATATGATCATTATTTTATTTTTTTTCATTGAAGGACTTTCACCATCCTGATGAAAAACTAATATTTGTTAGAATAATATATTCGGAGTAACTTAAAAAAAAATAAAAATTATTTACCACGTAGTTTTGATAAAAAACAAAAAAAACATATTTGTGCGATTATTTTGAGTAGAGGGGATATAAGCACAATGGCTTGGAAACGATCTATCAAGTATGTGTGTATCCATATAGCGATTTCGTAGTGTGAGTTCTACAGTCACGTTAAAAAAACATAACCTAAAATTTTAATTCCATCCATATTTAAAGAGTGGTTACGAGGCTAAAACTTTTTGTGTGGATTGTCGCGAAAGAACCTCCTTAACATAAAATTAAAGTCATTATATATATATACCAGCTGCGAAGACCGCCATCGGCGGGTATTTTGCTTGCTAGGGGGCGTGTTTGGAAATTTTAGATTTTAACTTAATTTTAAGCTCCAATTTATTTATTTAATGCATTGCTTAAGCGCGACCAATCACTGACCTCCATTCGATCTATTATATTTAGCCATTCAGAGATTATGCCGATTATTATTAAGTATAGATTTTTCCGAGGGGTGAAACGCGACCTAATATGCTGTACACCTACTTCCACTTGTACTTCCAAATATTTCCAAGTACTTTCAAATATTTCCAAGTACTTCCAAATGTTTCCAAGTACTTCCAAATATTTCCAAGTAATTTCAAATATTTTCAAGTACTTCCAAAATACTTCCAAAGAGGTGTACACCTACTTCCAATCGCAGATCACGCCTCAGATTTTTCGGAGAGGGTGAAACATAATCGAAATTAAGGTAAAAGTAATAATTATTATAATAAAAAGTGGTAATATCACTTTCTTAATAAATAAAAAAAAAAACAGACAAACTCTTAATAAAATTTGATTTATTTTATAAACTTATATATAATAAATCGAAATTATTTTTTTAGTGATGTTTTTTCTTTTATTTATTGTTTCAGGATTTAAAGAACTTTGCTAATAAATTATAATTTTTCAAATGTAAGAACCTATATATCAAGATAAACTAAGTAAAAAGTGAACCCTTGATATACTAGTAGAATATGGAGCCAATCCTGAGAAATGAAAAATATTACATAATTAGAAAAGCAATATTTAGGAATAGATAAATAGGTCTAAGATATAAACAAGAAAAATTAGCTTCAAATGATAAATGTCAAAAATATACTCAAATATCAAGTAATATTAATTGATTTATTTACCTACAATATCTATAATTAATATGAAAATTAATCAATTTTTCTTTTTATATTTATTATACTTTGAGCCTTGACTAAAATAATTTCCGGTTTACAAGCAGAAACAGCGGAGATTTTAATTTAATAATGAGATTTGTTAAAATTAGTATTTATTTATTTTTTTATTCATTTATTATGAATAAATATGTGAAAAGATTCAATTCTTATAAGTAAGAATATCAAAATTAACTATTGTATCATAGGAAAATAAAGAAAATGCTATACTCATTTAACTCTTTATAAGATGTACTATTTAAAATGAGTTTAGTTTTCTGAAAATTAATATTTTAGTTTTTCTATAAATTCTAAATCAAGTTGATAAGATAAGGGTCCCCCCTTCGTATCAAGTACCCTTCATAGTGAGCGTTAACAAAGTAATTTTTTCGAGCTATTCCAACGAAATTATACTCATTTAACTTTTTATAAAATTTACTATTTAAAATGAGTTTAGTTTTTTGAAAATTAATATTTTATTTTTTCTATAAATTCTCAATCAAGTTGATAAAGGTCCCCCCTTTGTATCAAGCACCCTTCATAGTGAGCGTTAACAAAGTAATTTTTTCGAGCTATTCCAACGAAATTATACTCATTTAACTCTTTATAAAATTTACTATTTAAAATGAGTTTAGTTTTTTGAAAATTAATATTTTATTTTTTCGAGAAATTTTCAAACGAGTTGATAAGGGTCCCCCTTTTTATCAATGTCGCTTTAAAGTGAGGGTTAAAAAAAGTTATTTTTTTCGAGAGATTTCAACTAAAGTTTACTCATTTAACTCTTTATAAAATCCACTATTTAAAATGAGTTTAGTTTTTTGAA
Organism: Forficula auricularia; assembly: GCA_024734495.1. Classification (NCBI taxonomy): domain Eukaryota; kingdom Metazoa; phylum Arthropoda; class Insecta; order Dermaptera; family Forficulidae; genus Forficula; species Forficula auricularia. The sequence continues at coordinate 1,361,314 of JALMQS010000120.1, read as the reverse complement.
AACTAATATTTTATTCTTTCTAGAAATTCTCAATCAAGTTGATAAGGGTCCCCTCTTTGTATCAATGTCGCTTTAAAGTGAGGGTTAAAAAGTATTTTTTTTTTATAAATTTCAACGAAAGTATACTCATTTAACTCTTTATAAAATCTACAATTTAAAATGAGTTTAGTATTTTGAAAATTAATATTTTTTTCCCCTAGAAATTCTCAATCAAGTTGATAAGGGTACCTCCTTTGTATCAATGTCGCTTTGAAGTGAGGGCTAAAAAAGTAATTTTTTCGATTTATTCCAAAGAAAGTATACTCATTTAACTTTTTATAAAATATAGATAAGTTAAATATTCAAGGGTTGGATTGGAATTTGGAATAGCAAATATAAAAAAAGAAAAATTAGAAAATTCAGATATGTGACTAACAAAAACCTCTAATTTATAAAATTTAAATTCTACATAAGTCCCTTACGTTTTGGAAGAACTTTAATAAAAGGAATTTCAACTTTTTGGAGAGGTGTTGTGTCGTACCTATATCTATTTATCTTTAAGATAGACAATAGGCTGGTTTTCCTCATTTATCTATTGAATCCTTTTTCTTAAGACACTGAATGTAATCCGAGGGGTGAACCGCGACCTGAAATTGTGTACACCTACTTCGACTTCCACTTTCATTTCCAAGTAGAAGACAATAGATGACAATAGATTATCTAATTAATTCCAAAGTAATTCCAAATAATTCCAAAGACGGTGTACACCTAATTCCAATCGGGCTTCACCCCTCGATGCAATCCATCCTAGTACAAAAGTCACTTACATTTTTGAAGAATCTTAATAAAACGAATTTCAACATTTTGGAGAGGTGTTGTGTCGTATAGACAATAGGCTGGTTTTCTTCATTTATCTATTGAATACTTTGCAATCCGAGGGGTGAACCGCGACCTAAAATCGTGTACACCTACTTCGACTTCCACTTTCATTTCCAAGTAGAAGACAATAGATGACAATAGATTATCTAATTAATTCCAAAGAAATTCCAAAGACGGTGTACACCATAATTCCAATCGCGGTTCACCCCTCGATGCAATCCATTCCAATACATAAGTCACTTACATTTTTTGAAGAATCTTAATAAAACGAATTCCAACTTTTTGGAGAGGTGTTGTGTCGTACCTATATCTATTTATCTTTAGGATAGACAATAGGCTGGTTTTCTTCATTTATCTACTGAATCCTTTCTCTTAAGACACTGCAATCCATTCCAGCTAGCAGGCCGTGTAATGGTATGAGCTAGATTGTGTGCGTGTCAATTCCTCCCAAAAACGAGCCTAAGCGTTTATAGGAGATTTGAACTTGTCTAGATAGCAAACACTCTTGTACCCTTGGCCCATCGTGGAAGCGTGTCCGCCCTTTCTCTTTTTTATAGCTACTATCATGTTCCAGCCAAATAAAATCAATAACCCTCCCCACACCACCCTTAACTCCGTTTGTACCAAGTAAGCGATTTTTAAATATTCAACACCCCTTAGCAGTCAAATTAAATCAAGCTCCTTTGTCAATTCGTTTATTCGATTAATAGATAATTCTCTCTCTTTCTAAGGCCTTCAATTCTTCAAGATTCTAAGACACCAAATTTTGGATCTAATTCATTGACCGAAATTTTTATCTTTTTTAGGGTTCTGTTCAAAAGTAAACCGGGATTCTTATAGGTGTCACTACAATTTACTAACCTGTCAGAGCAGTAATTTTATAAAGAATAAAAAAAAAAAATATTATATTAAATATTCATTTACTATGAGTTAAGATTTCTGGGTCACTTGTTTCACATTAAAATTAAAAAATAAATGAGGTAAATTATTTCAATATATATATATTCTTCAGGAAAGTACAGAATTTTAACTGTACTTTCATGAAGATGGGCTTACCAGCCCGAAATATATATATTGAAAAAATTTACCTCTTTTATTTTTTAATTTTAATGTGAAACAAGTGACCTAGAAATCTTAACTCATAGTAAATGAATATTTCATATAATATTTATTTACTTTTATCTTTATTAAAGATGTTTCACCTTGCACCAACACCACAATCTCTATTAATTAGCAGTAATTTTAATCAATTATTATTATTTATTTGATTGATTTACCAGACAGTTTCGGTCACCTTTGGTTGACCATCTTCACTAGTACTGAAAATTGAAACATTTTATAAGATTTACTTGCACAAAATAAAAACCATATAATTTCGTTCAAGATTTTATAATTTTTCACTTAACAAATATATAATAATAATAATTGAATTGATTAAAATTACTGTATTTATTTATTTATATGACTAAATAAAACCCCTTTAATTTATAAAATTTAAATTCTACATACCTAAGTCACTTAAGTTTTGGAAGAATCATAGAAAAAACAAATTTAAAATTTTTTTTTAATGACCTTCGGGAACTATAGCCCATTTTGACCATTGTGTGTTCGTGTGTGTGTGTGTGTGTGTGTTGATCCCTAAAATCAAAAATCATATTAAAATTTTTACTAAGTTATTATTTTTGAGAGGGGCAAATTTTATGTGAGGTCAAAAATATAACACAAAATATATTTTTATTTTTATTTATTATGGGATTTGAAGTATTCCTGTATTAGGTGTAATTTTTTTAATTTATTTTCATTTAAAAAGACGATCTGAGAAAGCTCCAAGGTGCCCAGTTTATTTTTGTACCTGTCGGTGCTCACAGATGGTTAACTTTTTTTTGGCCTTGATGAACACCATTTGGCCATCATTAAATGGCTAACTTAGGATTATTAAAAAGTTTAATAAATTCACTCATTCTATCCTTATCAACGATAAATTTGATATCTTAAACTCCCACTTGACAGGCTTATTTTTATTATTTTAGTAACAAAACAAAAGCATTAGCGTTTTTAGGGTTCCTAACTACCCTATTAGCACACTTGGTCTAGAAGATGTTTTCTAGACACTAGGAGATCTTATAGACATCTTATAGACAATAAGAACTGGATAAGACATCTTCTAGAGTGAGTGTGCTATCAGGGTAAATCTATGAAGCCTGCCTCCGAGACCTGTAATATTCAAATTGCATTAAATGTGAACTCTTTGAAATTTTTTATTGAATTCTTATGACTTTTACAATACATCCATATGTGTTTATTAAGAAAGAAAATTAATTTAATTAATTATACATTATATACCTCCTTTAGATAATAACTTCTCCATTTTGAGAAACTGAAAACATATTTGATATTTGAATAAATAAAGGTAGTGGGAAATTGAACTTTTTTGAAACAAAACACAGTATTTGCTTGCTAGACATAAAGCAAATAACATATTTTAGTTAAAAAAAAGATCTATTTCCGACTACCTTCATTTATTTAATAATTTGAAATTTACTTACTATTTAATTTATTCGATCTTTGACATCGATAAAAAGTTTAACTAGCCGGAAAAATAATAAAAACTTTTCCTAAGGAGAAATCATTGACGTTGTCCTCTAAATTTTGTTAGAAAAAATTATTAAAATTGTCCAAAGACAGTGTGTCAATTTCGTCCCCAATATAGTTTTAGATTTTAACTTGACTCACGCCATCACTGCAGTGGTCAAGAGAGAAACTATTGTCAGTTGTTGAGTTGGTTTGTTAATGGCGACCAGTGGTGTTAAATTTATTCATATGGTAAAACAGAAAAATGACTTCATAAAGGTAGTGATTAATTATGTCGTTCATAAGTGTGATTTCCGTCCCTCCAATAACAAGTCATATAAAAATATTTATTTAAAAAACTTTCTAGTGTTGTTTTACTTTTACTAAATTGTAATCAAAATTGTAACCTTCTATATTTTTAAGCTAATTCCTTCCTATATTACCAAATCAAAATTCTCTAATGTCAATTCCGTCCCCTTGATTGTCACACCTAATTGGGAAAAATCATAAAAAATTGAAAAATATTTTTTAATTCATGACCATTATTAAAAATCGGTCTATAGATAGTTGAGCCACAAAACTAAATTATTATTGTTGGTGTGCGATAAAATTATATTTTCAAATTTTTAGGTATAAAGAATGCAAAATAAGTTGGATTTACTCATATATAGTAGTATATTGTTAGGGACTATTATAGTTTCGAAGTTTTGACCTTCTTCATCCGTCTTTACAAACGAATGTTAATCTTTTTCGTTTATCCTAATAAATATTGAAGAAAAAACTTATAGGCCTGAAAAATCCGCTTGGTTCTTAAGGTTAGTGGTTTATGCTGGTAGATATACTCGAAGCGTTAATGATATGGGTGGATAAGAAGGTGTTACGTTACGCCCATGAAGGTCCAACACCTATTGTTCAGAATAGACCCTTGCATTTTTGAAAATACGTGTAAGAACTCAGAAAACTGGAATAAAAGAGAGACTAAATATTTAAGAGTTATTCAAATTGCCGATGGAAATAGAGTTTAAATTTCTAAGAAGGTTGTCATCTATTGATCCGAGATGGAATGGATTATTTTTAATTATATGTCCGCTTGTTTTTACACTCAGGTTCGATTCCAGACAGTAAAAACAACAAGACATATTATTAAAAATAATTCAATTCATCTCGGATCAATAAATGAAAACCTCGTGTGATTTTATTAGAGATTTTAAACTTTGGTCAGTGGTTTTTCAGCGGGCGATTAATTATACAATTTTAAATCTTATGGTGAGGAGTTTGGTATCATTTAAAAATTGTATTTCGATAATTGATGAGGCAACCATCATCATCAAATCGAAGTCTAATGGCCAGTTGTATATCGGTTGGTAAAGTCTTTGTAAAAGTTGACAAAGGGTAAAACCTTAGAATCCAACTTGTGCCCGGCGGGATGGCCATCCGGGTGGGCACAATGTGAATTCTAAAGTTTTATCCTTTTTCAACTTTTGCAAAGACTTTACCAACCGACATACATCTGGCCCTAAGATATTTTTATAATTCTTAAAGGCTAGTTAAGCAGAGCCTTTCGATTATTTGCAACAAGATCGCTCTGGGATGCTCTTTATACTTAGCTGTGCCCTCAGGAGACCTGACTTAATCAACAATAGACGCTGGCGTTTTTAGATTATTTGAATGTATAAAAAAACAATATATATACATACAAAATAAGCCCTGCGGGTTGGGCATAGAATAGACCCGCAGTATTCCCTGCTTGTCGTAAGAGGCGACTAAAAGGGAAAGGGTAAATGGGATTATTCAGCCTTGATCGGCTACCCATCTCGGGGAAATAACCCTTAATAAATTAGGAGTGAAGCCTCTTTAAGCGCTTGAGGGTCAAACTTGACTCTGCTGTGACAGCTTCTACATTCTGGCTGACTCCAGACGTGTTGTTCACTGTCAGCTCGAACTACTATAGATTAAGCCAACGCAGATGTGTTTCTCTCTAAAATTGTCCACCTGGGCAAAAAAGTCCATTATTATTATTATAATATTACACAAAAATATATATGATACTGATCTAAAAATGCTCAAATATTGCATTCTTGAAGTACTAATAACAGCCGTTAGAGCACTCTTAAAAAATCCCAAATAATAATAAATAAATAAAGCAATTTGAGCCGCGAAAGTTAAATAATGTAATCAATAATTTCTTATGTTAATTCTACATATTTAGAAAATTATTTTATTATTTTTTGAAAAGAAAAAATGAATTGAGCACCCGACGGGATTCGAACCAGTGTCTCTCTCCTTTAGCCGGAGATTGCATTTACCAACTAGGCCACGGATGATCCCGCCAGGTAGGCTCTTTAGATTGAATGTCATTTTTCTTTTTCCCGGTTTTTTCTATTTAAAGTATATGTAGTTACTTATGTAAATAAATAAATTTATATTTTATCGAATAATGATCTTATAAAAATTATAAATTTTAAAAAATCATAAAAAATGATATTATTATCTCTAAATTCAGCCATCACTTGGGACGCACATAATCGTTGAATAACAAACATTCTTATGGAGGAGAAAACTTATTTACTATAGCTGTATGCTGTATAAATGTCAGGAAATCTACCTTATTAATTCTTTACACCCTGAATAAATGTCACCGCTATCGTGATTTTCGCCTATAATATCAGGGCAAGGATTTAGCTACATAATTGATCTTTTCCGTTTTTAACCGACTTTGATAAAAAGGAGGAGGTTATCAATTCAACGGAATGTCTGTTTTTTTGTTTGTTCATTTATTTCTCTTTACCGTGTGAACAGATTTGGATGATTTTTTTGCATTGGGTTCAGTCTCGTACCCGATTGGTCCCGTTTTTTGTTTATTGGTATTGGACCTATTATGTATGTTCACGCATAACTTCTTTGTTTATGGACCGATTTCGATTATTCTTTTTTATTGGAAAGGGGATACCTTAGGGGTAGTCACATATTAATTTGGTCAAGTTCTGATGATGTTTGTTCTTCGATTTCTCTTTACCATTTCGATGATGTTTTTTACTTTAGTTTAGTAAAATTTCATTAGTAACTTTCTTATAAATCCCCCCCCCTAAGATTTTTTGTTATATTCAGTTTACCTACCCCTTGATTAGTTAAATTCTTTAAAAACTTTTAAACCCAATTGATTTTTCTAACTGAATAGTTAAGCATTAATGATTATTTAATTCTTTTTCGTCGTTTCAAGGTTACCTCGAAATCCCAGGCGTCAGGCAACCCTCTTGCTTTTCCATGGTTCATTATCCGGGAACTCTTGATTGCATTGCATGTTTCATCTTCTCCGCTTTATTATCCTTCCTTTTTACTTTGACCTGATGAAAACCATTCATAACTAGATTTATAGAATCATACTTTAAGCTTTAAGCCTCTCTCTTCACGGGACTTCAGCACTAAACGAACAACCCGTTTTCAATTTTTCGTCGAGAATAATCGCTTTCTTCATCAAGCCCATTTCTCTCTGGTGTGGTAATCTGAAAACACTTTGAATTCGAAGGGAACATTAACATCCATTAGAGTTACAATTCAAAGTTCTGAAATTATTATCAGGTTCATCCTTTTGACAAATATTACAATGGCAACTTCCCGAAACTCATTATATAGCGAGACAATTTAATCCAGAGATAATATTTTTAATAATATTTATTTTTTTAATCCAACGCCATCTTATCACATTTCCCCACATTAATCTTATTTGTCCTAGAAATTAAAATCTACTTTAAAATAGAATAACTTAAAAGTATATTTATCTGATTCTCCTTTTTTCGTTATTGGCAGGAAAAATGGTATAATAAATAATTCTCATTTCATTAATCCACCAAAATGTCGTCTATTTAATATACCGGGTGAGTTTTTTATCTTGAGACAGTCTTATAACTCAAAAACAGCATTTTAGCGTTTACGAGTTACAGAGCTCTCTGGCGAGTCCAGGGCAAAACCATTGTGCAATATAATGGCGGAAACCGCTCTCTTCGGGCCAAATTTTGGTGACATTATCAAGAGTAAAAAATACTCTTATATACCGGGTGAGTTTTTTATCTTGAGACAATCTTATAATTCAAAAACAGTGCATTATATGGAAAAAAGTTTCAAATAAAAGTTAATTTATATCGAGGGGAAAACTTAACTAAGCTATTGTTTGTCGACTTATCAATTTCAAGGGTATTTCGAGGTCAAGTTTTCTTTTTTAAACGGAAACCTATATGTTTCTGTACATATTCTGAATCTACACAAAAAACTGAACAGCTTTTATAAGAACTATTTTTTTATACGACATCAAATAAAAAATATTAAATCAATAAGATCTCAAAAAAAAATCTTAATAATTATTTTTAACAATCATTCAACTTAATTATCAAATAATAATGATCAGATATTTAATTATTAAATAAATAATTTAATAATAATTAATAATTTACTAATTTTGGGACACTGTTCTGAGACATTCCAGAGTGATACACTCTACTGGATGAATTCCAGTTCCAATTTCGTTATTTTGGGTCGATTCAGTTTATTCGTAGCCTTTAAATTTCTTGTTTTTTTTTAAAACAGATTTACATCACAATAAAATGAAGCTTGGGAGGGTGTATTCCTATCAGGAAAACTCTCAGGATCCATTTCAATGACAGCCCCATAACAATTCTTCCACATTCACCGGATAAATTAAGACCATTTCAATTTTTTCTTCAACAAAAAATGCTCCATTTTTATTATGGTAATACAATATGACTATCTACTGGATTGACACGAGAAAAAAACTTTTTTAAACTCAAGAATTTTAAATAGTTCTATTAATTTTAAATAGTTCTATTAATTTTAAATAGTTCTATTAATTTTAAATAGTTCTATTAATTTTAAATAGTTCTATTAATTTTAAATAGTTCTATTAAGTAGAAAATAATCTCTTAAATCTGTGTACCTACGTATAATGAAGTTTTAAGATCATTATAATCACTTATTTTCATTGTTGTGACTTTTCGATTTAGTAAATATTTATTTAATAATTAATTTTCAATCATTATTATTTGATAATTAAGTTGAATAATTGTTAAAAATAATTATTAAGATTTTTTTGAGATCTAATTGATTTAATATTTTTTATTATTTGATGTCGTATAAAAAATAGTTCTAATAAAAGTTGTTCAGTTTTTTTTTGTAGATTCAGAATATATACAGAAACATATAAGTTTTCATTTAAAAAACAGAACATGACCTCAAATTACCCTTGAAAGCTTGCTCTAGGTCGACAAACAATAGCGTAGTTTAGTTTCCCCCCTGATATAAATAAACTTTTATTTGAAACTTTTTTTCATATACTGCTCTGTTTTTTAGTTATAAGACTAAGATAAAAAACTCACCCGGTATAAAATGGAAAAGTATGTATATATGTTTGTATGATCCAAACGATCTGATTGGCCAGTGCATAGCCAATAACAAAGCGGTAAATTATTAGAACGATTCTAATTGGTCAGATAGTGATCGTGCTTAGCCAATGTGTTAAATAAATCTTTCCTTATTGTTGAATCAATTTCATTCAGCACATTCTTTCAATACTTGCAGTATCATTTTAAATTTCACTTATTAAATTGGAATGAACGAGATGCTCCTTGTCAGGGGCCAGGTGACGCCGGTCCGAAGGCCCGGTCGTCAGCTAGTTTAATATAAAATTCAATTAATTTTTTATCTACTCCGTGTATAACATCAAAATCATCAATCTGACAAGCCATGTTTAAACTTTAATTTGATAGAGGAAGACTGAATAACTCATAGCAGCAGTTAAATTGGGGAGCCTAAACCAAATCATGATATTTTCTTTTTTAACACCTCTCAATTAATCTCATAAAGATTTCAGATGAAATGAAATACAATCTTGACATAGACAGCTAATATTTGTGTTCAGGGACTTGTAGCATAGTTGATTAGGGAGGCCTTCCCGCCGGAGATGCGAAGGACCTTGGTTCGAGCCTCAACTGAATCTTTTATCTATAAATCAATACTTTATAATAAAGCAGTAAGGACTCACTTGGTTTGTCCGGTTTCGACCACTTATGCCTCCGCCTCTTCAGGCCCCACCCCCTGTATACTCTATCTAGCGTAGACTTTCTGGAAGCTTCTAGGAATTTCGGGAACATTCTGAAAGGACAGTCGTTCATAAGAATTGGACTATGTCTCGCGGAGTGATGTTGAGCGAGGGTCCTTGCACTTTTCAGCTGGTTTGATTATATTTTCTTTTTAATATTGAAATTTGAGAATTTATATTTTCATTATTTAGGGCTTTGAAACTCTAGTAGATGTTGGTTTCTTGGGATCTGTATACATAGAAGCCAATACAAAGGACAAAAGGTGTTTACGTTAAAGCTATGATAAACATCTCACATTTCCTATTGAAATGAAAGAAAATTGGAAAAAAATGATTGATTCTTAAGAAAAAATACTTTTTTCAAGTACTATACCGAATTGAAATTATTTTTCTTGCTGAAAATAGCAAAGTTGTTGATCTGTAAGAGGAATTCAATAACGGTGTTCATTATTTGGATCAAGTAGAGAATATTCTCCCAAAAACAGGCATAAAAAGAGCACACATTTTCTTCAATCCCTATTTATATTCATATTTGCTGAGTTTTATTATCTTTGTGAAGTATTAAACCTAACAAAATTTGTGGAATATATTTAGAATGATCCTTTGATATAAACAACGTCATATTTTCAGTCATTTTTGGGAGACCTTATTAGGCAATTGCCCCGATGATTAATACTTGGAGACCGAGGGGACAACAGTCCTGATTTACTATCTAACATATATAATAATTATTTTTTATATATGGCTTGTTCCTGTTTTTATTTATTTATATTATGTCTTTATGGATTTTTTGGAACTGTAGATGGGAAATTGTTAAATGAGAACACTATCTTGGAGAGTATTTTATTGTTAAGTTTTATTATTCATTAACTGGCAGACTGTTTATACATAAAATTCAACGAAAAAGTAATGCATAAACTGTCTGCCAGTTAATGAATAATAAAACTTAAAAATAAAACACTATCCAAGATAGTGTTCTCATTTAACAATTTCCCATCTACAGTCCAAATAATCCACAAAAACATATAATATATGGTAAATGAATATGCAATTTTGAAAAGGGCACATGTCTGAAAATCGAAAATTTTCAGGAATGAAAAAAAAACTAATTATTTTCTAAAGTAGTAAAAAATTTATAAAATTTATTTTTGAGTTACATTTTGGGGGCAGTAAAATTAATACCAGAGTTGTGCCTTTTTCGAACTTATTAGTTTTTAGATTACATTTATATGAAAAAGTGTATTTGTCAAAATATGTGAGATGTGCCCTTTTCGAAATAGCATATTCAAATATACAATATGTTTACTTTTTGATTTAAATTCCACATTTTTGTTTTTAATTTATCGATTCGCCAACTTCTTACTGAGCCACCTGGCCCCTGCGGTATTCAAAATGTCTTCGGGCATTTCCGTTATTTTTGGGGCCCTCTCGGCTGCGCACAGTGCTTGAGGGCTTTAAATAGATAGATATTAATTATTTCATTATGTTATTTTTCATTTAGACCAGGGGTGTCCAACCTTTTGACTTACAATGGCCACATTTGAAGAAAAAAAATTGTCTCGAATCGCTGATAAAATATTATAATTCTATTGATATTTGTTATTCAAAAAAGATAGTTAATAATGTAGAAATAAGAACTTTGTTATTTTTTTAGCTTCTAATTTTACTTTTTGTTAATTTTATACTTGAAAATAGCTTCTCGTATAATATGTAAAATTATATTATGTATTAGTATTTGTTTATATTTTTTCCTGACTAGATAACTAATATAAAATTCTAATAAAGAGAAAATATTCAATATTTCTTTCAGATCGGTATCTAATTTTGTTCTTCTAGAATATTCAATCAGAAAATTTGCAAGTAGAAAATTTATTTCTATTGAAAATAGATTCGAAAATAGACCAAAATGATGATTTCTTTTTGGAAATTTTGAAATCTAGTTCCAGATTCAAAATTTAAAATTAGCACTTTTATTTTTCAAAAACTTCACAGTAGATTTTTAGATTTCTTATTTTAGAGAAAAAAAATTATCAGGCCAAATTGTTGTGTGTTTTTCAGTATCTACATATAAATCTCAATGTTTTAAGAATTTTTTTGACTTTATATTTGGCCACGGGTTGGACAGTCCTGCTTTAAATCGAATGGAATTAAAGAAGGATATGATGAATAATAATTAATTTTTTAAAAAAGTTACGGTTATAATAATCCCTGACTATCCATTATCTATTGACATGTAAGAACGTGCAAAGATCTAAAAGGCAAGTCCTGACAAGTTTTAGTCCAGGAGAAAAATTATAAATTAATTGTGATTGTTCTAGGAAAGCCCAATTCCTCCTGTACTAGAATGATAACTAAAGACTTGGTTATTGTCGTAGCATATAAATTACTGAAATAATAAATATTTTATAAAATTAAAACATGAGAAGAAGAAGAATTTTTAAATATTCGAAACTTCATTATTTTTTTATCTTATATAGTTGAGCTTATAATTTTGCTTTTAGTGAATATTATTCTTGAAAAAAGCTTCACATATTGTACAAATTTACATTCATATTTCGAAAAAGGGAATAAATATATCTCTCTACATATAAATCTCAATGTTTTATGGAAGTTTATGATTTTATGTTGGGCCACACTCATTGCAGTGCTGGGCCGCATGCGGGCCACGGTTCGGATTAATAGAAGCAAATTTTCTCTTGAAATATTTTTTTTTTCTATTTTTATAAGTGATTTGAAATGTGCTTTTTCTCTAGATCATTAATTTATTTTTGGTTTATGCCTGTTTATTTTGTTTGTTCAGTCATTAGAAGAACGGGACCGAAAGTGGGCTAACCAAAAGGAAACCTTACATCGCGAAGGGCGTTACCTTCGACGAAGACTCGAGCAACTTAATTCAACTTTGATGTTGACAAAACGACGAAGTGTTAGTGAATGTTCCACAAGCACCGTTTCATCTCATAGTTCACCATCGTCTGTGTCCGAATCAGGTGGGCGATCCATTCATTCTTACACAATCTTTCTCCTTTTTTTTTAATTTTATTTAACCAATTTGTCCTCCATTGACCTCTTTTTCTGTAAATTATTTTTATTTTTGAACTGTTTCTTGAAATGATTAATGACCGAGGCGAAGTGAAATTAATATACGATTAATTGAAAAAAAAATTAAACAGGTGGACGAATCGGTGTCTATTTTTAAACTTTCCACTCGGTTATGTAATTTCCTATTTTTTTAACTTTTTCTTTCAATGAACTTAAATAGATATTTTCGATTTAGAGTGAAGAAATCACCATCTCTTTTTTCTTATTATAGCCAAGACACATTTAAAATGAATGAAGAAATAAATACATTCTTTTATACAGAAAATAGTAAAACGTTTATTTTAGGGGTTTCATGCAGGAATCCCTAATCAAATTAAATAATTTTTAAACACGACTTTAATTATATTGCTGAATCAAACAAAATGTATTAAATTCATTATTATTACTACAGTGGAACCCCTCAAATCCAAACTAATTCGGGCCGTAGTCTGTTCGGATTAGCCGAAAGCAGCTTCGACAATTGAAGATTTTATTACTAAAGAGTCTGCAGATGTTGTATAATGAAGGTTTAGCGTGAACATGGTGGAGGAGTAGGTGTGGATTAGTTGAGATGATAAAGAGAGAAATGAAAGCCGGAAACCCAAGCCAAACTCAGAAAATTAGATAAGAATCCAATATTAGGGAGTTCTTGTGACCTGAACAGTATTAATTAAGATAAATTATCTACCACCAATAATAAATTACAGTGAAACTCCTCAAATCCGAACTAATTGGGGCCCTAGCCTGTTCGGATTTCAATTTGTTCGGATTAGCCGAAAGCAGCTTCGACAATTGAAGATAACTGATATCAAGTGAAAGATTAAGTGATATTTTGTGTGTTTCTATTATTATTTCATTGTTTTTGCAAACTGATTAACCTAAAGAATTTCAATAACTAACTTTTACCGTTTTTAAATCCTGGATGTAGACACATTTACACTTTTTTAGGTATGCTAACTGTACTTCTTTGTTAATTTTTCAACTAATTATTTAAAATAAGGGTACAATGTAGAATATATATACATAATTGTTTTATGAGTAAATAAATAATTTTGTCTTTTTTGCGTTCGGATTTCCCGGGATTTCGGATTTCCGGGGTTCGGATTTGAGGGTTTCACTGTATTTATTTTATTTTATTTTATTTTAAAATTCATAATAAAAAATCTATTTCCAAATGATTTTTTATATTGAATTTCCTTATAATAAATAAATAAATAAATAGTAATAATAATGAATTTAATACTTTGGCCATCCCAACAGCCATGTTTTGTTGACTTTTATCGATGAACTCTTAAAAAACTCAAGAACTTTACGGTAGAGCCTAAATTTTACGCAACCTTGTAGAAAACGTGACGAATTGATTGCCTATATTCAGGCGTATGGTACAAGGCTAGAATTTTAAACTAAATCTGACATATTGGAGGGGCTCTAACGCTCCTTAGCGACTGGGCCAAAAGGACGGGACCTAGAGGGAATTGTAGATTACAAATAAAGTAATTATAAGAAAGAAAATTAATAATATTCATTTTCTTTTCATTAGTTAATTTTTATTAAGTACCTACTTATGCATTCTTTATTTAAATTAAGTTTGCATCTAGGAGGGGGGTAGCTGCCTCCCTGACAACCCCTGGGTTTATTTAAATGCTCTAATGTTTCTGATTGATAAAGGAGGTATTTTCCACCAACAGTTTCATATTCAAATAAACGTTATACTGATTACTTAATAATAATTATAATTATTTCTTATAATATTAAAAGCAAGAACATTACATTATAAATGAAAAAACGGACTCTCTAAGAGGTTCAATTGCACTTAGATATTAGAGAAATTCAAGATTATTAAAAGAATAAATAAAAGCTTCTTGATTTAATAAATGAGGGTTGCTTGAAATATGTCAATGGCTAAGGGGAAGAACCTCATTTATGAACAGCCCCTATACTCAAAGAAAAATATGTACATCATCTTGTCAAGCAGGCAAAGCCAGAGGGGCCACGACATTGAATTCCTCACGGAAAGAAAAATTACCTTGGCACAATAAATAACCTGGGAAGAAAGAAGGTTGCGCTTATCGTGTGAAACACACATTCCGATTGGGATTTAATCACCCAAATGAAAACTTACATCCAATTCAGTTGCTATTTACTTACCCATCAATTCTCATTTTTTACATACTTTTGTTTAACATAATTTCTCTTCTGTCTCGAGCGAATCTCTAAGCTAATTTTAATCTAACGAGCCAATTTGTTGAAATTTCGCAAATATAGTTATTTGGGACCATATTCTAGAAATCAATAAAGAAAAATATTATTTAAACTTTACAATATTGAATGTAAGCATTAAAAGAAATCTCATTGCAAACTTTCGAGAGCGCCTTCGAATTTATGTTCGTGAAAATAGCCATCATTTGTTAGACATAATTTTTCGCACATAAGCAGTCAATAATGGCATAGTTCAGAGATTGTTCCTATGGAAATAAAATATTTTATTTTGAAAAATCCGCAGAATTATGATTTTCTGAAAAACATCCGTTTCCCATGACTCACATTGTATAAATAATAAGTGCTGTTTTTTACCCAACGCAAATATCAAAGACTAAAACGGACAATATAAAAATCAATTAAAAATCTAATTAAAAAATATGCTAAAAATTTTTTTTGCATCGATTCCCAATATAATTCCATGCCCACATGACCAAAATTAAAAGCATAGGTGCCTTTAACCTAAAATGATATTTTATTAAAACAAGCTCCCTTTCTTTGTTATGTGAGTTAGGTATGATAATTAGTTTAACTTATAATAATACAACCAAGTCTTAATCTTAATAAAAAAACTTGTACACCAAATTTCAGCTGATTAATAGCTTGAACCATTTGAAACCTCTCCTATAACCGTGTAATTTATATTTTTCATGATTATCTGGCTGTTTCTCCTCGTATTTCAATTTATTAATAAAAGTTTCAGCTTTCTAGCTCAAACTGATCGCTTACAATCTGATTCGTAAAATCTGCAGGCTGGTTTAGAAAGTTTTTTCTTTTTTCTCAAATTTATTTATTGTTTTTTTTTTATCTACTCTTATTAATCTACTCTTATTAAACGAGCAAAAATTGTATATATATATATTGTATTTGTAAACGGCTCTACCGATTTTGATGAAATTCACGGGTTAGGGGGTTTTCGGGTTGACAATTCGATCTGTCACGGTCTCATCTTCGGCTAAATTGTTTTTGATGGGTTTTTTCGTAATCAAATTAATTATTCTCAGGCAGAAAAATGCCAATCTTGGGGTTTTAAAAAAGGTTTCTCTTTTACTTTTGTACCCAGATAGAAAATGGGTTGGGTTAATTAATTTTTCTCAAAGGCCTTGAAGAAGTATTGTGATTGTGGTTTTTAACATATTTTGTTCTCTCTATACGTTAGAATTATTAATAAACGTTTTATAATTGTTTTTTATAAAGAACCTTATTTATTTATTAGAATAAAAAATGATCAAGAATTTATTTAAAAATATCTTTCTCATAAGCAGATCTCAATTTTCTGAAAATATGACACATTTTGATAGGTTTTATTTATTAACAATTGGATGAATAAAAATGATCCATGTGGTGGAATCAAAACAAAATAATTGGCTGTTCAAATAAGCAATAACTAAACCCGAGGTGGCTCCAGGTACTTCTTAATAAAAAAATGCTACATATTTTTGCAATATTCCAATTTATTAAAAAGAAAATACTTACCAAATAACTATTTTAGTGACAAATTTATTTCTCTTAGAGAAAGTATATTTTTCAATTTTCTGACATGGCGAGAGAGAGGTTCAGGGTAATAGATAATGAGAATTGGAAACACGTGTGTTAAGTTAGTTGAATGCGACCCGGCAGGGTTGGGAAACTATTCGATCCAGAGATAAATGGAAAACCTAGCCGAGACGTGAGTTCATGTCTCTGAAAAAAAAAAAAAAAGGTTCAGTTCATAATCTGAAGAAATCTTTTCACCTCCCGGAGTCAACACTCAGAACATGAAGCAATTCTCCTATTTTCTTACCTTTTATTTATTTATTTTTTTTCTTCTCAAAATGGGAAAAGGAATTTGTCTTTCGTCAAGCTTTTTCTGATTTCAATTATTGTTGATACAAATTGAAATCCACCAGTAAAGGTTTATATACCTGGATTGTTTGGCTTTCTTGCAAACGTTTCGAATTAACCTTGATGAAGTTTCTCACCCAATTATTTTTATTTTTCTCTTCATGATGAGATTCTATCTTGAAAATAAAATAAAAAAAATAGGACAATGGCTGTGGTCAAACTTTATAGATAGTTTTACGAAGTTTTCAAGCACTTCTTCATTCCAACCCTATTATTTTTCAAATATAAAAATATTGAAAAAATTAAGTTGCTCAGAGTAGCAGAGTTGATGGATTCAAAGGGAAGAAATCAATGAGGTTATATATAGAGATATTATCTATTTATATTTAATAATAGCCCTTGGTCTAGAAGATATCTTCTAGATATCTTAAAGATTTCTTAAGGACGTTCCTTAATATAGCTCAGATGCAGTTCGCTCTTTCACCTACTTTCACATGCGCAGAAATGCAAAAATATTTTCACTGCGTCGTTTCTTGGATCTGGCAACATTGCATTCTTACCGACGCTAAAATACAAAGAATAAAAAAACACTTCGTGAAACATATCAATGCGAAATACCAGATGAGAATAGTATAGTTAAGTTGAGATTAGCTAAAAATCTCAAATATACCAGCTGAAGAAGTTTTTTAGATATGGAAAAATTGAGTGAGTTTAATGCGTCGTTGCCAAGTCGCCATCTTTCACTTGCCATGCAATGCGATAAAAAATGAAAACCCTCAAAAGTACCTAACTTTTAACATTTTTCATACAAAACGAATACCGCTTGATACAATTATTTTAACAGAAAAATATTTGTTATTTCTTCCGTTAATGATTCTCAGTTTTTCAAAATAATTTCAAGAAAATTACGATTGTTATTTAATGATTCTGTTTCAGTCGTCTTAACATCAATCGGGAAAGGGTTCGAGTGTTAAATATGCAAATTTCAATGGCCAATATTTACAAATTTAGGGCCGCAAGGACTATTGAAAAAAAAATTTACCTATAAAGGACAATTATAAATATGTGTATTCAAAGTTTTAAAAGGATTGGAAGAAAATCGATTTATTAGGGAACGTCCTTATGTTAAGTTTGAGCTTTATAGCTCAAATATTTCGAAGTCAACAAAATTACCAAAATTTACGTGCAGAAAGAGTTCTTAATTTTTTTTTTACTTTTACCTCTAATTTTTATTTAATATAATATTTAAATTTTTTTTTTAATTTTACAAAAAGGTATTTTTTTTTTTTTTTTGATATTTATGTAACTATAGCTCAATTTCAATGTAATAAAGAAGCGAATCATCTTGTTTTGGCTATTATTAAATTACATAAACATGCCCGAATTATATTATTATTATTACTATTATTATTCCAGAGATGAACTCAGATTTCACCATTTTACAGTTAATGGGGAATGAAGCCAAGTAAAGTTATCAAAGAAAAAAAAATTAAAAATAACTCTCCCTCGCACCCTCATTCTTTTTTCTTTTCTCTCATTATCTAATATCATTTTTTAATATTATATCCAAATTTAGATTGTTAATAAAGGAAATCTAGTGAAAAATATAATTTCACTTTTTGCCTGTTTTTTTTTTCGCTTTTAAGTCAAAGAAAGCTAAGTTGAATTTTAATTTATTTTATAATTGAAATTTTTTCCCCTATAACTTACTCTTTCATATAATTTTTTTTACGTTTATTTTTTCTTTATTATTTAATTTAATTTTTTTTTCTGTTATTCTTTCTTTTCCAAATATTTTTTATTCTTTTCTCTATTGATAGCCATTTATTTTCTCGCTATGTCTCACAGTTCAGTTAATTAATTTTTATCTGTTTTTTTTTCCATAAAACTAATAATTAAAACTAAAAACAAATTCCTTTTGGTTTTATTCGAGAGGTGATCCGCGATTGGAAGTAGGTGTACACCTCTTTGGAAGTATTTTGGAATTACTTTGAAATATTTGGAAGTACTTGGAAACATTCGGAAGTACTTGGAAACATTTGGAAGCACTTGGGGATATTTGGAAGTACTTGGAAATGTTTGGAAGTACTTGGAAATGTTTGGAAGTACTTGGAAATATTTGGAAGTACAAGTGGAAGTAGGTGTACAGCATATTAGGTCCCCCCCTCGGTTTTATTATAGTATGTCAATTTGAAAACTAAACACCCCTAGTATCACTAAACTGGTAAATTATTTCAAAAATCTCTAAAACACATCAAATTTGAATTCGAGGGGGGAGAATTTTAACGTATAAATTAGAACGCCCGCAGCAAGGTATCGCCAATCACACAAACCGAATTTTTACATGAAATCACTTTTTGAAGTCGGTGCCAAACAAACTATATAAGCGAACATACGCGTCAAACATACCAAGTAAGATCCGTCGAGTGCAATTCATAAAATGTATATCTTTGGAATCGACTTCAAAAAGTGATTTCATGTAAAAATTTCGTCGTTTAGTTGTAACTAAATTAGATAATTATTTTATACTTTTTTAACCGACTTCAAAAAAGGAGGAGGTTATCAATTCGACTGAATTTATTTTTGTGTGTCTATGTTACCTGATTTCTTCACCAATTATGAACCGATTTCGATGATTTTTTTTGCATTGGGTTCAGTCTACTTCCCGATTGGTCCTGTTTTTTTTCATTGGTATTGTAACTTTTTTGATATGTATGTTCAGACATAACTTCTTTGTTTATGGACCGATTTCAATGATTCTTCTTTTATTGGAAAGGGGGCACCTTAAGGGTAGTCCCATATTATTTTGGTGATATGATCAATGACGAAATAACGTAAATCTATCCAAATTATAATAAAAAAAAATCTTTTTTATAAAAAAACATTCTTAAATCGTTCATTTAAAACCCACAAATTTTTCGAGAGAATTTCTATATTTATGAATTGAATTTTTTTAAACCCGACTTCAAAAAAATTAAATGCATCAAATAAAAGAAGAATAAGTCAGAAATAAAATAAAATACACTAAAAGATATAAAATAATTATCTAATTTAGTTACAACTAAACGACGGAATTTTTACATGAAATCACTTTTAGAAGTCGGTGCTAAACAAACTATATAAGCGAGTTTACTTAGGGAAAGTGGTGTAGGTTTTAGGTGAAACATGATATTAATTAATAAAGTAAAGGTTGTGTAGTTTCACAGTGATTGAAATAAAACTCAATGAGGTTTATACAAACTCAATATATTTCGGATTATTAGTCCATCATCAGGAGTTTACAGCTTAAAACTGACAAATTAATAAAGTAAAGGTTGTGTAGTTTCACAGTGATTGAAATAAAACTCAATGAGGTTTATACAAACTCAATATATTTCGGATTATTAGTCCATCATCAGGAGTTTACAGCTTAAAACTGACAAATTAATAAAGTAAAGGGTGTGTAGTTTCACAGTGATTGAAATAAAACTCAATGAGGTTTATACAAACTCAATATATTTCGGATTATTAGTCCATCATCAGGAGTTTACAGCTGAAAATTTAAACTGTAAACTCCTGATGATGGACTAATAATCCGAAATATATTGAGTTTGTATAAACCTCTTTGAGTTTTATTTCATTCACTGTGAAACTACACACTTTACTTATTAATTTATATAAGCGAGCTTACTCGCCAAACGTACTAAGTAAGATCCGTCGTGTGCGATTCATAAAATGTATATGTTTGATACCGACTTCAAAAAGTGATTTCATGTAATAATTTCGTCGTTTAGTTGTAACTAAATTAGATAATTATTTTATACCTTTTAGTGCATTTTATTTGATTTTTGAGTTCTTATTATTTTATTTGTTGAATTTAATTTTTTTGAAGTCGGTTTTTTTTTTATAAAAATTATAGTGCATTTTATTTGATTTTTGAGTTCTTATTATTTTATTTGTTGAATTTAATTTTTTTGAAGTCGGTTTTTTTTTATAAAAATTATAGTGCATTTTATTTGATTGTTGCGTTCTTATTATTTTATTTGTTGAATTTAATTTTTTTGAAGTCGGTTTTTTTTTATAAAAATTATAGTGCATTTTATTTGATTTTTGAGTTCTTATTATTTTATTTGTTGAATTTAATTTTTTTGAAGTCGTTTTTTTTTTATAAAAATTATAGTGCATTTTATTTTATTTTTGAGTTCTTATTATTTTATTTGTTCAATTTAATTTTTTTTGAAATTGGTTTGTTTTTAATAAACATATTTGATGTGCCTTAATTTACAAAAAAGATAATTTATTTACACCTTAAACCAAGCAGCGAAAGACCTGATCATAAGTTAGCTTTTTTTATTATAGTTTTTTTTTCTATTTCCGAATTAACTAGCGTTTGGTGAGGTTGCTTGCCCTCTAGGCTCTCGTTTGGCTCTCTCTCTCCCACCCGTAGGTCGGAACTAATGTCTGAGGGCGTTTGAAATTTGTTCACTATTATATCGTCAAGGACTAACTAAAATTTATTTTGAAACCATCTGACCACCACGCCCAAATTCATTTAAGTTTCGGATGTTAGAAGCTTTTGAACCTTCCAAAGAGACTCACTCCATTCTCTTTCAACTTGTAATTAGAAAATGTATTGCGAAAAATTTACATAAAATTATTAGTTTAGGTTGAAAATTAATGAATTATTTCATTACCATATAAAGTAAATTTTTAGAAGAAAAAAGTTCATCCCTTCTGCGTACCACCAAGTCACGAATAAATAGGAAGTGTAAATTCCAATAAATAAAATTTTTCTTAGCAACTACTTATATAAAGCTGCATTTTATATTTTAAGGTAATTATTTCACAATACGGGTTTTGTTAGAATTTTTTTGAAATTTAGACAGATTATTATTTAAATACTTCTGCATCGATTGGTGGCAAAACGAAATTTATGAACAATATAGTTCCGGAGATATTAAATTCCAAAGATAGAGTTTTTCAGACTTATACATTGCACTATACGGGATACCAAGAAGTTTACATGCATATTTAATTATAATTAAGAAACTCTTCTTACCACTGTTTTAAAAAACTAAACCAACATTAAACAATAACTAGTACATTTTTACTTTATCATACAGGGTATGGTCAAGTATTGTAATCGTGCATGAAAAAAGTGTTTTTTTCCTTATTTTTTTCGAAATATCTCAAAAACGGCCTAAACTATTTTGATTAAAAAAATTGAGCAAAACCATGGCATTTCGCTCTACAAAAAAGCTCTAATAAGTGAACATCGAAAAAATTATATTTTTTGAGATAATAATTGTTTTGTCAAAATGTCTGTTAGTCTGTGCTTTACCAAATTTTTGTAAACTAGGCCACCTCAAAAACTAGTATGAATATCTAAACCAAATTTCACACGTAGTTTTGGTCCATTGAGATTAAGAGCTGATTAGATTTTGGTGCATATCGACCCAAAATTAAGGGGGATGGAGGGGGGTTAAAAATTAAAAATCTAGGCCATTTGAGCAAGCTGAACCAAATTTTGTATACATAATCAGTGGGACCCCAGAAGTCTAAAAATGGAAAAACTAACCCCCCTTTATTAAATATTAAATATAAGGGAGGGGGCAGGTTGTATGGTAAAGTCAAGTCGATGTCCACATCAGAACACGTCATCTTATTTAAGAAAATTTTATTTCATGGTCACAACACAGTTTCTGAGATAATAATTAATAAATAATGAAAAACAAGCTGGCAACAAGGCATGTATTTAACCTAAAAAGTGTGTTTCTCCTTGTGAAACACCACCAACTCCAACCTAATTTAATTTGTGTTAACTTTAGTACTTTTTTGACGTTTTTTCACTTCAGCCATTGTCGCAACAGCTTATTAAGAACTTTTTGTTTTATAAATCTCCCTTTATAATGTACTTTATCTGAAATTTCTATGATAAAATATAGACAAGCTCGGACAGTGTTGCCAGATATGTCAAACGACCACGGGATTGGCTAACAGTGGTACACAAACAGCAAAAAGTTTTGGACTTATGAATTATGAATCCTTATTGTCTGTTCTATATACTCTAGCATTAACTTTTTGCTAGTATTGTTGCGGAACAACAACCTTAAAATTTTAATTCTAAAATACATAATTAGATTGATTTTAAACCCAGCTGAACAACAAACATTTATATTCCTTACAATATCTTAAAAGATAACATATGTAGGAACATAAGATCATGAATAATTATTAGTATTATGTAAGTATTACTTATTATATTTGATACAATAACCAAGATGTATGTTGTTTTGCTGAGTGACTGAAGATGACAAAATAAATTTTGGCCGAAACGTCTCACAAAGAATCTCCCTTTTGTTTGTTCGGCTGCTCTCCCTTCTACATAATCAATACTAAAGTGACTAATAACGAGGATAAATAAAATAAATGTTTTATATCCACAAGTGAATAAAGATATATTTATAAGCAAACCCTTGACAGCCAACAAAATATAAATGAATGTTTAATAGCCAATATAAAAATAAAATTTGGACTAATTTTTTATTCTTTATTTATTTTTTGAATGGCCTCGGGAACAATGCTCATTTGGCCCATTTTTTCAATTTCTACCCTTAAGGTAGTTGTTTCGCAACAATACTAGCAAAAAGTTAATGCTAGAGTATATATAGTAGAACAGACAATAAGGATTCGTAATTCATAACCCCAAAACTTTTTGCTGTTTAAGTACCACTACTAGCCAATCCCGTGTTCGTTTGATAAATCTGGCAACAATGTCCGATCTTGTATATATTTCATCATAGAAATTTAAAATAAAATACATTATAAAGGGAGATTTATAAAACAAAAAGTTCTTAATAAGCGATTGAAAGCTGTTACGATAATGGCTGAAGCGAAAAAATGTCAAAAAATTACTATGGTTAACCCACTTTTTAGGTTAAATACATGCGTTATTGCCAGCTTGTTTTTAGTGTAAATTTTTCATTATACATTTTTCATTATTTATTAATAACTAACTGACGACCGGGCCTTCGGATTGAAATAATGTGCTAAATGAAATTGTTTCAAAAATAAGCAACATAAGGAAAGATTTATTTAACACATTGGCTAAGCACAATCACTATCTGACCAATCAGAATCGTTCTAATAATCTAACGCTTTGCCATTGGCTATGCTCTGGCCAATCAGATCGTTTGGATCATACAAACATATATACATACTTTTCCATCTTATACTATACTAGCTGACGACCGGGCCTTCGGCCCGGCGTCCACTAGCCCCTGGCGGGAGCGTCTCGTTCATACCAATTTAATAATTGAAATTTAAAATCTTACTGTAAGTATCGAAAGAATGTGCTGAATGAAATTGATTCAAAAATAAGGAAGAATAAGGAAAGATTTATTTAACACA
The DNA here is from genome assembly GCA_024734495.1 of Forficula auricularia. Lineage (NCBI taxonomy): Eukaryota > Metazoa > Arthropoda > Insecta > Dermaptera > Forficulidae > Forficula > Forficula auricularia. The sequence goes on along the minus strand of JALMQS010000120.1, from coordinate 1,337,226 downwards.
TTGGCTAAGCACGATCACTATCTGACCAATCAGAATCGTTCTAATAATTTAACGCTTTGGCATTGGCTATGCACTGGCCAATCAGATCGTTTCCACATACATATATATCCACATACTTTTCTATTTTATATATATAGATATATAGATTATCTCAGAAACTGTGTTGTGACTATGAATTAAAATTTTCTTAAAAAATCTACTAGTTATTGTTTAATATTGGTTTAGTTTATTTAAACAATCGTAAGAAGAGTTTCTTAATTATAATTAAATATGTAAGTTGACTTTCCGATATACCGTATAGTGCAATATATAAGAGTCTGAAAAACTCTATCTTTGGAATTTAATATCACCGGAACTATATTGTTCATCAATTTCGTTTTGCCACCAATCAATGCAAAAATATTTAAATAATAATCTGTCTAAATTTCAAAAAAATCCTAACAAAACCCATATGGTGAAACAACTATCTTAAACCGCAATATTTGATTCTGTCGAAAATTTTCAATTTTAATTTTTTATCAATACCATGTAGAAAATCTTCATACAGGGTACCGGCTAGTTGTTCCCGTGGGGTGAACCGCGACCTAATATCGTGTACACCTATTTCCACTACCACTTTCATTTCCAAGTAGAAGACAATAGATAAAGGGGCATTATCTAATGAATTCCAAAATAATTCGACATAATTCCAAATACGGTGTACACCTAATTCCATTAGCGGTTCACCCATCGGTTCTTCCCTTATTTATTCATATTTTGTGGTAAAAATTTTGGAAACGAAACAATCTCTGTATGATTTGATCCGAGACCATTTGCCAATCATTTTCATACCTTTCTATTTCACCAATTACATCTATTTGAAGATCAGGTGTATTATTTTGGGGCCGATGGGGCTCTCTCCCGAATGAGCTGATTTGTTTTCTCGTGCTGTTCCAGATGAAGTGGACGTGATTGGCTACACAAGCAATCAGAGTGACACGGACTCGTCCGAGCACAGTGGCAGCGGGCAATCGACGTCGAGTGACAGCGGTGTTGCCATGTCGGCCAGTCGACTCACCCTCTCCGAAATGAACATCATTTAGGTCATTTTTACTTCCTTTTTCCATTCACTGTCAATCAAATTTGAAGATACGATATATAGAGGAGGCCAATTAATAGCCAACCATAAAAAGTCATAAGCGTAAAAATATTCAAAATTAGATTTTACCCATTTTTTACTTTACCATACAGGGTATGCTCAAGTATTGTAATCGTGCATGAAAAAAGTGTTTTAAATTAGTAGTGTCGTAAAACTTAAACTACGTGATTATAGAGGATAATAAACATAGATAAAAACATAAGGCTTTTTGATATTACCTTTTTGTGAGAATCCCTTCTCGCAGTGATCACAGATGAAAAAAGGCTTTTGGCCTGTATGAATAAGTATATGCGTTTTGAGATTACTCATTTGTGAAAAACCCTTCTCTCAGTGATCACAGACGAAAGGCATTTCGCCTGTATGAATAAGTAAATGATTTTTGAGATCACCTTTTCGCTAAAAACCCTTCTCGCAGTGATAACAGACGAAAGGCTTTTCGTCTTAAGTACTTATTATTATCATTTCAGTCCATAATTTGTATTAATTTGAAAGTTTATAATAAGAAAAAAGTTTTTATGTGTGACTTTTTTATTTATCAGCCAACGTTTGTTTTTTAGTTATAAGTCCAATTGAGTTCCAATTGAGCTAAAAACAAGTTGTTTTTTTAAAATCAAAGAAAAAGCTGTTTTCTATTACGTCAACAAAATATTTTGATTTCAAATATTGCTATTTAGTATTTAATGGGACTCAAAAATTCGTCATTTTGAACAATAATATCTCAAAACTCTGACCTGTTGTAAAAAATCGGGAAATTCCATGAGAATCAGCTTATATAACTCTGAAATCTATTGTTAGGTTTACGGGGAGAAATTTTTGTTTAATTTTTATCGAGCAATAAGAAAATCCTTTCTTACTTCCCCTTTATTTAACACATTTTGGAACATCTACAAATTCTTTTTTTTTAATTTCTCACGAATTGGATCAGTTTTTCTTATTTAAAAGCAATTTACTCTTGATAGATGGTCGAAATATTTAAATTCATGTTGTCGGAGTCTTTTTTGGCTCGCTTTGTCTCATTAATGAACGTTTTGCGTTTTAGTCTATTTAGAGCCCCTAGGTAGGTGTAGCCCCTGATTCATGGATTTTCGAACGAGATGTTTATCTATCTTATTTATTTAGGGCTTGTTCCAACACAATCCAGAATCACTCAGCGATAGATCCCTCCCTTGAGGAATAAAATATTACCCATCGAACTAAATTATCATTAATCAGCACCTACCTCTTCACTGTCAAATAAGATACCAATCTCGCATGATATATTCGAAATTTGTCTCTATGATATTGAAATACTGAAATTATATATCCTGGTATTTTCGTATTCTCTGAATTTTTTAACTTTTACGATCAAATAGATATTTTATTAGTCTATTAATATTTTTGAGTTTAACACCCTGAGGATTTTTCAAAATACATATTCTTATCATTAGACCTGTTCTGGCAGAATTGCCACCGTCCGTGAATTCTTTTTCCTTTGGATTTATTATTCATACTTAATTATAATATATATGGTATAATTTTTACTAATTTATATATAATTACAGACGATTTTCTATAAGATAATATCAAATTTCAATTAATCTATTATTTTTTATTTGAAAAAAAAATGATATATCTAAGTAAATATTAGGAACTATTAATTCGAAGCCGGCTAGATGCATAGTTCGTCCAAAAGTATACAATTATGACGTCATAACAAGCTTATACGTTTTGTTGATTTTGAAAAAGTTATCAAACTAGTAACTTTTCAATTATGAATAAATTGACACGTTCAGATGTGGCCATCCACTTGACTTTACCATACACTTTTGGCTGAGTTTGGTACAAGGGCCTAGATTTTAATTTTTTGACCCCGCCCCCCATTTTGGGGGTTTTGTTTTTGCTTTTTTAATGTTCTAGGGGCCCGCTGATTATGTATACAAAATTTGGTTGAGTTTGCTCAAATGGCCTAGATTTTTATTTTTTGACCCCCCCCCCCCTCTAATTTGGCCCCAGAAAAAAATACTTTCGTCATTTTAGGTTCATTTTATAGTATATTTCATTTTTCTTGTTTTTTTAGTTTGAAAATATTATAATTTTAAATTTTAACCCCCCCCCTTAATTTTGGGTTCGATTTCAACCAAAATCTAATGCTCCAAAACTACATGTGAAATTTAGTTTTGATATTCATACTAGTTTTTGAGCTAGCTCGTCCACAAAATTTGTTAACCTACAGACTAACAGACATTTTGACAAAACAGTTATTATCTCGAAAAATATCATTTTTTCGATGTTCACTTATTGGAGCTTATTTGTAGACCGAAGTGCCATGGTTTCGCCCAATTTTTTTAATCAAAATAGTTTCAGCCGTTTTTGAGATATTTCGAAAAAAAAGAAGCAAAAAAAACTCTATAGTAAAGTAATAATATATCTAGATATCACTGACTATCAATTCGAAGCCGGCTAGAAACATGGTTCGTCCAAAAGCATACGATTATGACGTCATAACTAGCTTATACGTTTTTTACCCATGTGAATAAGTTTTTTTTCATTCGCGTTAACGAACGCCCCAAGCGATTGGCAATAAATTTTAGATAGAGAATTAACATTAAATTATTAAGTCTATATATCTTTAATAGATGTCACCCCTAATGTGATTTTGGTCAATTGGTTTATATGACGAATAAAAAAAAATTGGGTTTGATCGAACCAAAATAAATAAATAATTTTTTTTAACTTGAAATAAATTTCCTAGAAACATTTGTCGAAAATCACAATGACATCTATTCGAGTTATATAGAATTAATAATTCAATATAAATTAATCTCCTAATATTTAACAGCAGGGGCGATCGTTAAAGGGCTTAAAAAAATAATCAAACACATTCTTCTAAGAAAACATGTTGTTCATCCCCGTTAAAGAGCGCCTCTAGTGGTTGCTTTCACAAATAAAAAATGCGATGTTAAAGTAGATAAATGTTTCAAAGCATAGCCAATGAATTAAGATAAAGAGATACAAATTTTAAATGGCATTTAAATAAGAGAATAAATAAAATATTAGCAATAAGATTGGAGAAGGGCTCAATTAGTTCAGTGATAGAACATTGATCGGACTGAAAATCTGAAAGATAAGTTTCGATACCCTTGCTTGAAATCCAAGGGGTCAAATAATATTCATTTGACTTAAGGAAAAATTAAAAAAAATATATATATAAGCTCAATCTATAATTATTAATAGTAATTAATAATTACCATTATCTGTTTATGATATTTGACTTCCTCTATTATCACAAATTCTAAATTTATTTTTAATTAATAATAATAAATAAAATAATTGCATAAATATTAAACCAAGATTATAAAAAGAAGAGGGTTATCGTCCTCTCCTCTTTTTATAAATATACAATCTAAAATACATTAAGATCAATTATTTTAGCATTCCTCGCGATAAAGATAAGAAGTAATTGTTTATTGTTTTACTTAAGTTCCTTATTAATGACTATTTTATCAACATTTCACACCACTTCTTCTATCTTAAGACTCAAAATACCAAGCACGCGTTTTTTTGCGAATCTAGGGATGCTTTAAATGAGATCAGCCAAACCTTAGGAGAGTGGGTTAGAATTAAAATAAATTAAAGCAAGATTGAGGTTTATTTGTCAAAGGAGACAGGACTGTATTAGCGAAAATCAGAGGCTCTAGTTAACAAGAAAGTAAATGTATTATTCTTATGGAAAAAAATAGGTTGTTTCCCCGATAACTTTCTGCCAATAGATGTCAGAGAGGGAGTGAATTCGCTTTTTCATTACATCTAATTATTAATTCTTTATACAGGGGGCATATAGATCTACCACATTTTGAAGAGTTATAAAAAATGAAAAAATTTAACTAGAAAAAAACTGAATATATTAAAAAAAAAAAATATAAAATAAATTATTTTTTAAATGTGTTTTAAACATTATCAGACAAAAGAGGGAGGGTCAAAAATGAAAATTCTAGCCCTTTTGACCAAACTCAACCAAATTTTGTATACATATTCTGTGGACCCCCAGAAGGCTAGAAATGCAAATACTAATCAAATTTAGTATGCCTGCATAGTTTGGTCGAAAGGGCTAGAATTTTAATTTTTGACCCTTCCCTATTTTGGGTGGTTAGCTTTTGCATTTCTAGTCTTCTGGGGGTCCACAGAATATGTATACAAAATTTGGTTGACTTTGGTCGAAAGGATAAAAATTTTCATTTTTTGACCCCCCCCCCTTTTTTTGTCTGATATAATGTTTAAAACACATTTAAAAAATAAATTATCTTATATTCTTTTCAAAAGTATATTCACTTCTTTTCTAGTTAATTTTTTTAATTTTTTTATACCTCTTCAAAATGTGGGCGATTTTTATGGCCCACCCTATACTTGAAGAGATGTTACACCTGGGTCGAAATGTTAAAAATAAATACTTAATAAAGCTTCTGAGTAATTTTCTTCCTTAAATATTGAGAAAACATTTGAAAGACAATTAATAGTTTTAATTGTTAAGTGATAGAAAGGCAGCCCAAGAATAGTGAACAAATTCTCTCGAATAAAGTAGTTTATTTGCATATTCATTTTTTTCATCAGTTAAAAACTAAAATTAATAGTAATTTTATAAAAATCAAATAAATTTCACATTTTTCAAAATTTCAGGGTGATCAACCCCAAATCAATTTTCCTATATCTTTATAGAATACTAGAATAAAGTATAATCTGTTTGAAATTCAAATATTTATTTTCTAAAATAATTGGAAAAATGATGATAAGGGGGACCCTTATCAACTTTCTCCAAAAATTCAAGAGTATAAAAAGAAACATTTCTCGATTTTTTTTGACGTAATTATAATTTCCCTTATCTTTATAAAATACTCTACTAGAATAAAGTATAATCCCTTCCAAATTCAAATATATATTTTCTAAAAAAATTAGAACAATGATGATAAAGGGGGACCCTTATCAACTTTCTAATAAAATTCTAGGTTTAAAAAAGAAACTTTTTTCGAGTTTTTTAGACGAAATTATAATTTCTATTATCTTTATAAAATACTCTACTTTTTATTAAAATCAAATAAATTTCACATTTTTCAAAATTTCAGGGTGATTCAACCCCCAAATCAATGGTTCTTGCCATGAACAACGACTGTATAAGCACAACCTATTTTGCTTTTAATCATCCACTTGTTCTATTCCTTTGTTATGAATTCCACCGTAACTTGTTTTTTATCTCTTGAGATAATTGATCTAAAAATGTTTTTTTTTCATCCCCTTTTGTTAGAATTAAGAAAAAGCTTATTTTAAAATTTATTTAACAATTGATTTTTCTTTTCTGTTTACACAGATGGTTGTTTGCAAACAAACGAGGATTTTTCGAGCGAAATTGGAGATCTGCCCTTAATTCCTTCTCTTCTCAATTATCCCTTTATTCTTCAACCCTCTTCCCTTAAAACCAACCCCTTTTCTCATAATTCCTTTCTGTTCACCACTCAAATCAAATCACCCCGTTGCTTCTCTAGTCAACAACTTCAAGAACTTCAAGAACAAACAGCATTTCAAATTCATCTCTAAATATTCGACAACTACAAGAGCAACAGCAGAATTGAATGAATGATGGAATGATTGTATCTATTGGCGCTTCTATTTGTTTTGTAGTGCAAAATGACTGGCTACAAAGAAAAAACTACAAAAAATCACATCTCCCTCTCTATAGATACTATTTCTAATATTCTATTTCTATATGCCTGTATCAATATATCTTAATATTTAGAGATATATAGATATATTAAGGGAATAAAAACATTGTACATAATATACATATATATATATAAATATATATATTACACTATATATATTTTTTTTTAACTTTTTTTTTGGAAATTTAAATAAATTTGGATACTAAGATGATATGATCAAATGAATAATAAGATAATTAATTAATTATATTTAATCGACTGATTTTATTTTATTAACTGAAAAAAAACTATGAGATTATTTTAAGAATCCATAAACAAGGATATATATTTCTATACTATATATATTTATATTAAAATGTGATAACTATAAAATATTATTTCCAAATTTATTAAGAGAGAACATTCAAATACTAAAAAAAGATCAAGAGATGGAAAAAATAATAAAATTATTATAATATATAATGAGTTCTTAAAACTTTTTGTTTGTGTCTATAACGAAGTGGTTTCTATTGGTTAAACAACATCAAATGTTTTTGACTTGCAATATACTTTTTTTTTTATCTTACCTTGCAATAAGAAAAAAGATAATCCATTTTTCAAATTGGAATTTATTAATTTAAGGAGATCCCTAAAAGTAAATTTAAAAAAAAACGATCTTTTATTATATATAATATATTTTCCATATACTCCATCTAACGAGACCAAGTCTCTTTTAATTAAGATATATACAAGTCATATTTGTAAAAAAAAAAGATATGGATCAAATTATTAGGGCAGTCTTTTGGTCGAATGTTCATGTAGAAAATATCTTTTCTTACATATTAATCTTATAACGTATTCGACTTGATGTACTAACACAGCAACCGGGTGTACTGCACATGCGCACTTTCAAATTTCTCGAATGAAGTTTCTTGTGCGCATGCGCCGCCATACGTTCGATTGTTGTGTCAAATCGAATCAAACAATTATCATATCAGTATTGAATGAAAGAATTATTCTCTATGATGATTATTCGAAAAATTTTCGAAATAAAACTTCGAAAAAAGAAAAAAGATATTTTCTTCACTATTTGATTTTTCCTCCTGAGGCTGGCCATAGTGATATATGCTTAGTGATAATCAGTATATGGAAATTGTGCTATCGTTATGCACCCCCTATTTTATTCTATCTTGTAATTTAATTATTATGATTATTTAATGTCTCAGATGTTGAATAAGAAATATATCTGTTCTCTGGATTTCAAATCCATTATCTCTCTTGAAATCCTTATTTCCAGCAAATAAAATTAATATTCGTATTAATTTAAAAATAATATCTACCCTCCACAAGGAACAATTCATATTTGAGAGCAGTATTAATTATTCAGCATCCTAATTGATCACTGTTAAAAAAGGTCCATACTTTTAGGACATTACTTTATTCATTCTATGATATATTCATAAAAATTTGTATAAATGCTATTGAAAAAGATTTTAAACGACACTTCGGGACTTCTTATTATATTTCTTAAGATTTTATATAAGAATACCATTGAATGATCCTTGTCTATGGTTCAATCCAAAAAAACAAAATATTCTTTTTTTATATGTATAATAATAATAATGTAAAGTTTTAAGTTCGAAAAATTTAAATAAAATTTCAAAAAATTTTATTATTTTGGAATAGAGAACTAAATATAAAAAAACTACTCAGAGAAAGTAGATTAAATGTAAAGAAAAAAAATTATTCCAATCTTAAATTAACAAAGAGGCAGATCTCTAAAAAAAAATTTTAAAAAAATTAAAAAAAAAAAAAATTAGAAAAAAACGGTCCGTACGAAATTTTTTGAATGTTATTAAATTTACGAATATATGATTGTATGATTGATTGTGTGTGAACATATGCAAGAAAACTTGTGTCAGTGTGTAAAACATAAAAATTACCTGAAGAACTAAAACCCAACAAATTAACAAATTCCAACGTAAGACAGACTTATTTTTTTTGGCTTGAATAATTTTTTTGGCTTATTAAATCGATGTTACGACATCAATTCTTATGAATTTGAAGTTGGAGTAGTTGAAAAAGATGCATCTCTAATTATTATTATTATAAACTCAAGAAAAAAAAATGCTAAGCAAATTTACATCACCTAATATAAACACACATCATTCAAATCAACATCACTTTGGAAATGAATTAATAAATAAGCAAATCATTGAATTTTTAATAAAACCAAAAAAATTAAATTCATTTGATTTGTATTTAGTGAGATGCATCTAAAAAAATTGAAAAAAAATAATAAAAAAACTATAAAATAAATAAACAAAAAACAATACAAAAAATGAATTCTAATCCTTTTAAAAACACTCATAAAAAAATGAAAAAAATATTTAAAATGCAAAATAATAATTAATAATGATGGCACTTGTGAAATAATAAGTATGTATGTCTATTATCAAGTAAATATATGTATATATATATATATGTTTCTAAAGATATATATATATATATATTTTTAAAAAAGTAAATAATTTAAATAAGAGAAGCTCCGAAGAAGATCTCTAAAGAAGAATGAATGAAGATCGTCGTTTATAAATATTAAAAGAAAAAGTACAAATTATTCTCCAAAATGAAAAAAAAAATGATATTGGAGAAAAACCCACTTTATTGTTTATTTTTTCCGTTGGGTCGCAAAAGATAAAAAAAAATACCAGGTGAAAGAGAAAGGAATGATGATCGCAGATGGATATATATGTACTTGTGGAATTAATGCATTTTTCCATATTATTATTATTTTTTTTTTTAATGGTTCAGAGGTGGCGTAATTAATTCGACAAATTTTGGGGCAGAGAATTCGTATTGTATTGAGAAACTGCAAGGGAAAGAAATTTTCGATTCTCATTCTCTGGACAAGGATAGTATGAAATATTTTCTTAGATCATGAAGGCGGACTGGACGTCCCTGCCCAGACAGACTGGAATATTGCAGCAATATTGCGAACCTTGCATAATATTGGCAATATTGCAGCAACATTGCAGTGGCAACATTGAAGTGGCAACATTAAAGTGACAATATTGCAGTGACAATATTGCTGCAATGTTCCTGGAAGGTTTAATATTGCAATGTATTATTGCTGCAATATTCCCTTCTGTCTGGGTGTTCCAAAGAAGATATAGGTATATAAAACAATTAGATTGTATCACTTTTTAAAAAATTTAATTGGCTTGTATATCGCAATCTTAGGATATGTCTGCCACATCTCGATTAATGAAAAACACACCACCAAAATTTTTATCAATTTATTAAAATTTTATCACAGTAAAGTACTGTTCTTCTTAACCTGTGTTCAGCGATCTTGGTTTAATTGTTTATCAAATCTGAAATTTTAGCTGGTACCAACTAGATAGTCATTTTTAATGAGATAATCTCATCAGAATGCACAACATCCTAATTTTGGTGTCGTTTTTAAATGCTTGTGAAGTATTCCATCTTCTCCGAAACGTTCCCAGTGTACTTGGAACGACTTCACAAGACTTAAAATTGAGTTGATTCTGATCAGATTATCTCATTAAAAATGACTAATCTTTATGATTTCAAGGGAAATTCCTCTTTTGATAACAACTCAACCACCGAAATCTCAAATATGCAATTTTGAAAGTTTTTCTGGGAAATTAGGGAAGCGGCTTATTAGCCAGAAAACAGCGTAGGCGAGATACCATAACCCTTATCACTATAACTTCTAAGGACTGGAAATCTCCCCGAGTCTTACAATCTTCAGTACTTCAACACCGTGTAAAGACATTTTCAGTTTCCCAGAACACTCTCTTGTTTTTAGTAAAGCAAATGTTTGTCGTGACCCATAAGTACTGAATGCTCTCAGTACGACACTTATAGCATTCCATTGCAATAAAATAAAAAATGCACTTGAACTGAATGAAAGAATTATTCACATAGCCATATTTGGAAAATATGGAGGATTTCTAAATAAATTTTTTATTGGAAGACTATCATAACTCCATATATGGATGTCAGTAATGGCTTGAAATCTCATAATAATTCACAACTACCATTTGTGTTTTTTTTATTTATAATATAAATAAACTACAGGTTTTATAGAAATGCCATTTTCATCAAGAACTGCAAACTATATAGGTATAAGAAGGCTTTTAATCAATAACTTCGAAATTTACACTATGGCAGTCTTATCCTATGGGTGCGAAATTATTTTAAAAGTAAAGAACTTTTAAAATAGAAAAAAAACTATCATTTCGGTTTACCCGGAGCTATTCGAGAAAACAGCTATAATCAATCTATCTAGCTATTTGTTGGAAAATAAAATTCTCTCATGAATTAAAAAGCTACTGATTTCAAATAATTACGACGCATCCAATGCAACCTTACATCACGTGATTATATTGAAATTTGTATTGATCAAGGCATATTTTAACGGGTCCAACCCATATGACAATGATACAACCCTATTATACTAGATTTAAAACAATAAATATATATTTTGTCTTTTATGTTTTTAAAATTGTTATCTAGAAAATATCTAAAATAATATATATTTATTTTTATCTGTATTCTGAAAACCTGCAATAATAAACAATATATATCAAATGCTGAAATTACAATATAATTGTAAAATTCAGTTTTATTTGATCTATGAATCTTTATGGCGACAATAAAAATTACTTTCTACTTAATGCTGCCTGTTTTATTTATATAAATACGTGGCCTGCAAATTATTAGGATCGGTACAATTTACCAGTCCGCCAAATTCCATTGCTAAATACCTATATTGAATAAAAATTAGCATTACACTGTCCTCGATATGAAAATCTCCAGAAGATGATTACGCGAAAATTCATATTTTCGTCATTTTAAAAATAATGACATGAGATATAAACGCATATCCTAAATGATCAATACTTTCTCTCCTCATACCATTAATTTGTCAATAATATTAATTTTTAAGTTGATTGTTTGTTAAGATTTATTATTATTAATTTTATTTATAGTGAATTCGACTTATGGCACTGTACTACAAGGAGCTGCGCATGCGCACTTAAACTTTTTGACTAGAAATTTTAAAGTGCGCATGCGCACTTGAACTTTTTGACTAGAAATTGTAAAGTGGGCAAGTGTATTCGCTCCAGCACAGTGCCAGGTAACTTGAATTTGCTATTAAAAACATGCGCGATATTATTTATTCAAATTGTTAAATACGATGCATTTATATTTTATACGCAACAAGAAATGGTTGAAAAGATGAATTAAAAAGGCAAATTAATGACTTGCCGCCCTTTGCTATGTATGCCCTGAGTGAAACTCGATCTCTAACGCCAAAGGCTTTTCAAATAATATCTATCTCTCGTCGTTTCTAAACCATTTTTTTTTTTTTGGAATTTGTTAACATCTCGGAGGCTCTTGTGATGATTCTTTTCATTTTTTTATTTCTTTTGTTTCTTCCAATCAACTTGCGCACATCATTCGAGTTCTTTGGATCCTGACATTTATTCTCAAGGAAGCGACCAATGGTAGAACTGAAATAATGTTAGAATGTGATCGCGAACCTCTTCTTTTTGATGAATTGATAGTATGCATGCGATTGATTGATTGATTTTGTCTGATCGACCCGAATTACTGGGCATCAAAAATAAAAAGTACCCTAATTTTATTTTTATTATTTACGATTTTTTTTTGTCAAAATAATGTTAATTTTTAAAATGCCAACATTGAACTGTATAACAAATTGGACTCCAAAATAAGGATAATGATACCTTTCCTATTTACACGAGAGAATGACATATGTATATCAATATATAAACAAAAAAACACAAATAAAATCAACAACTAAAATATAAAGAAAATATAATTTGTCAATTAAGAGGCAACAAATTTCATTTGTTTTGAATTGTTCTCAAATTTTGTTCTGAACAACAGGAACAACAAAATCCTCTCATATGCATATAATTTTTCTCACCGAAAAACACATTGCAAACGGGGATAATTTGTTTTTGTGTTCCCTTTGTTCAGAAGAAAATTTTATTGGATTCACAATTATTAGCAAATAATAATCAATCGAATTGATGTTTTGATTTCCATCTCATATATTCGGCAATGCTACGGATGTCCGTTCTGGCAGGGCTGACCAGTTAAATGCAGTGACGTAGCATCACTTTGCTCGTGTGCACTGCTACATTTAAAAAGTCCGCCGGAACTTAGGGCTAAGTGAGTACAGGAAGTACGTCACTTGTCTGCACCGAGTTTTCGCTTACTTTCATCCGAATCGAATAAATAAATAACATTTCTGTTATTATTTCTTTTTTTGTTCATTCAAATAAAGACAATTTTAAAAATTAGTAACGCTATAAACAATAAATAAAAATAAAAAAAATAAAAAAAAAAATAAAAAAATGGAATTATTATTATTTGCTTATAAGAATAAATAAGAACAAACAATAGAATGTATTTCTATAATCATCTTCTTACATTATTCATAAGAATTATTATAATAATTAGAATTATTTTATATATACAAAAAAAAAGTATTAATAGCTTCTCGTGTAATTTAGGATTAAAATAGCATACCAGTGTATCCCTGGATGAATGTTTTTTTTTTTTTTTAATTAGTGATCTCAAAAAAAATTAACACTATGACTATTACAAACAAAGAAAGAGACGTTCTGACATTCGATTTTATTTTAATACAGAATTTGAAGCTTAAAAAAATTGTGTCCAAAAAATGTTTTTTTATTTTTGTGAAAATACTACATCAAAATATATACTAATTTATATATAAAAAATGTACAGATTCTGGGTTAAATTAAAATCCCTTCAGACATGTAACATTGGAACAAAAATCAATGTGATCCTTTCTTTTCAAATAGTTTTCTTGTTTTTTTTGAGTCCATCTTAATCTTTTTAATGAATGTTAATATGAAAATAGCATTCAATTATCTCTATATTTAGAATGAATCAAAATAATTATGTTATTCTAAAATATCTTGCTTTCAAAAAGCTCCTTTTTCCCTTCTACTAAAGCGAAAATATAATTTCTCTTTAAACTACTTTATTTTGAAACATTTTTAGTTGTTCTTATTTTTTAGTTCATAAATCTTTTGTTAACTCATTTAGCTTCAAATGAATTGAAATTTATAGGGAGCTCATAATGTATAATTTATTTATATATCTGTATATACATATATACATATAGCATGATTATGTATGTATATAAATTTATATAACATAAATTCGTCAGCAATTATTCTTAGATACCTAAAAACTTGAACGAATTAAAAAAATAAAAATAAAACAAAAAAAAATTAAAACAAAAAACAAAAATAAAATCTTAAAAAATTATTAAGTAAAATTAAGGTAGAATAAGAAGCACTTCCGATTCAGTCTGATGGTGGTATCGTAAAAAAAAATGTGATAAAAAAATAATATTTAAAAAAAAAAAAATAAAAAATGAATTTTTGTGTAGAATTTATTTAATCAAAAAAAAAAACTCAAAAAAAAAAATATAAAGATTATAATAATAATTTTTTGTGTAGCTTCGCCTGTTCTCTTATTCCTTCTTTCCTTCCTCCAATCATCAATATTGGATTAAGGAATTTGTTTAAACAACTTAATTGTTCTCAATTCAATCTCTTTGTCTATTGTTTTGTTCATATTCCATTGAAATATTACCAATTTAAAAGGAGATTTTCTGCTTGGCGATTTTTGATCTTTGGGATTCTCTTGGTGAATAGAAAAAGTACTAGAAAAGTATTGAGGCGTGTTGAGGCGCAAGTGAGCTGCCCTCAACTTTCATTCAACACACATTGATTCATTCCTTTCTACCAACTAGGACTCGACATTAATTTTGAATTAAATTTTTTGACTTTCATAGTATTCCTATTATCTATTTATTTCAAACATTTTATAAAATTAAATCAATGAAGTTGTTCTCTGCTTGATTCAAATAAACATATACATGAAGTATGCTATTTCGAGACTGAGTCTCGGCAGATATTTGCAGTATAAGTGCCTAGTCAACCTCTCCAAACTAGCCGTTCGGAACCGGCTTTAAAAAGTAGGTCCCGTATATCTGTGTAAAACAGCTAAACACACTCAGCTTAGGTGTATATGCCGAAACGTCAGGGACACCTGATATGGCACTTAAAGAAGAAGATATTATATAGATGTTTATTTGCATCAAGCAGAGAAGAACCTCATTGATTTCTCTTTATGAATCAACAACTCTGCTACTCTCAGCAAAACAAAATCTTTTCAATCAAACATTTTAAATGATCAAGAATAAATATTCAAAATTACTATTTAATTGAATTTTATCGGGCCCGTAAAATATTTATATATCGACCCTTATAAAAGTTTCGCTTGGAATAAGTCTAATTAAACATACAAACATAAAGAGTGGATGAATATATATACTATATATATATATAAACCGACTATACAATAAATATTCAATAAATCATGAAAATATTGTTTGGTTTGAGTAGATATTAAGCTCTTAAATATATTTAAATTTAATTTAGATATAGATACTATAACGTGAAATTATTTCAAAATGATAAAATGAATTCCGGACTCGAACTGATCTGATATAACCACGAATGATTGGGAACTATGCATACTGGTTCGAGTAGTCAGATGCATATAGTTGTCTTCCCTTTTTCCATTTTTAAATAATTGTCTGATAAATAGATGTAACTCTCTAAAATTGTATATAGTATAATTAAGAGCTGAATATATATTTTTCAAACACTAATTTAAATTAAAATACTTCACCATAGTAAAATTAAAATATAGAGTGGATCTGTAGATCCAATTTTGCCCACAGGGGGAGGTTAAGAAATTTATGGATGGAGATGCCCCCGGGGGGTTGAAAATTGTTGCAAAATTAGCATTATATGATAAAAATAAAAACGGTCAGGTTTATAAATTCAACAAAATATAATACAAACCTCTTCTAATTCTTTAAAAGTGAATAAAATATAATGTACAAGGAAGGGCTTACTTTTAACTGGGGGGAAGGCACCTCTGCCCAGACAGAAGAGAATATTGCAGCAATATTGCGTACCTTACACAATATTGGCAATATTGGAGCAACATTGCAGTGGTAACAATGAAGTGGCAATATTGCAGTAGCAACATTGAAGTGACAATATTGCTGCAATGTTCCTGCGACATTGGCAATATTGCTGCATTATTGCCACTTCAATGTTGCTGCAATAAAAGGGGTGGATATAGGAATATTGCTGCAAGGTTTGATATTGCAATGTAATATTGCAGCAATATTTCCTTCTGTCTGGGTGGTATATCTATGTTTGTACGTTTGGTTGACTATTCAAAAAACTTATCCAAAACTTTAATGCGAAAAGCAATCTTCTCTCATCTTAAAATTCTTTTAGAATTTTAAGATTTCTAATATGATCGCTACTATATTTATTCAATTCATTTCCATTAAGTGCCTAAAAAAAAAATTATAACAAGATTGAATTGAAATTTAATCAAATATTCATTTCAAAAATTACGATCTATTGCTAGAATTGATTTGGAAATTGATGATCCAAATAAAGAACCTAAACGAACGAAGGTTTGTTATTTTTATCTTTGCACCCCCTCCCCCAAACGCCAAAAGAATCACTCCTTTTAAAACTACCAATCTTAGAATACAATAAGAAAAATTCAATTCTAATTGAAGGGGGTTTGATTTTCAGAAAATTCAATGTATCAATAAATTTAGATGCTCAAAACCATTTCAGAGACTCCTTTTAGTTAGTAGTGTACCTGAAATATGTATAATAAGGAATAAAATTTCAGACTTTGTGATATGTTGATGTCGATAAATAATTGATTAGTTTTCAATAATAATTTGGGTACACTTATATAAGTAAAACTTCTGTTATAACTACTATAACTACTCCTACTACTACTAACTAGTACCAAATCGAAAACTAGACTTATGACGTATTTTAACTTCTGCTTGTCTCAATATCGATTCAAATTTTTGTGACCGGCAGCAATTTAGAATATTTGAACATGGTATCCCCTTTTACAACCCAACCCGTCGCCCTAAATCCCCTCTCAAAATGATGTAGATTATAATCAATTCGAATCAAACACCTTAATCCGCCTTTTGTGAAATCCTTCCTATATATATAATATATATATATAAATAATATATATATCCTCGAAATTACATTTCTACGTGTCCTTAAATTAAAAAGTATATAATAAAAATACTAATATTAAAAAGAAAAAAATCATTAAGTAACATTGATTGCAATGATTGCAAGAAAATCCCAAATGTATGTATGAACAAATTACTAATTATTGTAAATATTTACTTGTAAACTATTCTTGCATATTATTTTGTTTTTAAATCATATTGATTCAAAAAATAAAATTTGTGTAATATTATAAAAAAAAAAACGATTCCAAAATCTTTATATATTTAATATACATAGTAATATTAATAATTTTTCTTTTTTTATATAGATATATTTTATTACTTTAAGGTAACGGCAGCAGTAGTTGACCGTGCACCAGTAGTTGACCAAAACTAATTAAATATGGATCCATATGGAATGATTCCCTTGAAAAAAATCTATGGACAGGTCCTGCTGCCTAGTGTCCATAGATTTTTTCCAAGGGAATTCTTCCATATGGATCCTTATTGATTAGTTTTATGTCGAAATAGTCAACTACTGGTGCACGGTCAACTACTGCTGCCGTTATTAATCCTTATTAATTAGTTTTATTTCGAAATGTTCAACTACTGGTGCACGGTCAACTACTGCTGCCGTTACCTTACTATTTTTTTAAATTCCCAAATTGATATCCATTATTTTGATAATATTTTTTATTAATAAATCCCGAGAGATGTTTTTTGTGTTATTAGTCCGAGATGTCAAGTTTAATTTTTACTACATGTCAGAAGGGTTATAATCACCCCCCTCGTGGTATGAACCCGAGTGCTAAAAATGCAATTCCCGGGTCATGGGGTGAATACATCCCTTCTAACAGGTTATAAAAATATTCAAGACAGCTCGAATTTAGTAAAGGAAATCTCTCGTGAATTCTTAAGAAATTTTAAATCTGCTACCATCGAGGATTTTAACTATTATTTTATGGTTTAAAAGTTATTTATTTAATCGAGAAATGTCCGCGAATCAAAATTAATAAAAAAGTTTCAACTATTATCTGCCTTGAAAACAAATAACTTCCATATTTCATAAAATCTTTGTCAGATACGTACTTAAGTGCAATAATTAATATTACTGCATACGCAGATATAAAATAAATTTACAGGCATTGGACAAACGAGGGAAGTAAATAAAAATAGTGCCATTAAATGTTTTTTCAAGTTTTCACTATAATTGGGATTTAAATGAAGAAACGTTTTATACATAGGTCAATAAATACAGGGTGAATAAATAAGACTCTTAAAAATCCTCGCCAGAATATATATTTTTATGAATTTGAGATTTTTTCTGATTAAATCAGATTATTTTTAGTTTTTTCGTCAAAGCCGAGAACGCTCCACCAGCAAGTTACAAGACTACACATGTACTACGATTTTGAACAAGAAAACTATTTATTTTATTTAAAAAGATATATAGACTAATATATGTGAGAAATTTTAAATGAGAATGCATTAGAATTCAGAAAATTTCGACATTTGATTTTAAAATTCTAGACTATACTCATATCAAAATCTTTTTTACTTAGAGAAAGTGGTGTAGGTTTTAGATGAAACATGATATGAATTAATAAAGTAAAGGGTGTGTAGTTTCACAGTGAAAAAATTTATGTTATTATAGTGCAAAATTTATAATACATATGAACTAAACAGGCCTTAGAAATTTTTTTTCATAATAAGTAAAGGCCTAAGTCAAAAAGAACATTCTACTGCTTTGAGAAAATAAAGAAGGCAACAAGGTTTTATTTCTTATTTATTTATTTAGCTGGTTTAGGTAGTTTTACGGACAAAATGTCCAATACAGAAAAAGAAACATATACAGGATACAATATTAAAACAATATGAATATAATAAAATAACAGGTAGGTATCAGAGAAAAAAAAACTTATTACACTGAAGTGGTTTTTACAATGTGGCTAATAGTTTTAAGATGATTTTTTTAAGTTGGTGAGGAGTTGTGCTGGAAAGGTCAAGATTGGTCGAGTGTTTATTTGCTAGTGTTTGAATTCTGTCAATGGCGTTGGTTTTACCGAAGTTATAGTCGAGTGATGTGGAACTACAAACATTTCTTGGGATCTCGTGCTATGTGATGGGATTCTAAAATTTAGCCTAGATAGAATTTTTGGACATACAATTTTCCCAGAAATAAGTTTGAGCAGGAAGGAAATGTCATGGTAATTACGTAGTAGTTCCAGTGTGTTGAGTGTCATAATTCAAGTTATCTATACATATGCCTAGTTTATAATTAACCGTCCTCAAAAATGTATGCTGAACCCTTTCCAAGGATGCCTTATGTACCCCATAGTAGGGGTATAATAAAATGTTAATAAGGACTCCTAACTGAGGGCCTTACCTAGAAGATCCATAAGTCAATCAGCTCTAATCTTATCTTATTATATTAAACGAGCAATTCTTGTATATATTACACGAGCTGCTCCAGGCGTGCCTTCGGCACGCCCTCTACAGCTCGGTCCTCCGGGCAGGTGTCCCTGGCGGGCCGCGACTCGGCATGTGATTATTAGGTCTGTAATTTATATTTGTAATATTTTGCCCCCTCTTTCGCCCCCACGCACTCATTTTGGCTATTGATTTTTACAGCATACATTTTATATAGTCTTAAAAACTAACCTTACTGGCCCCTTAGCCAATTCAATTTAAATAAAATAGGGCCACCAAACACGGTTCTTTTTAAATTAAAAACTAACATTACAAAATTTGATCTATATCGGAGAGAGTATTAATTTTTTGCCCCCACTCACATTTTGGGAGGTTGAAATTATTTTTTAGATATTTGCAAATAGATAACTCTCAGTTTTTTAAAGAGTCAATGTACAAAAAAGCTAAAAATTTCTATATTTTGCCCACCCCCTCCTTTCGCCCCCATACAGTCAATTTTGATAGTTGATTTTTACAGGAATAGTTTCTTAAAGTAATAAAGAATAACTCTACAAAATTTGATCAAGATAGGAGAGAGTTTAAATTTTTGCCCCCACTCACATTTTGGATAGTTGGGAGTCGAATTTCAAAAAATCCTGAATTTATTTTTTAGATATTTGTATTTAGTATTTTTATAAGTAAAAAGCAAGTAGATATTTTATCGTCCTTAAGAAATATCGCATAATCAGTGAAAACACACTTTGCCTCCTTTGACCCCCTTAGGGGTCGAATTTCGAAAAATCCTTTCTTAGTGAGCCCCTATGTCATATCTGTAATATCCTCTCCAAATTTCATGTTTATATGTCCAGTAGTTCTGGCTGTTTTAATGATGAGTGAATGAGTGAGTGAGTGAGTGAGTGTATCGGGGAAAGAATTTTATATAATTTAATTACATAGAATCGGATTCTCGAAAACGGCTCTAACGATTTCGCTAAAATCGGTGTACTTATCAAGTCTCATGAGTTATTAGTCATGTATAAATTTTATATAAATAAAGGAAGGGGGTGTGAATTAGTCATGTCGCAAAATAAATATTTTAATCGTTCATATCTCGTCTTCGGTAAGTGGCAGAGCCTTGAAATTTGAAACTTAAGCTATTTAGAGGCTTCAAGAGGTATAACATGATTTTGGCTAAAATAGAAGTACCGGAAGTTAATGTTTACGTAGTTGAGAATGTACCCCCCTGCGACTATAAATCTCAGAGCTACGAAATTCGATATAATTTGCAGACCTCCACTCATTAGAAAGTACATATATCAATAGGAAAAAGTTTCACTTTTGTCGGGCATGGATTACACGGATACATTTTTTTTTATTTAATTCTGAATCAAATAAAAATTGACCTTTTTGTCAGAATTTTAAATTAAAAATAATATTAATATATACTTTTAACTTAAGCAAAAATTTACCGAGCATCGCTCGGTGCTCCAGGGACTTAGATTAAACAAGCAGGGGCGCATTTACTCTTTTAGGTACAGTAGGCACATGCTTATGGAGGCAAATTTTTGCCAACATATTGTTTTTAATAATTGATGCTGGGGGTGACCAGGAGAAAAATACTTTTTACTTTCAAGGTTTTCTGGTGTTTTTCTCATCATTACTTTTATTTAAATTATTATATGGAGTGCTGGATTTGGAAAAATATATAATTAAGTTTATTATTTATTACTAATGAGAGGTGTGTGTGTGTGTGTGTGGGGGGGGGGGGGGGGGTTGAAAATTTCTTCAAACAAAAATCGAAGAATGCTGATGATATTTCTATTTATTAAAATAGTCTCACTAGTATGTATAGCAAAAATCAGTGGGCCCCTAGAAGACTAAAAATACAAAAACTAACCACCCAAAATGGAGGGGGTTCTTGCGTGTAAGGTGACCATTCGTCCCGGATTAAACCTCTGTGTCCCCATGGGGAGGGGGGGGGGGGGGGCCGATCTCCCGGATTTATCCTCGCAAAAAATGGTCACCCTATTCTTATGCCAAAATGTTTGTATTCCTAAAATGGAAAACTGATAATAATTAGAGTTTTTTACTTTATCCAATGCGAAGCATGGGGAAAGTATTGTAATCGGTCTGGCGGCAAGCGCGACTTCAAAGGGTCCTCAGGTAAAGACTACGGAACCCATGGACTCAATTAAAGTCACAAATTGTAGTATTCAATTAGGTTGAATTTTAGCAGGTGACGGTTTTGCCAAAAATTACAAGGGGTCTCGTCGAGAGGCCAAAAAGTGCGATTTTTTCATTTAGTGCGTGCGGATGGATGGATGGATGGATGTTATCGTTTTTTTGGCCCACGATTTTTTCCACACCGTTCAACCGATTGAAATGAAATTGAAAACCTACCATCAGTTTAACAAAATAAAGCGCTGATTAGTTTTTGGTACATATCGGCCACAAACATTAGTACTTTATATGAGTACTTTTTTAGTTTTTTCTAAATATCTTGAAAATGACTTAACCAATTTTTATGAAATTTAATATCCTAATTAAGTACCTTGGGGACCACAAAAAAGCTTAAATAAAGTTTTCAGTAAAATTATATTTTAAAGTACTTTACTCTGGAGTAAGATAGTACTTTTTAAAAAATTTTATTAGCTTTGGAATTTGTATTTCAAAAATGCAGAAAACATATTTTTATTAATAATTTTATTAAGATATTAATGTGAAGTCATAATAGAGGAAAAAACAAAAAATTTATAATTAAGTTTATTATTTATTACAAGTGCGCCTCAACCATATTTTATCCAATTTTTGATTGAATATATTTATATTTGCCTCTAGTTATAAAAGAGACGATAGTACATAAATCCCTAAAATAAATGTCTGCATTTTTCTTGTAAAATAAGAAAAGACATATATTTTAATTATTCGCTTAATTTTTAACTATAAATATATCTATTTAATTTTAAATTTACTTTTATTTTAATTATTATTTTTATTTCATTTTAATTTAGGTTGGCAATTAAGTAAGATGGCTTCTTTAAATCCCACCTATTTGACATCTAATTAATTTGAAATTGCTTTATATTAAATTAATAGAATTTATTATAATGGTAAGTTTTGAATTTTTATATTCTACCTATATATATTTTTCAAAATAATTTTTAACTTTGTTATCATTTCAATTTTTTTATGTTCACTCATTTTTGTTAAATGATTCTTTGCAACACTATTATTTTTTTACCTTTGTTTAAATTTTAATCATTATTTGACCTTTTCAATGATTATCAATCTCAAATTAAAACATAGAATTTAATATAAGAGTTTACATTGCCTATAGAAGTACCTAGATTTCGGTATTTTATATATAATTTGGGAAAAGTCATTCTATTGCCCTTCAAATTTTGAACAAATTCAAAATTTGAAACACTCAACTTCTTTAATTTAAATTATTATATGCAGTGCTGATTTAAGAAAATATGTGGTCCTAGGCAAAGATTACACCTTGTGCCTCCCCCTCGCCCACATTTTTTATAAGAAAGTTGAAACTAAGGACCCTTTTTTACATGCTTTATATTAGCTTCACCTGTATGTATTTATCTATGTATCAATGTGAATTTTGTTCTGTTAAATTCCTCAAACATTTCTCTATAAAAATAATATATTACCTACTCAATTTAAATGAAATTATATAAAAATAATAAAAATAAATACATTTCATTCTATTAAGGTAGTTGTTTCTCGACAAAACTAGCAAACAGTTAATGCTAGAGTATATAGAACAGACAATAAGGATTCATAATTCATAAGCCCAAAACTTTTTGCTGTTTATGTACCACTACTAGCCAATCTGGTACTCGATTGAGAAATCTGGCACCACTGTCTGAGCTTGTATATATAGAAATTTCAGATAAAGTACATTATAAAGGGAGATATATAAAACAAAAAGTTCTTAATAAACGATTGAAAGCTGTTGCGACAATGGTTGAAGCGAAAAAAGTACTAAAGTTAACCCACTTTTTAGGTTAAATAAATGCGTTGTTGCCAGCTTGTTTTTAGTGTAAATTTTTCATTATTTATTCATTATTATCTCAGAAACTGTGTTCTAACTATGAATTAAAATTTTCTTAAAAAATGTATTATTATTTAATGTTGTTTTAGTTTTTTATAACAATGCTAAGAAGAGTTTCTTAATTATAATTAAATATGTATGTAAACTTTCCGATATCCCGAATAGTGCAATGTATAATAGTCTGAAAAACTCTATCTTTGGAATTTAATATTTCCGGAACTATATTGTTCATAAATGTCGTTTTGCCACCAATCGATGCAGAAGTATTTAAATAATAATCTCTAAATTTCAAAAAATCCTAAGAAAACCCATATGGTGAAACAACTATCTTAAGCGCAACAATATGTAACTTTATTTTTTTGCAACGAAATTTTCTCTGGAGAGAGACGGACTGGTAGAAACTTTAATTGAATGTAATGGAAGGCAGCCCAGAGGTAGTGAGGAAAGAAAAAATTAACACATATAAAATACGGTGTAATTTATTGGAATCCTTCCTCCTTTCCTTTCAAACCGACGTTTCGGAGGATTTTTCCCTCCTTCTTCAGGGTTTCAAAGGGTCAATGAATGAAACAAATAAAATGTTTCCTTCTTCTCTCCACAGTAGTGTTCAAAAACTTTCTTCATTTTTAACAAAAGCATAGAAAAACAATTTTTTTTCCTCCTTTCCTTAATTAGATTAACTACCTCTGGGCTGCCTTCCATTACATTCAATTAATGTAAGTTTATATTTCTTAATGGCACACCATATATATATTTATTTATTTTGATAGTAAATTAGATTCCCTTTAAAAAAGTATTAAGTAATAAAGTGTCTAAAATTATAAATTAAGAAGTTATTTACCTTTTTCGTTGAAACGTTCACAAAGTATTATATAATAATATACTAATCAAAATTGTGTACCTATTCATCAGTTTTAATAGTATATGACTGACTTGGTGATGAATGTTACCCAGACGAGAAACCGAAATGTTAAGAAAGCATGACATTGAATTAAGTTATAATATGTTAAATAAAACGTTTTCATTCATTAAGCACGTAAGAGTATAAGTATCTATTCTGTGACCTATTGAAGAAAGTTTCTTTACCAGGAACCGAAACGATAAAAAAGAAAGACAAAGGTTTAATTTAATTTAAAAGTGATAAATAAAATTAGTATGACGTACTATTCTAAGCCGACTAAGATTATCTCTGAAGATAAGCTAAGAATAGCTTGGACTAATTGCTCTGGAGGGGTATATAAAGGGGGGAGGGGAGAGAGATAGGTAGTGAGGAGGGGTAATTGAGGGGGGTTAGATAGGGACAGTGGTATGGATATTTAGGGGGGAGATAGTGAAAGGTATATAAGCGGGGCAGAGATGGTGATAGAATCAGTGCGTGTCAGACAGTGTTGAGTGAAACATCGACTGGGAATGTTACAATATGGCCTCTCCACCTTCATCCAGCCTCTCAGCTGACTCCACCCCTCACTAATAAACAACCCTTCATCCCTTATATTATTTTTAATAATTTGTTGACGGGTAGGTGTGTACTTCTTTGTTCTTATAGTACAGACCTACTTCCGGGCTTGGCCTCGCTGCCCACGTGTCAGATAGAGTCAAAGTCTTCAAGTTTGATCAAAAATTGAATATAAAATAATAAAAGAGGCAAAGCCAGAAATGTTTTTTTTAATAATATATTTTAAAAAAAACTAAAAAACACGCTTCTAAAAAGTACAAAATAATGTAATTCTTAATCAAAAAGTGTGGGGGCGATGAAACTTTTAATTAATTTCTACAAAGTGTCCCGCGCTTTTTGATTATGTATTACATTATTTTGTACTTTTTAGAAGAATGTTTGTTTTTTTTTTTTTTTAAATATATTTATTATTTTACTTTTTAGTCTTAACGTAAAAATTTTCTCAATAAAATTATATTAATATATTATCTATTTTAGTTGATGTTTTTAGAAAAATTCGAACGCGAAAAATTTCGATTTCGAAGGAATAAGTATTTGTGAAAACAGGGATTGAAGTTGGTTAGGATTAGGGATAGGACATGATTCTCTTATTAAAACAATCATGAGTTCACGTGGGCAGGGAGACCAAGCCCTGAAGTAGGTCTGTACTATAAGAACAAAGAAGTACACACCTACCCGTCAACCAATTATTAAAAATAATATAAGGGATGAAGGGTTGTTTATTAGTGATGGGTGGAGTCAGCTGAGAGGCTGGATGACTCATATTAAGACAATCATGAGTTCACGTGGGCAGCGAGGCCAAGCCCGGAAGTAGGTCTGTACTATAAGAACAAAGAAGTACACACCTACCCGTCAACAAATTATTAAAAATAATATAAGGGATGAAGGGTTGTTTATTAGTGAGGGGTGGAGTCAGCTGAGAGGCTGGATGAAGGTGGAGAGGCCATATTGTAACATTCCCAGTCGATGTTTCACTCAACACTGTCTGACACGCACTGATTCTATCACCATCTCTGCCCCGCTTATATACCTTTCACTATCTCCCCCCTAAATATCCATACCACTGTCCCTATCTAACCCCCCTCAATTACCCCTCCTCACTACCTATCTCTCTCCCCTCCCCCCTTTATATACCCCTCCAGAGCAATTAGTCCAAGCTATTCTTAGCTTATCTTCAGAGATAATCTTAGTCGGCTTAGAATAGTACGTCATACTAATTTTATTTATCACTTTTAAATTAAATTAAACCTTTGTCTTTCTTTTTTATCGTTTCGGTTCCTGGTAAAGAAACTTTCTTCAATAGGTCACAGAATAGATACTTATACTCTTACGTGCTTAATGAATGAAAACGTTTTATTTAACATATTATAACTTAATTCAATGTCATGCTTTCTTAACATTTCGGTTTCTCGTCTGGGTAACATTCATCACCAAGTCAGTCATATACTATTAAAACTAATGAATAGGTACACAATTTTAATTAGTATATTATTATATAATACTTTGTGAACGTTTCAACGAAAAAGGTAAATAACTTCTTAATTTATAATTTTAGACACTTTATTACTTAATACTTTTTTAAAGGGAATCTAATTTACTATCAAAATAAATAAATATATATATGGTGTGCCATTAAGAAATACAAACCTACATTAATTGAATGTAATGGAAGGCAGCCCAGAGGTAGTTAATCTAATTAAGGAAAGGAGGAAAAAAAATTGTTTTTCTATGCTTTTGTTAAAAATGAAGAAAGTTTTTGAACACTACTGTGGAGAGAAGAAGGAAACATTTTATTTGTTTCATTCATTGACCCTTTGAAACCCTGAAGAAGGAGGGAAAAATCCTCCGAAACGTCGGTTTGAAAGGAAAGGAGGAAGGATTCCCATATCTATATCTTAATTGACACAAAATCAAGAGTTTCATCTGCATTTTATTAAAACAATCGTTTATTATTTTTTCAGATTCATTAGTACTCTCAATTATGGCTGGCTCCTGTGAAAACTGGTTCTCTCTCTTAAATGCATTTGGTTTCTATTTTAAATTCATCTCCTCTATTCAAAAAGTGTGTTTAAACTGAAGACTAAAGGATACTCCGATCACTTACCAATTTTAAGCAAAGGTACCAAGTGTATCCTATTTTTATTATTAAAAAAAATCATTTCTGACTTTGCTCCTTATATTATTTTTTGATCAAACTTATATATAAGTTAGTAGGTTATAATCATCCCCGGATCTAGGGGGGTGCAAAGGGTGCACGTGCCCCCGGCAGCACTATTTAGGAAGCGGGAAATTTTTTTTATGTAATTTTTAAATATAATGTTGTTTTCCAACCAATACTTTGGTAAAACTTAGGGAACGCCTTGTTTGTTGATAGTGAAACATTTTTTAAAAATTGAGTTTCATCTGCATTTTATTAAAACTATTGTTTATTATTTTTTCAGATTCATTAATACTCTCAATTATGGCTGGCTCCCTTGAAAACTGGTTCTCTATTAAATGCATTTGGTTTCGATTTTAAATTCATCTCTTCCATTCAAAAAGTGTGTTCAAACTGAAGACAAAGGATCCTCCGATCACATATCATCTTTAAGCAAAGGTACCAAGTATATCCTATATTTATTATTTAAAAAAAAAATAAGCTGACGTGTTCTGATGTGGCCACCCACTTGACTTTACCATACAACCTGGCCCCTAGAATTGTTTATAATCATGTAGGGGGGGGGGGGGTTAGTTTTTGCATTTTTATACTTCTACACTTCTGGTGTCCCTCTGATTATGTATACAAAATTTGGTTGAGTTTGGTAAATTGCCAAGATTTTCATTTTTTGACCCTACACCCCCGCCCCCCATTTTGGGCGATTAGTTTTTGCATTTTTAGACTTCTGGGGGTTCACTGATTATGTATACAAAATTTGGTTAAGTTTGCTCAAACGGCCTAGATTTTTAATTTTTAACCCCCCTTCCACCCCCCTAAATTTTGGGTCCAAATTCACCAAAATCTAATCAGCTTTTAATCTCAATGGACCAAAACTACGTGCGAAATTTGGTTTCGATATTCACACTAGTTTTTGAGCTAGCTCGTCCACAAAAATTTGGTAACGCACAGACTAACAGACAACCAGACAGACTAACGGACAACCAGACAGACTAACAGACATTTTGACAAAACAATTATTATCTCGAAAAATAAAATTTTTTCGATGTTCACTTATTAGAGCTTTTTTGTAGAGCGAAATGTCAAGGTTTCCCTCAATTTTTTTAATCAAAATAGTTTCAGTCGTTTTTGAGATATTTCGAAAAAAAGAAGGAAAAAAACACTTTTTTCATGCAGGATTACAATACTTGACCATACCCTGTATGGTAAAGTAAAAATCATCTCTGACTTTGCTCCTTATATTATTTTTTGATCAAACTTATGAATAAGTATTATTGACTTTCAGAGCTTCAAATAGTTGATTCACACATTCGTCATAATTAGAGACCGGATTCCTATACAATCGCATATTTTGTTTTTATATATTTGTGTGTATGTTTATTTGCATCAAGCAGAGGACAACCTCTTTGTTTCTCTTTATGAATTTTTAAATAGTTTTCCCCAAGAATAAACATATTTCTTTCGTCTGTCATGAGTATAAATTGAATACTCCTGGATGATCCCCACTAAATTTCAAATGCGCCTAACTGATAATATCATTGAGTTTTTTATATAATTTCTTATTAATAGCTCAAGAATGTGTCATTTTGTTTTCTTGGAACGCCTAACGATTCTGAATTATATTTTAGCTAACTAATTATTGCCCCCTGATTAATTGAAATTACATTAAAGTCAACATATTTAATAGTTTTTCCAAAAATAACTTTTTCCTTTCGACCCCCGTGGATATAAATTCAGAACACCTAGCTTGAATCCCAGTCATGTCAGAGACACACGAAGAGTTTGATGAGTTTTTTTTTTAAATTTTCTCTTTATTTGCTTGGAACCAGTGGCGTAGCGAGCTTAACTCACGCCCGGGGCACAATAGCTTTTTAGCACCCCCCCCCCCCCCATTCGAAAACCATATAATATTATATGTAAAATATACTCACAATTAATTAATAAATAAAGTCATAGGCTCAAACTAGGTTTTAAATTTGAGACAAAAATGTATTTGAGAAAATAAGACTAGATTTTGAAATGTATATGATCATCTAGACACAGGTCAAGTCAGCCCTGCCAGTAGAAAAGACGTGCCATTTCATTTATAAATATATTAGTACAGTTTGATTTAGAGTGTTCCTTTTATTCCATTTTATTTACGAATTAACATTTATTATATTACACTGGCACTAAATTTAAAATATATTTTCCAGAAATCAATTATAATAAAATTAAAAATTATCCAGCAATTTTTTGTTTTGCGGACCATTTGGCGCCCCTTTGTGAGTAGCGCTCGGGGCATGATAACCACCCATGCCCCCCTGTCACTACGCCACTGTTTGGAACCCTATTCGATTCTTAAATTAATTTTAGTAATATTTATAAAATATCTCCCTGAATAATTATAATAACATTATAATCAAAATTTTAAATAATTTTACCAAATATATGTTAAGACTTTCGGGTCTCGGGCATATAAATTCTACCCAAGTCAAACCCTAGTCAACTCCCAGCCTTGAAAGAGATTATTTATGTAAATTGTTTGTTAGAATTTCTTCTTATTAGTTTGAAGTTGTGTCTCATTGTTTAGCACCCCTAATGATTCTTCGTTAAACTTTATTTGAATAATTATAGCCAATGATTATATAAAATTTCACTAAATTCAATATTTTCAATAGTTTTCCCAAAAATAATTTCACCCTTTTTGCTTTCAGGAATATAAATTCGGAGCAGTTGGGTCGAAGCTTGGACGTCTTATAGGCTTGACAGAGATAATTTCGGTGAGTTTTTTTTTTTTTGAATATCTTCTTATTAGAGGAAGAATGTATCTTTTTATTTGTTTAGCACCATTATTGATTCTTAATTAAATATTAATTCACTAATTATTTCCTCTGATAATTTAAAATTACATTAGATTGAATATTTTCAAAAGTTTTCCACCCAAAAAACTTAGCCTTTTGGTTCTCAGGGATATAAATTCAGAGCACCACTCAAGTCACAGATACATAAACAAAGTTTTGATAAAATTTCTTATTATTAGTCATTGGTTTTGAACACTAAGTTATTTTAAATTTAGTAATATATATATATATATATATATATATATATATATATATATATATATATGCTCCTGGATAATTATAATAAAATTGAAGTCAAAATTATAAATGAATGCTTTAATTTCAAAGTGATCTAAGTGCCAAATGTAAAAATTTTGGAAAATCAATAAAAACACTGCAGTTTTGAAAAAAACAATTTTTAATTGGGTACATTATTATTTAAAGCGCATTCTATGAGAGACTATAAAAACTAACAAATTATTTGGAACATAGATCATGTAGAAGGGCCTTGGTACTTAGATCACTTTGAAAAGAAAAAACATTTTTTTTTTGGCACTTAGATCGCTTTGAAATTAAAGCATTCAAATAGTTTTTCTACAAATATTGTATATTTGAATAATTATGTCTAGTGATTATTAAAAAATACATTAAATTGAATATTTTTAATAGGTATTCTCCAAAAAAAGCTTAAGCCTTTCCAACATCAGAGATATAAATAAATTCAGAGCACTTCTATCCAAGCCCAGTCATATCACAACACGAAAATGAAAAGTCTGATTAGTTAATTGATAAAATTTATTTTTATTAATGGAAGAATGTGTCTATTTCTTTGTTTACCACCTCCTATTGATTCCTAATTAATGTCTAATTATTACCTCTGAATAAATAGAATTATACATTCAATTCAAGATTTTATATATATATATATTACTTTTCTTAAAAATAGATTAAGTCTTTCCGATTTCAAAGGGTCGATTCACAGTAAAGTCCGAGACATGAAAATGGTATAGTCGCTTAGTTTTTTGATAGAATTCGTTCTTATAAGTGGAATAATCTACCTCATTGATGTTTGGCAGCCCAATTGATATTTCATTTTATTATAAATAATTAAATATTACCTCTGAATAATTAGAGTAACATTAAAGTCAAAATATTATATATTCTGTTTAAAAGTAAATCAGAGCCTTTGGGTCTCAGGGGTACAAATTCACTGCAGTTGGGACGTATACCTTAAAATGATCTAATCGTTTTTTTTTTTTTTTTTTTTTTTTATTATTAGAAGAATGTATCTATTTGATAGTTTGCAACCCAAAGTGTTTATAATTAAATTTCATTAACTTAATTATTGCCATTGAATGATTAACTTTAGATTAAAATCAAAATTGTATATAGTTTTCTTAAGATTAAATTTTCCTTTTCGGTTTCAAGGTTATAAATCCAGAATACTTCCTTCGATTCCTAGTCATCTAAAAGGCTCGAAATTGAAAACTTAGGTGAGTTTTTATTAATTTTCTTCTTATTAAAGGAGGAATCTATCTTTGTTTGTAGCTAAAATTATTTTTTAATTTAATCATACTAATTTAATATCTCTTTGAATAATTAGAATTAGATTTAAATCAATATTTTAAATAGGTTTCCCAAGAATAACATATCCTGGTTTCTGTCAAGAGTATAAATTGAATGCTCATGAATTGACCCCCCCCCCCCCCACTCAATTCAAATGCTCGTAATTGATTATATCATTATTTTTTTTTTTTATATAATTTCTACTTATTAGTTCTTATAAGTTCATGAATGTGTCAAGCATACACACATATATATCTATCAAAATTATCTATATCTGTATATATATTAAGTGGATATTGATGAGGCAGTCCAAAAAAAGAAGAAGATAATTTACACTATCTTTTTATTCATAAAACCGACGTTTCGGAGGCTATTCCCTCCTTCTTCAGGGTTTTGAAAAGTCAGTGAATGAAATCCAATGCGGCATTCACCTCTGTCTCCTCTTTCAGTGGCATTTATTTGTTTGAGACTTTAGTTTCGAAGACTTGGCCCTCATCATCATCTTTTTAATTATAAATATTATTTTTCAGAGGGCCAGCCTTCGAAACTATAGTCTCAAACAAATAAATAGTATATATACAGATCTATAATTTTAATATTGTATGTTTATTTGAATCAAGCAGAGGGCAACCTCTTTGTTTCTCTTTATGAAACTCTGCTGCTCTCGGCAAAATAAAAACTTTTCAAATAATATCTGGACTTATAAAGGGTCCCATATCTCGCATAGCTTAGGACCTTATCAAGTCTAAATCCGGCCCTGAGGATGCTGTTATAAAAATTATGTCAGCGAATCAGAAACATGGACTGTCTGTCTATTCATGATTTAATAAACTAATAATAATACTAGATAGGTATATAGTGTTTTGAATATTATTATCCATCTCTGGTTCCTAAAAAATCTGTTAATCTAATTATTAATATATATAAATATCAAGGAACTTGACATATTATATAAGTTACAATAATTAATTTCTAAATATACATATAAAGTTATAAGAAACAATTTAATCTTTATTATTCATAATTGATTTGGAGATTCTCCGTAAAAATGTTACATAAAAAAATGAAAGTACGATTAATATCTAAGTGGTTATTCATTTGTATAATTCTTCTCAGATGCTTTCGCAGATGCCTTCTTTGCATATCAATCCCTTTGCACATTCTGACTGTGGTGCAGGTCCTCCTAATATTAATAAATGCACACAGTTTTCTCCTTTAGCTAAAAAAAAAATAATCAATTAGTATAGAAAAATAAACTTATCAAATCTATAAAAAATTAGATAAAGAAATCACGAGAAATTGTGGTCTATTAAATTTGAGCTGTTACGGATAATGTATTTTTCTATGGAATAGCCGGATACTGACTGAGCGAGCAGCCTCGCGAGGCCGCCTTGGGCGTGGCACGTTCTGACCGAACAGGCATTTGCCTCAATGGGCTGGCCTCGCGAAGCAAACCCTCAGGCAGTATCCGGCTATTTAGTAGACTCGATTTCAAACAAGCAATAAACTGCTAAAATAGTCTCAGAAGAAGCTTGCATGTCATTTTTTCCTGCTATATTCACTGAGCGATTATCACTGAAGTCGCTTCTAAGAGAAGGTAGCTTCAAGGCAAATTCAAATAATAATTAGGAAAAATAATTTTTAGAAAAAAAACCGACTTCAAAATAATTAAATGCTACAACTAATATAATAAGAACTCATAAATGAAATAAAATGGTAAAGAGAAATTGACGAACAAACATATTCAGAACTTGACCAAATTAATATGGGACCACCCCTAAGGTACGAGGGCGGATCCAGGAATTTTTTATGGGGGGGGGGGGGG